>OX419191.1:3872504-4380327 GCA_948465475.1 Thalpophila matura
GGACATACCTAAAGTCGGTGTCTGCGCTATGAATGGCAGTGTCGGGTAGACACTGCACGGCCTTGCGCCCACGCAGCTTACCCGATACCCCGCTATTGTACGTGGGCATCTTCTTGCGCGCACTCTAAGAAAACGGGATTTACTTGTTTTTCCAATGTCATAGAGTCAAGTAGATTTTCCTCCGAAGATTAGATACCTATTTTTAAAGCAACATTTTATTTAGAAGCTTCTTTTCACAGTTCATACTGGTATTTAATGGTATACATAAGCTGTGCCCACTTGTCCCTCGACCCTTGCCCGATTGACCTACGAGAACCTTGGCAGTGGACAAGGACGACTGTAAGGAGTATTAGAAATTATCTATAGATTTCTTAGAGTAAATACTACTTAGATTTAGGATGTAGGTATGTGACAGCCGACTTTTATCGCTCCGCCCGCGCCCCTCCCGACATTAAGTAACACACAGAATGAGGAGCATGCATGAGGAGGACGCGAGAGGGCTAAAACCTTTCCTTGTTCGGTTTAAAATCTCCTGTTCTTTCAGGTGTCAGTTAGCTACGTCTTGTAAACAAGGAACCGTAACAAAAACTTCCTTACAAATTGTCCACAATGACTAGATAAACGTAATAAAACGACTGTTTGGTAACACTTTTACTTTCCAACTTATAATTTTGCAACGTCATTTAAATACCCTATTTCCGTCTCATTTCCTCTTATGAAAGCTCTGGATTGTGTGAAAGAGATAACGGATCTTCATTGTCGGTACGGAAAGTAGTTTTATCGTAAGGAAGACAGGGCAACAATAGGAATAGTTGTGTAACGAGCGAGATTAAAAAGTTATGTACATGCCTAGATGACAGGTATATGTGTGGCAAAATGTGTAGTCATCATAGACAACACATTCTTTTTTTTTACCTGCGAAGAGAAAGGCATTTAAAGGGCTTTCGATTATATGGTTTGGATAGAGTTTGTTTATTTTAATTATTATCTCATTAACAATGAGTGTATCTCTTTCTTAAATTATGCATTTGATATTGATGCATAGGAATATTTGAGACAATAGAGACGTATGTAACTGATACATTTTTAAGTATATCTGTTAAATTGTACTTAACTCATATTTTGTATATTAACTTATGTTACAACCCATACAATAAACCCCTGAAATGTATCATAATCATATAAGTAGGTATAGGTACTTGCCAAATAAGCTATGAGAACCAAGTAACGGAATAACTAATTAAAGAATAATGGGAAAAGTTGCTGGCAACATTTTTAAAAATTAAAATTGCCCTAAACGAAAACTTGCAAGAAACATGTAGGTAATTATAATTCCAATGAAAACTGTTTTATGACTATTAAAACACGCGACTGAAATTACAAAGGCCATTAAATTAGTCCAGATGGACAAGTGAAAGCTATAACGCTAGTAAAAGTATTAGAAATTAGTGATCATTCATAATAAATCATACATATGTATGTGTACATAAATCTCTGTGATTGCATGAGAACACATCATACACACTTCATGAACAATTAATTGTGCGAGACTAGAATCAAGATATAAAAATT
Source organism: Thalpophila matura (assembly GCA_948465475.1). Lineage (NCBI taxonomy): Eukaryota > Metazoa > Arthropoda > Insecta > Lepidoptera > Noctuidae > Thalpophila > Thalpophila matura. Next base: position 3,874,077 of record OX419191.1, read on the forward strand.
TATGATACTCATTTAAATTAGCTAAGTGTATCACAGACGCCATTTGTCACGAACAATTTAGCTTGTCCAGTCTATTTGATCAAGTTGTCAGACATCTTTAAACCCGATTTATAAATTATACCTACTGTTGTGTAGAACGTATCTTAATTTCTGTATATTTACATAATATTACAAGGAGATAAACAATTTACCTCATAAATAACCCAATAAATAAATTGTAAAGATAAACTGGCAACTCACCGTTCATTCGCGCCAAAACTTTGACAGATGCTCCTATTAATCACGGCCACAGATAAGATAAAACCGAAACTATTTGATAGTAAAAAGGTGAAATAACTAGCTCCCAAATTATGTTGTTTCAATTCGAGTGTTTTGATTACAGTGTTTTAAACCGGGTTTTAATTAGAACAACAATTACCTCCGTGCACTAACTGAACTGGGAAAAAGTTGCCAAAAAATTGAATCGTTTGAAAAGACTGGTGACCCGGTGACCTTCCGTACCATGAGTTCCCACGTCTGTATGTATTAAATATACCGTAAAGTTATTTAACACAATGTTTAAGTTTTAGGTCGTCGAGATAAGCTTTACTTGATTCACAGCAAAGAGATAGAAATGTATTATTTTATCTCGTAATTTAATCTTTAACAATAATATCTACATCTACTTAAAACATGACAAGTTCTTACAAACCGGATATAATTTTCGTGGTCTGGCTATAAATCTAAAATTAAGATATTTTTATTAAGGAATGGAACCAATAAATTTAGCATTCTGTCAAAATAGAATCGCGAGCCGCCTTCTTAAAATCGCAATTAATCCTACCTAGATATTATTAATGTTATGAAACTAAACGTTAAAAGTATATACTTACTTACTGCCATGGGCTTTACAACAAAGCTAAGGCTACAGAATTGAAATAATAATCGCAAACCGATTTAAACTTACAGTAGGTATCTGCGATCGTTTCTCCGCTTTATTTTAATTACAGTATTCGATTAGCCAATCCTATATCGTATCAAATATTCCTTTGCTGGGTTTAAATTAATTGGAGTTATTACTTCCTTTATTTATCTTATTATCACAAAAAGCACTTTATGCACTTCTAAGCCACCTTTAATATAATAGTAGACTAAATTAACTGGCAACATAATAAATAGATCAAGTGAATGTCGCAATTACAGAGACTATCTGTAATGGCTACTGTACTGTATACAATGGTACAATAAGCGGCAGTAAATATTACACATCGAGTTTAAGAAAGACATCAGGCTAGCTTCAGCTTTGTATAGCGTCGTATCCGTCACTCATACCTATGTGACGTTTTGTCGCTGACTTGTTTATTACAACCGTACTGTTAGTGCTTCGTGCGACAGAGAGGACACTCTTTAAAGCCGCAGCTAGCAATTATCTTTCTAAAGCTCGATGTGTAATATTTACTCCAGCGTAGGTACTGTACGGTTGGTTTTAACGTCTGTTGCTTCATTTGTGGAAATAAGACCTAAACAAGTAGATGAGACGTCCAACATAAATGTTAGCATCTCTGCTGTTAATGCCACAGAATACTACAGAAGGAACACTCCGCAAAGACACTTAAATAATAAAAAACTTTTTTTACAAAAAATAACCGACTTCAAAAAGCCACTACAAAGAAAATAATAATTTTGGTTTCGGAAGTCGGTGGCTTTGGTTTTTTAACCGACTTCAAAAAAGGAGGTTCTGTATTCGTCCCGTATGTATGTATGTATATATGTATGTATGTATGTATGTATGTTTGTATGTGCGCGATTTTCTCAAAAACTACTGATTCGATTTGGATGGGGTTTTCACTAACGTAATCTACATACTTTGAGGAAGGTTTTAGTGTATAATACATTAGGTAATCATTCCTATGTACAAAGTTATATGCATAAATGTACACACTACGTAGAAGATTTACTGTTGAACGAAGTCGTCAAAGTAATCTAACGCGAGATAAAGAACTAAAAAGGGAAAAATAAAAACCTTTTTTTACAAAAAATAACCGACTTCAAAAAGCCACTACAAAGAAAATAATAATTTTGGTTTCGGAAGTCGGTGGCTTTGGTTTTTGTTTGCTTTTTTTGCCACCAACTTCCGAAACCAAAATAATTATTTTCTTTGTAGTGGCTTTTTGAAGTCGGTTATTTTTTGTAAAAAAAGGTTTTTATTTTTCCCTTTTTAGTTCTTTATCTCGCGTTAGATTACTTTGACGACTTCGTTCAACAGTAAATCTTCTACGTAGTGTGTACATTTATGCATATAACTTTGTACATAGGAATGATTACCTAATGTATTATACACTAAAACCTTCCTCAAAGTATGTAGATTACGTTAGTGAAAACCCCATCCAAATCGAATCAGTAGTTTTTGAGAAAATCGCGCACATACAAACATACATACATACATACATACATACATATATACATACATACATACGGGACGAATACAGAACCTCCTTTTTTGAAGTCGGTTAAAAAGCGCCTCTTGCAACAACGCAATAAAGTGTAATTCAGCTCGCACAGCGCTGAGTGCCTAAAATTAAATACCTACCTACAAGGCAGTCTCTTTCTATCGCTTAACTCTATCTCTTCTGACGCGGCGTAAACCCACTGAATTACCTCTCCAGCCGGCCTAGCATGACCACAATAGAAACGGGTTTTGTCTACATATAAATAGACAAAGTGAAAGATTGTAGAAACATTTCCACGTTTTATGAATGAAACGGTAGAAATGTTTCTACAATCTGTCACTTTGTCTATTTCTATCGTGGTCATGCTAGGCCGGCAGGGAAGTACGCCGATACTAATGCTAAGAAATCCTCTAAAGTCCAAAATTGCGGCACAGCATCGATTCTTGCATCAGCATTCAACATAACCCAACTACATAATTATCTTCCTCTCTATGAAGAAATTCTTTTGGGAACATTGCTACCACAATATGTGCCATAGCGACTGTTGAGATCACTACTCAAGGACTTATCGTGACTCAAGAAGTGCCACCAGAAGCCATACAGCTTGAAATAACCACCTACCAAAATAATGACTATATTTACAAAAGGCAGCCTTACAATTACATAAAGACTAATAGTAGCAACCAGTCGGGGTTCCCACAAGTTCAAAGCAATTCAAACGCAAGACAATAAATCATTTCGTCATTTATCAACAATAGTGAATGAATCTGAGGTAAAGCCTCTGTTACACTAGCTAGTTTGCGTACATCACACCATTTTGTGATATATCTACGCACGTATTAAGCCAACACATTCTTATATACCACGAAAGCATAATTATTTCTAAGAAAATCCATACGCCGACCGGGACATTTATGATAAAAAAAAAATTAAATCTACTTATCGAGAAAAAACGACATCGTAATTATTTTATTATATCTGAATTTTTTAATTAACCTTTTTTCACCCTTTTCGTTTTTTCGTCCACTGCGAATTGCAATGAGGTCATGAAAACAACCGTTCCACTTGAGCATTGTGGCCTGAGATTGCAAAGAGAGATTGGGACATATTGAGAAGATTTGCTTTTCTTTCGTGTATGCAACTATGCAGTGATAGCCTAGTGGATTAACCATGTGCCTCCCACGGCGAATGGTTCGAGTTCGATCCCGAGGCACGCACCGCTGACTTTTCGAAGTCATGTGCGTATTAGAAATTAATTATCACTTGCTTTAACGGTGAAGGAAAACATCGTGAGGAAACCGGCATGTCCTAGAACCAAAAATTCGAAGACATGTGACGTCCACCAACCCGCACTGGGCCCGCGTGGTGGACTACGGCCCACTCGCTCTGACAGAGGAGGCCTGTGTCCCAGCAGTGGGAACATTATAGGCCGATTATGTATGTTATGTATGCAACTATGCATGTCTAACTACCAAACCGGGACAACTGACTTACTGACCGGGACACCGAGACAACGCTTCAAACCGGGATATGTCCCGGGGTACGTATGGCAGCCCTACCTAATGTGATGTACGCAAACTAAGAAGCATGTGTATCAGACACTTTAAGGTGGGTTATGAACTCAACAAGACTGCAGGCAGACAGTGCAAGCTGTGCACTTGACTGAGCCGTGGGAATAACTAATAATAACTGTTATAATTAACAGCGCGAGCTGATTTCGCAACGCTTTTAGCGTTGAGTGTAAATAAAAAGTGTATGACGGTGTTGGGTTTTGTTAATATGAAGTTTCCGGGTCCTTGTTTGATTAACAACAATTTTGGAAACCAAGAAACGCATACCTAACCCGGTATGCGTTTCTTGGTTTCCAAAATTTTTATTCATCAACAACTAAGGACCCGCCCCTGCTTCGCACTTTTCTAAATTCTCTAAATGGTTTTGAAAATCCTAGAAGAAACCAATTCACCCGATAGTAACTATCAGGGAACACCCACTCTGGCCTCGCATTAGTAGGTATCCAGTAGTATCTTTGATTTGTCTAAATTCTTGGCATAAAAGCAGCTCTTACCTTCGACCCACTACCACGATTTAATAACAGGGTCCCAAGTCTGTGTCAGGATGGTCTCATAATAACATCGTTTTGACCAATGAACAAAGAGATAGTCTTACTTTGAGCCAATAAGGAAAGGTTTAAACTCAGGTTTTGACAGCTATGATGTCATTATAACACCATTCTTACAGAATTGCAATAGTAGACTTGGGGCCCAGGCCTCAACAAGAATTTAAAGTGCGTATCTATAGGCATATTCTCAAGGAGCAGTCATCAACCTTCAGGTGGCGTACGAAATAAATAACTTTTTTTAGCGAATAAAATGTGGAAAACCCACTTGAGTTAACAAAAATTCTCATTTTTTGTACAGTTTCTCACGTTACGGTGGAATACTTAAATTTCGTTTGTGTTCTTTAATATCCGGGTTGGGTTAAAATTTTTCTTTCACTTCTTTTGTCAGTTGGGTACTTAATACAGTTCTTCAGTGATATCTGACTTCAGGGCAATAAATAGCACCCTTGGAAATTTAAAGATCAATTTAGAGACTTTTATCAGTATTTCAGTTCTGATTAAGATGAAGAAAATAACGAATATTTCATCGTCACTTAGATTTATCAGAAACTAGCCCGCGCCGGCTTCGCACTGGTGCTATAAACCTTTCTCTTGAATCACTCTATCTATTAAAACAACCGCATCAAAATCCGTTGCGTAGTTTTAAAGATCTAAGCATACATAGGGACGGACAGCGGGAAGTGACTTTGTTTTATACTATGTAGTGATATCCAAAATCTTGTTGTCCTGTATTCTTCTTCACTTTTGGTGGTTCATAGTAGACATCTAGGTACCTGCGAAGTTTCATCTAAGAAGTGCCCAATAGTCTCCGAGTAAAATGGCTGTGATATACAGACGGATAGGCAAACAGACAGGACGAAATTATAAGGGTTTCGTTCTTGCCATTTGGCTACGGAACCCTAAACAAGGATTAAACCCACGTGATACCATAAAATCCCACTCTTGACTATTTGCGACTATTTATAGCTAGATTCTTTTGCCAAGTTGATGTGCCAGAAAGCTATAAATTACCTAATTCTGCCATCCTACGTTATTCCCACACATGTACAGTGAAGAAAATAGTTTAGTATGCAGGCAAGATATTAACATCTTTGCCAAAGATTCGATGCACACGCGTAAGTTAAAAATGAAATGTAGCTGCCTGTGTATTTATCCGTTTTGTGGACTGTACCTATTTAACATAAGATGGTAAAACATGGCGATTACATAAGACGCATGGATTTTCATTGAATAGCTACATAGAGTATCGTAGGCTTGCCCTGTTTGACTTTTAAATAGGATTAAAAATGAAATTGGAATACATTATTGTCTCGTTATGGTGTTACTTAATTGAATGGCGTCATGCCACTGTTTTTTTTGTATTGGCTTCTGATTGACCATTCTTATTTTGATAGTGTAGGCGAAGGCGTAATAAGATTCTTTTTTTATATGACGATGGTGACAAACAGGCGTACGGCTGCCTTTCCACCAAAGATGTGAGCTACGCTACGGATGTGTGTGACGCCCACCAATAGAACCGCTTCATTTTCAAAGCTACGCTCATCTTTACAAACATTAAGCGATCTTATTGGTGGGTGTCACACACATCACACACAAAAAAGAAGCAGTGATAGCCTAGTGGACTAACCATGTGCCTCCCACGGCGAATGGTTCGAGTTCGATCCCGAGGCATGCACCGCTGACTTTTCGAAGTCATGTATGTATTAGAAATTAATTATCACTTGCTTTAACGGTGAAGGAAAACATCGTGAGGAAACCGGCATGTCCTAGAATCAAAAATTCGAAGACATGTGACGTCCACCAACCCGCACTGGGCCCGCGTGGTGGACTACGGCCCACTCCCTCTCACAGAGAGGAGGCCTGTGTCCCAGCAGTGGGAACATTATAGGCCGATTATGCTATTATGCTATGCTACACACATCCGTAGCTCACATCTCTGGTGGAAAGAATAGACCGCACGGTTGTCGCAGTGGCTGAGAGATTGGCTGCTGCGCGACGTGTCGCGGGTTCGATTCCCGCATTGCACATAGGTCTGGCTGTTTGTGTATGTGAAATTTGTTTGTAAACGCACCCACGACACAGGAGAAATCCTAGTGTGGGGCAAGGTTTTTTTTAAAAAAAAAAACCGCGAGAACTGTCAATTTGCTTGCGAGCTTTTCTAAAGACTGCATGATCCAAATATTCCAAATAAAGGAAAAAACTGCTTAAAGCCGAGAAAAGATAATAGATAGCAAAATATTTAAAAAAATCCACCAAGAACTAACCAGCGAACGTTCGAAGGAGAATAATCTCACCGTGACATTCTCCCTCGAACGTTCGCAAACAAATTGGCAGTTCTCGCGGTGATATCATGCGGCGAGTCGGTACACAATAGACAGACTGAACATCTAACTAAATCCCGTAGGTTCTATTCAAGCGCAATTCTTAGATTAATTTCACTGGACATTACACTCCATATTAACGGGCCCGTAGCTTGCAGCCCGGAGACATCATGATCCAAATAAGATTTCTAAATGTAGGTATGTAGGTACGGAGTGTGGACACAAAAACTGACATAACTGTGTATAGCGGTGTATAATTTGCATCAGCTATTATGTACGGCACGATAGGGTGAGCAAAAATATCGGGTTTTGAAGGAATGTCTCGGTTTGATAGTCTTTGTTTAGGTGAGGAGGAAACTTACAGCAACTTGTAAAAAATATAAAAACATCTGTGAAAAAATAAAGCAATAAGGACGGAAAAAAATTGAACAGTTATTTAAAATAGTAATCACAAAACCTAAAATTTAAGTCGATTAACAATTTTTTGCTTTCAATAAAGACAAAGCTAGTAATTCGTACAAAAATATCATAAAATCATTGAGATTTTTTAAACTTTGGACGCGTCTCCTTTACCTTTTAGTAAGGTTTAGGGCAAGAGAAACATAAGGTTTGTGGAAACGTTGATTGTAGATTTTACCATATACATAAGTGATATACTGTTACTATAATACCAAATGCACGATTGTTTGTTTCCCAAATAAAATAAGGCACTAGAACATTGTGTCGTCCCCGATCATCCCCGTTCGTTACTGATCACGACTTAGGCTCGTATTATAGAACGATGCTCGAGCACAGATCTCTGCTTGAACATAGATTTAAAGACATTTGATTGGTTGAAATCTATGCTCAAGCAGAGATTGGTGCTCGAGTATCATTCTGTAATACGGGCCTAAGTGTCGCTTCGGACGTAATCAACTAGAGACTGTCCCGCTTTTCCAACAAACCTGGTCACTCCACACATACTGCTAACACAGTAGGAAACGCGAGCCATGTCGGTCCGTTGATTGCGTCCGAAGCGACACTAAGGGCGGGTTGCTTCAAACCATCTGTATTCGTAAGTCAGTATAACGTAATCGTTAAGTCAGTATGAAATTGTCATACAAGCAGGCTCGGTCATTACTGTGTATAGGTGACCTTGGACTCAAGGCGGGTTCCAGTTCATGAAAAAGATAGCGATATCGACGACTCTGTCTTACAGGCTGATTACAATGCAATGTTACCAAGTAAAATAAAATGAAATATCGTGTAAAAAATTATGACTTAAACATGATTAATTTAATGTAAAATGTAGCTTATTAAGTAACACCTATTATTTTTTCGGTTATATAATTAAATTATGAATTCTAAACTAAATTTGGAAAAATAATTATATCTTTAGAAAAAAAAAATGGGCTCTGGTAGTTTGCTCTGGCAACACTACAAGATAAATGTCTGCTGAAACGATTGGTAGTTTTTTCTGTTTCTGTTTATTTGTTGTGCTATAAAACGATAAACTGTTTCTGATTTTTCCATCATAACGTTGAGTCGGCATACTGTTACGCCGTTGCACTGTTTTGGTGAAAAAGTGTTGTGTTGAGTGAGATAGTGACTCTTCCGAGATTTGTTTGCGAAAACGAGAATTGTTTCGCAATTAATCAAAAGTAAAACATAAGAAAGTGCGTCACTTATGGATTTTCAGTTTCTCAAGATGTATTAATTTGTATTTATTTATTTATTTATTTATTTATTATAAAGGTACATATTAAGGTCTATAAATTATATGCCCACCTTCATGAATAGATATTATTTTATTGTCATAAACTGTCAATAAAATAATATCTATTCTAGGTGGGCATATAATTTTTTTCATTGGATTTAGTGGGATCCCACTAGATGGCGTGCAAATTCGTCTCACATCTCACATTTTTACTATGAAGTTGATATTCTTCTCGCTAGAGTATTATTGTTCTGTGCATACAAGCCGCCATATTTGACGGTTACAGATACGTAACTGTAAGATGAAACAACATGGCCTAAGTCGTAATGCGAGGTGTACATACCTCATAACCATCATAACTGTCCCTTGAGAAAGTTACTGTATCAAAAATTACGTTTAATCAATATGCTTATTGTTTTAGAGGTACTGTGGCAGTTACGGTATTTTCTATTACTTTGTAATTGGGTGGCCGAATGGTAAACAATGGACGTTTAAGGACTGATAAAATATTGATCTAAACAGCTTTTCTACTACTAGTATAGTTTTGAAGCCTATTATTGTCTTCTAAAGGTGCGTACGAACGACCCAACTGTACATCACCCAATCTGTAGAGCCATTCTGGGCAAGTCTCAACAGATTAGCAAGTGAATAGGAAAGTTGGGCTGATATTAACATGCTAATCTGTGGAGACTCGTCCGAAGGGTGTAATAATACGTCAATAAATTGATTGTATAGTAACTAACATTTAAAATACGGTAGTGGACTACTATTAAAAAAGTACAAATAAATTATTTTATTCCAAAGAAGGAATAGGAATAACAAAAAAGTAAAAAAAAAAAAAAAACACAAAATGGAAACGATAGACGCTTTTAAAGTTTTTGGAGGGAGTATCGCTCCGTCTCTGTCGCGCGAAGCGGACATAGGTGGTGTTACGTCACTTATCATGCACGCCGTCCGTGTCTAACAAATCATTTTAAAACGCTTATAATTTTGCCAATTTTGTAGATGTTCCATCGGTTTTTTTGTGTTAATTATCTTTTTTCAAATAGTTTACAGATTCACAATAAAAAAAATATATTCAACATCCCTATTGTATGCAGTATCTTTACGTAGAATGGCTATTAAAACTTTGAAATACTTAACGATTTCTTGTAAAGAAACATAAAATCAAATCAAATTATTTATTACTTGCACTTTGCCCGCGACTTCATCCGCGTGAGCCACAGGAATTGTGTACTTTTTCGGGATAAAAAGTAGCCTATAGCACTCAGGGATATGTAGCTCTCTAATAATGAAAGAATTTTCATCGGATTCAATTCAATCGGATTCATACTTCCGAAGATTACCACAGGGTAATCTTCGGAAGTATGGATCCGACTGAAGTGAAGAAGAAGAGTGTGTTTCGTGTGAGTGAGTTTGTGTATACCTACAGAGTTTGTGTATACCTACACACGAAACACACTCACACAAAATTCGCACTCATTAAAATAGTAGTATACCTAGATAGAAATGTACATTATTTATTATTACAGTATTATTATTATCTATGTATTAGATCGTAAATATTATATAGATTTTTCATATAAACCAACTTCATTCAAAGTTATTAGGAAATTCAAAGTTATCCAAAGATTTGCAAACATGGGTAATTTATACTTAAATGTTGTCATTTCATAATTCTCCATATGCTGCCATCACATAGACATGCAAAATGCATCTTATGAATGTTTCAAGCACCTATTTATTCAACACTTTCTTTATGCAATTCGGCTTCAATTACGTCATAATTAATTCCGTTAATATATATATATATATAACTATCGGACATCAAAATTAAATATCGATCAATTCTTTATCTTTTTCTATTCAAACTAAATCTATTTTTTATTTCAAATGTAGGCATGTCCCATTCTCTTAGTAAGGCGATTACAAGGCTTGTGGTAAGTGACGTCATTCCTCCTAATTTGGGAATAGCTGTGTCGTGCGCGTGCGCCGACCGACCGGATTACCGTATTTGTTCATTATGAAGAAAATCTGTTAGGAGTGGTCACGTCTCTGTGAATACGGTATTAAGATGTTTGTTTTAAGTTTGGTGTCAGAATTAAGATGTTTTTATAGTAATTAATGAGGTTTGTTTTAAGAATTGTTTCGCAAGATTTCGATTTGTTTAAACATTCTATTAATTAGTTCGTACACCCACGAGTTGTTATTTTCTTAAACATAGGTCCATAAACGGATGACATGCATTAGGCTTTAGGTAGAAACATTAATTGGTTGAGTAATTTTCCATGCCATGCTTAGATGCCTTGCTTGGATAATTATTATTCCTTAGAATCTGAGGAATACATTATCCATAGGTAAGAATTAATAAAATCATTTATCTTAGGCTTAGATAATTAATGATTTTATGCATGCTTACTTAATACCTTATCCTTATCTGGTGAAACAAGATCGAATAAAGTCAAAATCACCATTACAGTACATTGCGCCGCCAACTCTATAAATAGGAGAGTTTTTCTTACAAATCCGTGAATAATCAGCACAATACAACAATAGAACAGTTATAATACGGAAACACTTGTACGTCACACGATACAGGTGACGACAGAAGACCAACTTTTAGACTGTCTGTCAAAGTTTTAGACTACCTGTCTGCATGTCTGTGTCTTCGTAACTCCCAAACAGATGGACAGATTTCAAAACGGCTTATTTTAAAATGGAAACTAGTTTAATTAGGATGATGTTTAGCTATATTTGATGAAAATCTGTCTAGCCGTTTAAAAATGATGAGCTCTTTTCTAAATTGGTATGTAATGAAATAATTATGTATTATACTTACTAAAATAATTTAAAAGTTTATATAATTTAGTAACTAAATTGATATGTTAAAAGGCACGATGGGGTTGACATATCTGTTTAGATAAAAAGCCCTAAACAATAAAGGAAAAAAAAAAAAAAAAAAAAAAGCCACAAATAAAACTTAAATAAATAATAATAAAAAAACCGGACACAAAAAAGTAAAAGTAAAAAATTTAAACTAGTTTTAAATTATTGTTGAGTGTTAAATGCATTGGAAGACCATAATTTTATCACCATCGTGTTTGCTAGTACCTAGTATCAATTTTAACTAAGTATAGGTAAGTCCCGGCGTCAGTCTTGATCACAAACATCAATCGAATTCGATATCATTATCGAACCCGCGAGAATCACCCCCCTGCGCACTAGCTAATTTTCGGTCTCTTTGGCGGAATGAAGAAGATGGGAGGCGCCGAGGCTGCAGTCGATTGATCCGTCTGTCGCTGCTCGTCGTCTAATTGGACCATTCTCTATTACGTATTGTCAACTGTCTATTGTCTATTGGAGAGAAAATGTACATGCGCGATCTGTGATCATCTTTAATGCCGGTACCTATACTTATTACCTATTTAGTTTACTCAGCGGTCTCCTGACTCATTTTATACATTGCATTACTGAGATTTGATACATTATGTATTTAGATATATTTTTTTCTTGCCTTTCGAGGCTGTGGGTGGCCCTTCTGTCCCTTATCCCATTGGCGTGGACCACCAAGTTGACTCAGATGATATCTGATTCCTTGAATCGTGACTCAGTGGGATTGGATAGTCACCATATTAATTACATTTAATTACATGCTAATTACAATCCGCATGTAGCTATAGCTATAAATGATTATTTGAATCATAAAAACGTTGCAATTTCAAGGAAATTATTAGTTTATTAATAATATAGTGCGGGCCAGGCAATGATTATTATGCAAAAAAACAACTTTTTAACCAACGTTTAAGAAAAAAATATGAAATTCAGTTCGACTAACATACCTAATTATAAGGGATAGTCGGAGTGGTACCTTGGCTATTGCCTAATTCCACTTCGCTGTCACTGTATACCACTGAGGTTAAGTTTCATAGACCGCTCTTTGACTACTTGCTTAAGTAAGCTAGAGTAACATTCGCTTATATCTACGAAAGAATACATCTGGCGAGCAAGAGGTCGTAAGATCAAACGCCACCCATTATACGACGGGACAGGCAGCTTTGTTGTGGTGTCAAAAAAAAAAAAAAATCTTTGTTCATTAATATATATTTTATTTTAATAATTTGTGATATTAATTAATTTTAATTTTAATTATAATATTTTCATGTAATTTAATTGTAATGTAATAGATATAATATGGGTATGTACATTGCCTGAAATAAACGTTTAATAATAATAATAAATAATATACTATAGACGTATGTCTCTATATTTTTATCTATCTAAATTTAGACTATCTGAAGAGGTTACCATCGTAATTTAATTTTAAAAACTAACTGCATCTTAATCGGAATCTTAAACAAACAACGAAAGATTTCTGATTTACTTAAGAAAAGCAACCTCCTTGCCAAATCTCATCACACAGTCAAAAAGTAAAACAATAGACAGTAGATGTAACAAAAATTTTTAATTATATTTTTTAATTTAAAAGGCAACGTCAAGTCAACCTACAGCCTCGTTCGTTGACTCGCAGATAGAAAGTTGTTAATTAAGAACGCGCCTGATTGGCGGGCGATTGTGTAACCGAACGCAACAGATCAAGCATGTGGCTGAACAGGGAAATGCGTTTGCCGAAGAAATTGGACACGTCATTTTTCCTATTGTGCAATCTATTCTATTTATTCAACTGGATAAATAGAAGAAGAAAATTATTCACTCTTTTTTAGGTCATTAGTATTTAAATATCAATGGTGCGGATAATGAAAGGTCTGTCCGACTATACTCGAAGGTGCGATGAGCAGGGTGACCTCATTTATGAGCTTCGTTCGACTTTGAAAATACGGGCGTAGGTATGAAAAATAAACACCATAAGTACCACCGTATAGCTACTTATGTACATTAATAAAAAAATATTGATCCAAGTTCAATCAAATTTTAGGACATTACGTATTTTTATACAGGGTGGCAGGTTCAACAGTGGAAATATTTTAAGGGGTCACTGTACTCATCATTCTGAACAACTTTTACTATGGGACCAACCCTGAAATCGCGAGAAAAAAATCAGCTGTTCCATACATTTTGTTGAACATAAATGTATGGAACAGCTGATTTATTTTGCGCGATTTCAGGGTTGGTCCCATAGTAAAAGTTGTTCATAATGATGGGTACAATGACCCCTAAAATATTTCCACAGTCTAACCTGCCACCCTGTATAAGTACCTAATCATGAATAAAATCACACTAATAATATAAATGCGAAAGTTGGTGTGTGTGTTTATTACCTACCTACTTCTTCACGCTAAAACGGCTGGACGGATATGGATGTTTGACATAGTCAGCCTAGGACCTGGAAAAGTACCTACATAGGCTACTTTTCATCCATTTTCACGCAGACGAAGTCGCGTGCAACAGCTAGTAAATCCATAAATCCTGATTTATTTAAGTACAAATAAATAAAACACTCACCTAATCAATTTAAACCATTACCAGATCGGGCACAATGTCCTTGCCAAGTAGAACATTGAATCAGTTGTGCAATTGCAATTTCACATAAATATCAATCTATTAACTCTTGAACGGCATACCACGTCTCACAATGAGACGAGAGTTATTGCAACAGATCGTGTTTCAGGGAAACTGCACATTTAGCGTGGTTGCACTTAATGCGCAGAGGTTGACTCAATGAAGATTGACAGAAATGGAATGCAACTGGTTGATGTTGTTAAACATGATTACATGAGTGACAACCCTGACGTTGCTAATTATTTTGTTTGAAAACATGCATTGTACTTAGTGCGGAGATTTATTCCACGCAATATATTTCATAGAAGTCGTTTCAAAGCCCAACAGGTTAAGTAGACAGGCGCGGATATAAGGGGTGGAAATGGGTGTAATTCTTTTCCTTTATTCTAACCAATTTCGAAATGTTTAAATTAGTGACAGCAATTTTTAAATCACACAATAATTGCCTCCAGAAGGAAATCTTACAAGTATCCACTATAAGTAGAAAAATAAGCTTATAAGATATTCGGTAGTCTTCGATCATAATTATATTAGTGTTCCATTGTTATCAACATTGCAGTGCCTTTGTAGTGTCACCTGTCCTAAAATTTGCCTTAATTTTCAATCATTTAAAAAAAGGCTCTACGGCAATAATCTTAGTAAAGTTATGAAAACCAAAAGAGTCATAATTCGTCGTGACATGGCTTTTTATTCTTATGAATAAGAAGCCAAGTTTTAAGCAGTCTACACACCAAAGTCGCCGACCCGCCGACATGAGTCGTCACGTACGTTTGCCTGGCTAGGCCCCCCAGAATCTGCGTTTTAGGTGTGCACCAATGAAATGTACTCACCTTTAGGTACTTTTGAAGAAATATGCAAAAAAAGAGCTGTGCTTGGTGTGTAGACTGTAGAACAAGCAAGGCCCGATTTCAAATAAATAATTTGGGTGGCTTGAACTCTCAAACAATACGTCATAAACAATGCTAGTAATGCAGCTCACTGACAGACAGGTGCTTGAGAATTCTTAGAATGCTGTAGTTATAAAGCACTCTACAGACTTGTTAGATATATAGGTAGAGATTTAAACTTTGGTGACTCAATATTTTAATTTTTTAAATACCTACTTAATTATAAAAATATGTGATACAGACGCAAAAGCTTGGAATTTGTATACCGTCATAACAATAAGTTATAATTTATAACGTTATATTAAACTTAAATAAAAAATAAATGCCTTTAACGGCAACTCTCTATGGCCACCGCTGATTTTATTTTAACGAGTATCTAATCTTGGTTTTTATACCAAAGGCATTCCCCTGGACTGCCTTAATTGCGTTCGGTTACACAATCAAGAGTTGCCCGCTGTTATTCGATATGGAGGTTATTTGAAGAAGAAAAACGTTTTGAAAATGAGGCCAACGCCGTGTAACCGCCATATAGATAGGCAATTAACTCTGTTATTAGACTACTCGGTGCTTCACCGGATAGATTTTCTTATGAAGAATTCCAGTTAGAAAAAAATCACGCACGCGGCGACCGTTGCGACTGGAAAGCGTAAAATGGCGAGCCTCGATCGTAAGCGCGGACATATTGTTACCAATCAATTGTTTATTATTATGATTTACAGTTAAATTGGATACGATAAAGCCAATTTAGCCTTGTGAATGTAAGGCGAAGAAAACGAGACACGGATCATGATCAATAACCCACATTTTTGTAATAACTTAGGTGGAACTGTAATGTACCTAATAGGTACTGTGATTGTGATAGATTTAGTCGACCTACATATTTTTATATATATTTTAAAATAAAATCATATTAAACCCTGATAGGTTAACCCAGATCCCGCCATTTATGTCTCCCTAGACTCCCTACGCATTATCAATTATTGCGCCATTTAAAAAAAATTGGGAGGTGGCACAGGTATTATCAATAAACAGACGGCCTTGTCATCTAGACTGGATAATAAAAGTGAGTGGCTCATACCCTATTGTTAAACTTGAACTTAGTAATGGAGGCCGGGTCATTGTATTACATTAGCATGTTAATAGCTCAACGTCTCTTTTTAATATTGCTATTGTTCCGTCTAATTGGACTAGCTATGATTTAGCGCCAGAGCAAATATTTTTTGATCTCAGTTTAACGTACCTATGAGCGATTCGTTTTAAAAGTACCTACCTAGTTTATTTTTGCGCTATTATAATGCTTGTAGCCCTAAAGATTGAGAAAGATAAATGCCTTTATCGCAGAGTTGCAGAAAAGGTCGTTAAGTTTTAAAGGAGACTTTAACGATATAAATTGTATGGTTAATGCCGCCTTTAAAAGTTAATTATTTTTGTGCAGCTGACCGTATAAAATTTATCATAAATATACTTAAGTACCTATTATTGTTTCTTAGACTTTGAAAATTATTGAGTTATTTAAAATATATTTAGATTTTCTGTGACAATAATAGTACCTAACTAGATATCACAAGCAACTTATCCGTAATTTGCATATTCATCTACTCAAAACCTTAATTTTAGACTTCTACAGATAAAGTTATCGCATAAATAAATGTCATACCAAGGTTGTTAAATTAACGCACAAAAACGAGTAACATTTCAAATTCCATAACATTTTATTACAAAAATTAATATCTATGACGTATTTACATAAATGCTACCATTGAAGAACCATCTGTGGTAATATCGAGTAAAGAGGATATTCTCTTCAAATATACAACAACTTGACTGTTTTGATAACCTGTTTAACTACCTAAGTCTAGACCTTGAGAAATGCTGTCGGAACATATTCATTCACGGACATTTTAACAAAAAACAAATTATTAACTTCGGTACAATATGCGCAGTCTTAGTTGGCCGGAGTGAAGTTCGTGCAAATGGCGTCGCCATATCTGTTTGTACATACGTAAACATTTGAAGAGCCTAGTTTCAGGCTGGTCAATTTAGAATGAACGTATTGCAACTACCTAAACGTTTTGTAATACATCTAAAGGCTAACCTTGTAGGTAATTAATTTATCACTATGACTGACATTAACTGAACTAAGATTAGATTTTGAATTGATTAAATAATTATGCTATCCTGCTAATCAGTTCTGTCGTATATTTAAGCACGATTTTTTTTCTGTTATTTATGAGCCAGTACAGAATGTTAGCAGAATGTCTGCTTTGGTTTTGATAAACTTTTGGTCAATTTTCGATTTCATTGCGATATAAGCTCACGTTTGTAGTTGTTTGTTACAAGAATATTACTATTTACATTTGATGAGACTAGTCAGGATTGCGCTGTTACATATTCACTGCAAAGACAAAATCTGAAAACTGTTAATTTTAATCATGACCTTTAAAACAACGAAAGCAGATAAATCATCTCGTATAGGTACCTAGTTATAATATCAACCAATATAGGTATATCGTTAAAGTAAGAAAGACGGCGTGTATGATAACAACGAAGATACTTCGGCAAGATATCAGTAGAATCAATATTTAAGTAAGAATCTGTTCTGTGGCTTAACAATTAATCACGACGATTTTCACGTTAGCAACGCTATCACAACCGATAAGATAAGCATTAAATAATCACAAATTTTATTGTATTGTTAATCAAATCGTTAGCCGTACATTATCACAATCAATTTAGAAGTAAACGGCGGTATTAAAAGTTTGTAAAACTCGAAATTATAAAATCAGTGTAACGTACACACCTAATTACAGATAACACAAAGTTTCATTATGCTGTGACACTGTCTTTATCACTTCACATTCTAAATATACCGAATTTACTGTCTCTGAATGGAGCGTTCAAAGCTGCAGATAAACTGAGTCCTATAACTTTTCTTGTGTCTTTTGGAGCTATCACTCCATCGTCCCAAAGTCTTGCAGTACTGTAGTATGGGCGTCCTTCTCTCTCAAACATGGCTTCCAACGGCGCTCTCACTTTCATCTCGTCCTCATCCGTCCATGGCTTTCCGTCCCTCTGAGCCTTGTCTTTAGCTACCAACGTCAACACTGTAGCAGCTTGAGGTCCACCCATCACTGATATTCTAGCGTTGGGCCACGTGTACAGGAAGCTGGGAGAGTACGCACGACCACACATCCCATAGTTTCCAGCACCAAAACTACCTCCGACCAACACTGTTATCTTTGGGCCTTTGAAACAACTGACTGCTGTCACCACCTTGGCACCGTTTTTAGCAATACCTCCGGCCTCTGCGTCCTTGCCAACCATGAAACCAGTGATGTTCTGAAGGAAAAGTAGAGGAATCTTCCTAGCTGCACAGAGTTGAATAAAATGAGCACCTTTCAATGCTGCCTCCGAGTGCAATACTCCATTGTTACCAATCACGCCGACAGGATGTCCATACATAGATGCAAAACCACATACCAATGTATCTCCATAAAGTTGTTTAAATTCATGGAATCTGCTTCCGTCAACTATTCTAGCGACAACTTCTCGAATGTCAAATGGTCTTTGAATATTCGCGCCAACGATACCGTGAAGATCGTTAATGTCATGGACAGGGTCGTCAACTTTTTGTGTATTAATTCTAGTGCTCTGTTCGTTATTCCAATTTAAATTGGCAACGACATTTCTAGCTAAATGAAGAGCATGCTCATCGTCTTGAGCATAGTGATCTGTCACACCAGACTGACGGCAATGGAGGTCAGCGCCTCCCAAATCTTCAGCAGTCACTGTTTCGCCCGTAGCTGCCTTCACTAAAGGTGGACCGGCTAAGAAAATTGTTCCTTGATTTTTAATTATGATACTTTCGTCAGACATGCTAGGTATGTACGCGCCTCCGGCCGTACTGGAGCCCATAACTACTGAGATCTGCGGTATTCCTTCCGCGGACATGTTAGCTTGATTATAGAATATCCTTCCGAAGTGTTCTTTGTCCGGGAAGACATCGGCTTGATCGGGTAAATGTGCGCCTCCGGAGTCAACGAGATAAATGCACGGAAGACGACACTCTTGTGCCACCGCTTGAGCTCTCAGATGCTTCTTCACTGTCATGGGGAAATAAGTGCCTCCTTTAACAGTAGCGTCATTAGCGACTATCATGCAGTCACGACCGTGAACTTTGCCAATGGCGGTGACGATGCCAGCGCTCGGCACTTGCCCTTTGTACATGTCGACGGCGGCCAGCGTGCTCAGTTCTAAAACGTCGCTTCCCTCGTCCACCAACCGGTTAATCCTGTCCCTGACGAGCAGTTTTCCTCTCGCCGTGTGCCTCTTTACGGCCTCCTCCGGGCCGCCTTTGATGGCGTCACCGGTTTTCTGCCGTAATTCGTCGACGAGCTCGTCCATTCTGGCCTTATTCTCTTGGTAGTAAGGGTCGGTTCGGTTCGGCTCGGTGCCGATGACGGTAGCGTGATTGTGCCGGCATTGGTTCAACCGCCGTATCCCTCTGACTAGTTTGAGCATTTTTAACGTATATTAAGTGCAGAATGAAACACGACCGGTCGGCGAGTCGCTGTCGCGCTACTGCCGATAATGTAGTACCGTTATCTACACGATTAACTTGTACAAAAACAAATTCCTCGCTCGCCGACCCTCCCGCGGCACGATAAAAACACGCATTATGTATGAAATGATAATGTGTGGCCATTGTTACTCGGTGACTATTTACGTAATATTTACATATAGTTATGACGCTTCGGCGAGGGTTCATTTCATTCATTCGTTCTCAAAAATGTCGTGCTAAAATAATGTTAGTACTTGAATAATATTGGTGTCGCGTGTCTCTCGGTATGAATAGATACTTATTCAATGATTCAATGATCGTGTCATGACCTACTTGCAAAGTTCATGTTGTGTGAAGCTAACCTTGAATGGGTATTTAAACTTACGTTAATTTATTTCTTTGTCTCATCTGTTGGTAATTATTATAACTAATGAACTGTTGACAACTGACGCATTTATATTCGCTGTATAGTGAATAATATAGATGCATTATCATACCAATTTCTGTTTTGTACCAAGATACGTGTAGATACCGTAAACTTCTGTGTTTCAATGTATTGTTGTTGCCTGAAGCTCTAAACAGTGTTCTAAAGGATAACAACATGCAATATACGAGAGCACCAATTGAGGCAAACGTAATAATGCATTAAGTTTAAATACATAAGTGCAGGCGAAATTTAGTTCAACGCTTGAGGCCTTTGAATGACCAGGATATTGAATAATTCGATATCCCCCCTTGCTATTCTCATGGACATGCTTATAAATAAGTGTCAATTGCTTCGGGCTACCATGCCCAAAGTATGCATCAAAGAATACCCCCTGCGTATTTAGCTACGCTACAATGACTAGCATCATTTTATAAAGATATTCGTTTCATTTAGAAAAAAAAGTTTAGATAACCAATAGAAGGTTGCCCATAGTTTTGCATACACATACCTTATCTATTATGATATAGCCTCCTAGATATTCTACAGAAAACACGATATAGGTAGGTACCTACACATCATTATGTAGGTTGTGAAGTTAAACCTCTCTCGAGATTTGCAACCGGCCCTCCAAGATAACTAGGCCACAAAAACTTAAAATATTCGCGCCTATGATTGACAACGGTTACTCAATTATATTTCCATTCCATAATATTAAAAAAGGAGGATCATTAAAACCGGAGACGGGCATCGCTACTGATAATGGTTACTGTTAGTTGAAGCAAAAAATCTCATCAGAATCCGACAACTGGTACATGTTACACTCACTGGGGCTTGCATTACAGTTGTTCAGATGATATGTATTAAAAGAGCAGAAATAATTGCTTTTTAATATGCTATAGCCATTTTTACAATGAGAATCTGTTATACGAACTTATTTTGATGGAACCCGCTTCCGCTTAAGTGTTTTTGTTTTTTAGATCATAACTTTGTGTTATAAATCGTAGAGCTAAGGAGAACTATCTCTTATAGGAGACAAGTTGAAAATTGTTCAGCTGTATGCAGTTTATAATTATAACAGTTTAAAAACCCTCCAAACTGGCGTTAGCATAGGCAAAGGGATATGAATATAGCAGTTGTTGACGGATTGAATCTTTTGATTGGATAGAACTTTTGGCGCTTTCTTTGAAATTTACTCTCTTGCTACTGTAGCGCCATCCTAATTTAAGGCATTTTGACGGACACTTTTCATACACAGAGAAGGTGCTCCTTAACTTTACCCTCCACACTTTGTGCGTACCAATTTTAATGTTTGTTTTTTTTACGACGATAGTGGCAAACAAGCGTACCTACGGCCCGCCTGATGGTAAGCGCTTACCGTAGCCTATGAAACGAAAAGTAACGCAACGCAAACGTAGCTATGCAAGCGTACCTAATGGTAATAAATATTGCGGTAAATAAGTTTATGAAACAAAAAAAAAGAGACAACAAAATTATTCTAAAAACATTTCATAGTTCCCACCGTACCATTGCAGTTCACCCAGGTGGACTACGGGCAAGAAAAATTGCCCGTGGTCCACCCAGGTTGACGAAGGTGTGCTATGGGCAAAAAAAATTGCCCGTGGTTCACCTGGGTGGACGAAATTACACATATAATTATCATTAATAAAATTACAGATAGATCTAATAATATGGAATAAAATACAGGGAGCTACTAGCTACTAAGTCCACACCGCGCGTACCAATTACCACCTACTTTGAAACAGCAATGCGAACAAGCTATAAACTTATGGTAGATAATCATTATAATTATGTACCAATTTATGCAGTCGTAAAATGTACGCAATACATAAAATATAATAATATACATAAAATACCGATTAAACTCAATGATATCAACTTGTAGAAAGTCTTACTTTGTCTAAACACTAGGAAATTGCTAAACACTTTCCGATTTACGATGCTATGAACAATTTATGAAGTCTTCCGGCATTCGAGCTACCGCAAAAACACTATTAAAAGACAGAAAATTGCCGTGAACGCCGTGATAAACCTGTAGGCGATCTATCAATAAATGAGCGAGTACGAT
This sequence comes from Thalpophila matura, assembly GCA_948465475.1. Taxonomy (NCBI): domain Eukaryota; kingdom Metazoa; phylum Arthropoda; class Insecta; order Lepidoptera; family Noctuidae; genus Thalpophila; species Thalpophila matura. The sequence continues at coordinate 3,896,120 of OX419191.1, forward strand.
CGGTCATCTAATCATAAGTAGAATAGAAAGGATAGTACAGAAGGCAGACTACTGAGACTGCTTACAGCGCACACGCAAAAAGTACGTAATCTCGGTCGGAATTGAAATGGGCCTAGCCAAGTAGCTTTTCTCATATAGAGCTTTTTACATAAGAACACTGAAAAAAAAAATAGCTGAACTAGTTCAGCTATTTCAAAAATATCTAAATTATAATTAGTAGAAACCAAAGTTTTTCTAAAATAGCTGAACTGCTTTAGCTATTAGTAAAAACTCGTTTTACCTATTAGTAGCACTCAGTTTATTAGTTCCCCTTTTAAGTTACTAGCAGCTAAAATTTGTGCAACAGGTAGAAAAAGCTTTATTTAGCTTTTTTTTCAGTGAAGTTTCCCTTCGACGCTATGTTGGCTCCCCTGTGTGTCACTCCTGTCTGGGTCTTAACGTTTTATGTTTTTGTAGATTTATGTGTCAAAGTAATGACTAAAAGGAGTGAACAAAAATTGCTACTGAAAAAAATCTTTTAACACCGTTAAAAACGTTGTAACATATTGACATTCAGGGTAGCCAACATAGCGTCTTCTAGGTACTTCTTATAGAAACGCTCTCTACTTCACATTCCACTAAGGCGATTCGCACACTGCCCCGCATCACGCAGCGTAGCGCGGGCGTGCGTGATGTTCCGTTGTTTGCAAGTACCTGTATTTGTATAGAAATCACGCATGGTGCAACATACAGCCGGCCTAGCATGACCACGATAGAAACGGGTTTTGTCTACATAGAAATAGACAAAGTGACAGATTTCATTCATAAAACGTAGAAATGTTTCTACAATCTGTCACTTTGTCTATTTCTATGTAGACAAAACCCGTTTCTATCGTGGTCATGCTAGGCCGGCTGAAAACGCATTCACGCGCGGGATTTCTGTTCCGTCGCCACGCACCCCGCAGCGTAGGGCGGGGCGGTGTGTGATTCGCCTAAAGGTTTAGCTACATCCATACATGTGTGGTCTCAAATGTAGATCCAAAATTTATCTGCGCATGTCAAAAGCCAGAGTTGCTAGTGACTACATAAGCGTGTTACCTACTGAAAGTAGCTTGCCTTTTTGAACTGGTAATGTCTATCAATGATCAACTAGTTAAGCAAAAAAAACTGTCTGTCTTCTCAAGTGGACATTCTGAACCTGCTTATTCCATGATCTAATCGCTACCTTGCGCGCGCGCAGGTGAACGACACAATCGTTTCACTTTCCACGGCGGCCGCCAGGTGGCGACACTTTCCATCGTGACGATCTAATGGTCGACTTGCCGCTAATCTCTGCTGACATATTGCTAAGCTAAATTAGATTGAATTAGATATGCTATATACTTTGATTTATAACGAAGATTAATTCGCTGGTAATTATGGGTACTTATCCATTTGCAAGCATCTGTTAAGTTGGAAAGTAGTCGCTGGCAAAGTAATAGTCGATAAATACTGAGGTCAATGCTCTGACGAAAAATCTCATTGGTACAATAAATACCTAGGTACTGTTAATTAACTTAATACTTTTTGCGTACAGTTCGAATTATATCTTAAGTTGCTTATAGACGTGTCGATTCAGTTTTTGCGCTGTATTTGAAACTGTATGTCATCAAAGCTTATTGATATTAAAAAGTAGCTTAACGACAAAATAGGACTAAATGGAGTTTTTTCAGTCACAATCATCACGATTACGCAGCTAGCCTTTACACATAATGTTAGCCCATTCCTTATAATGTCCACTGTAAAGACGGCGGAGGTGAAATTGACAAAAATAAAAATAACTAAAATATAGAAAAACTGCTAGGCAAAATATGCGTCACATCCGCGCAAAACGGTCATCGCTCAGCGTGATGCTGTGACCCATGCACAGAGCTGAGCCACAGCGCTGGTTTTCAGCGACAGCCATTAGTATGAAACAAATCTACATATTTCAATCAACCACTGCCTAAATCATCTATTATATTTTATATTTGTTTGTCCCCAGGATCGCGATGAACAAACCAAACTAGAAATGAAACACCGACAAGAAGAAGATGACTTGTACAGAAAATTTTCCAAACATCGCGAAGAAGAGAACAGAAGAATACGAGACGAAATACAGGTAGGCACAACAGCCAGCTTCTTTTAAATAATAGATTTTTTTCTGGGCTATTGCTAGAGAATAAGGTGCTGTGCAGACGACTCATGATCTCCGAGTTTCGGCAATTGGCAATGCGCAGCATGATTTTCATATAATTTCAAGAAACTGCACAGGTTGACTGTCCACTAATTATGCGCATCGCCTAATATGCCCATAAATTTGCTAGGTACCATTAATATAAAAACCAAATTATACCACTGAAAAAAGTTCATAAGTAAATCAACAATACCTCTCCTTCCAGGACGAATGGGAACGCGAACTAGAGAGGCTGACGAACAGATTCCAACAAGAGATGCAGGTCAAGAAGAGAAGACCGGATTCAGAGATAGGCGCGCTCACGTTACGTCACCAGCAGGAGAGAGCGGACCTGGAGAAGAACATGACGCTGAGAAGGGACAAGAAGAAGGAGAGCTTGACGAGGAAGATGCTGGAACATGAGAGGTTTGTAGTCAAGCTACATCCACTTGATTTATTTTTATTGGGACAAGTTGAGAAATTCAATAAGGCAAAAAGAAATCACATACCACCACGAGTCACGCAACATGTATCGTGATTTAATGCCCTAGTGCAGACGAAGCTTAACAAGTCTTCATCCAGTCATTAACATTCATTTATTTGCTATTTACTTTGAAAAAAAAAACTTTTTAAATTATGTATTGATTATTAAATTAATTAATTATTTAAATAAATAATTAATTTATTATTTCGCCTCAAGTTGAATATCGTTTAAACTACGAGCATTGTTCCTAGTACACCTTTCCTGTATGTATGTTTTCCTTATTTGCCCCTCATGAACAAAATTCTGGCTAAGCCTTTGCTTTAAAGCTTTGGCGTAGACGGAATCAGCTTAAAAACCACAACACTTTAACTTCTTCCTCTACATCATTCAGAGCAGCGACAGCAGCACTAGTGGAGAAGCAAAGCCACGAGATGATGGAGCTGATCCAGGAGCGTCGGTCGGAGTACATGGCGGCGTCGTCGCTGTTCGTGGACGGCGAGGAGGCGCCGCCCTACCCCGCCCGCGCGCCGCCCCCGCAGCCCCCGCTCGTCTCCAAGTTCCACATCTATACGGACCCCGCCGAGTTCGCCGATGTCGACAAGATTGCTATTTCGGTAAGTAATTTTAAGTATTTACTTGCAAAGCAAAATTAAAGAGTTCAGCCAAAGGAAAAATCTAAATATCTCAAGTATTTCGAGGGCAGATATATAATAATATCAATTACCATAGTCCACCACGCTGGCTAAATGCGAGTTAGCCGAGTTCACACACCTTCAAGAACTTAATGCAGAACTCTCAGGCAGGCAGGTTTCCTTACGATTTCCTTCACGTTTTCCTTCACCGTTAAAGCAAGTGATATTTAACTCCTAATACGCACAAGACTTCGAAAAGTCAGCAGTGCTTGTCTCGGGATTAAACTCGAACCTTTCGCCATGGGAGGCTCACGTGGTTATAAGCTATCACTACACTTTGTTTACAGCACAGTACCTATTTACTTGCGAAGCAGCAAAACGAAAAATTTGAATATGTATCTCAAGTATTTTGAAGGCAGGTTTCATAATAATTCCCTGTTCTGTCGGTTGTCGTAACAGCACCGAAAACATCCCTATTGGTAAAATCTAAGTTTCAAAGTTATAACTTCGGAATCAAACAAGGATCTGATTCTGAAATTCTAAAGCAACTATAAATCCAAATTTTATCTGATTACAGGTGGCACAAGAAGACCAAAAAACCTTTACGGATCTAGTCCGACAACTAGTAGGTAGATGCGCAAGCGACGTAGAGAAGGCGAGGACCATATTCCGCTGGATCACGGTCAAGAACCTGAACAATATTCAGTTTGACGACAACCTGAGGGGGGACTCCCCGCTAGGGCTGCTTAGAGGCATCAAACACGGGACTGAAAGTTACCACGTACTGTTTAAGAGATTGTGCAGGTAAGATCACTTCAGGAAAATCCCACACATTCCTGTTAGATATTACTCTATATTGTGCCTACAACAAATGTTTAAAAAATTATATCAATGTTATCGCAAGCAGCGGTTTTTATCAGACAACGAAACTCTTGTACCTACTCATGCAAATATTTTCGTAAAACCAATTTCGTACAAAACAACTTATCCAGATGTCCATTGAAATAAAGTAGAACATTAAAAGACCTTGCTCCCACCTTTATCTGGAAAAAACCCAGTTTCGATAACACAAAAAAAATGAAATTCCTGTCAAAACTTTCCCATTTTAATGGCTCATTAATCTTGTACCTCTCATCCTCAGTTACGCTGGTCTCCACTGTGTGGTGATCAAGGGCTACAGCAAGTCTGCGGGCTACCAGCCAGGAGTGCGCTTCGAAGACAATAGGTTTCGTAACTCCTGGAACGCGGTGTTCGTGGCGGGGGCGTGGCGCTTCGTGCAGTGCAACTGGGGAGCCCGCCATCTCGTCAACGCTAAGGACGCGCCCAAACCGGGCAATAGGGGGAAGAGTGATAGCTTGAGGTTTGTTGACAGAATTTGTGTTTTTCATAGGGGATACTGTCCAAATCAGTGTATTTGGTGGCAGTGGCAGTATTGCTATACCATGCCATTAAAGATGAAATTGGAAGATACTCCCCTCGGCAATTAATATTTTTAATTGCACTTAACAGAATTCCTGCTTAAAACAGTCACCGAAATTGTCAAAACGTTGATGACCATTCCTGTACATTAGTGTAAATTAAAGAAAGAATTACTTACCTTGTTTAGATGCTTAAAAATTCTGAGCTTCAAGTTCCCTGCTGCGATTTTGTTTACCTCCTAGATATGCTTCTGTACCTATACGCTGCCTTATCCTCTACGGTGGTCTACCACTTTGTAAATACTTTTCTTCTCAACCCGCTTTAGAACTGATCTTTCTGTTACGTAGGACTTCCTCCAACAATTCCTACTACTGTCCCAGGTACGAATACGACGACCATTACTTCCTGACGGACCCTCGCGAGTTCATCTACGAGTTCTTCCCGCTGCAGCCTGACTGGCAGCTGCTGAAGACGCCTATCACGCTGCACGACTTTGAGGAGCTGCCCTTCGTCAGGTCGCTGTTCTTCAGATACGGATTGTACTTCAGTGACCCTAATACGAAGGCTGTCATGTTTACTGATTCGACTGGTGAGCAATTATCCTTTTTCTTGTCCAGTATTATTATTTCATCACACTCTTCTGAGAGTGTGAGTATGATCTGTCATAGAAACAAGGAAGATGTGCAAAGACGCTATTGAGCTTGACACTTTGATATGGTCACATTGACCATAGGTAATTAAAACCTATACGCTGGCGGCGGACCATTTATTTATCATGACCCCTACGACCCCCCCCCCCCCATCGGACCGCCACTAACGCTAGTTCTCCAACAATTCCAGCCACAGACTACAGTTTAAATCTTCCTTTAAACCTCGATATATTTGCTACAATGTGAATTTCTAAAAATTTCCAGGTGCGGCGACTATGCGCATAGCCATGCCCGCACACATGCAGAGCTCGCTCATCTTCCACTACAACCTCAAGTTCTACGACACCGAGGGCGACGGCTTCGACGGCGTCAGCCTCAAGAGATTTGTGATGCAGGTAGGACACGGTTCATCCCAGACTTAGGCAGGTCGCACACGGCCATGAGCGAAGCCAGGGGGGGCAGCTGCCCGTCCCCCTCCCTCCTAGCAACTCCCGAACCGCAAAGTAAATCATTTTAGAAAGAAAGAAAAAACCATTTTAAAACATTCATCAATTGATTATTTCGCGTCAAGTTGAATATAGTCTCTCTAACTGGATCATCTCGTATCTACACCTTTCCTCTATGTATGCTTTCCTTGCCTGCCTCCTCCCCTGAACAAGATCCCGGCTACGCCCTTGCCCACGGCGACTTTTTTCAGCGATTAAATCTGATATAAATAGCGATACAATCGCAATAACCGCAAAGACCGCTACATAGTTGCGATGCTGTTTCTTTTCTTATACTTTTGCTCACGAAACACAAAGGACGTCGGCAGTTTTAGGCTTGATATGGTACAGTAATAAAAGCTTAACCAAAAATAAAAAAATATTTTAATTGTTCTTTGCCTAATTTATCTTAGAGATTAAGAATTGGAATCAAAAATCGAAATAAATAAGAAATAAAATGATTATGCCATTGACATTTTGAAAAAACCACTAAAACAAAAACGGGTGCATGCTGGCTGGCGCGTGCTTCCACAGAATATCATTGTGACAGCAACTAAAACCTTTGAATTGAGAACTCATTAGTTGGGCTGTACTTCATTGGACCTCCACAGTATATCATGGTGACAGCAACTAAAACCTTTGAATTGAGAACTCATTAGTCGGGCTGTACTTCACTGGATCATTCACACCATACTTAACCTCACTGTCAGAAATAAGAATATTTCTCTTTAACCCAATTACGTACAAAAACAAATAAAAAATTAATTTAAATACTCTTGAAATACTCGATCACACCAAGCTAATTTCATATCTGTACCGACTTACACAATCTGAGGCCCAGCGTTCTATGGGCGTCTGCCAGTGCCCTTTCCATCGCTCCTATCGCGATAAATCAATCGTGGCCATAAATCAATACAGTCGCGCGTTAATGCATCGATGCCGTCGCGTGTTTCAAATGCGACAACGGCGAAATGTAGCGATGGAGAAAGGCAGATAACATAAGCGGCAGCTTATATTTGCCTATCCATCAAACTTTGATAGCTATTTAATAGCAGAAGTAAATAAGCTTTCCTTTTGGCTTTACCGAAGTCGGGTAAAAATACAATTGTGTTTCCCCAGTCGGTGGTGGGCAACGTGGTGTCGTTCCGCGTGCACGCGCCCTGCAGCGGCGCCTTTCTGCTGGACATCTTCGCGAACGCCGTCACGCCGCGCGAGTACCTCACGGGGGAGCCCATGAAGTTCAAGAGCGTTTGCAAGTTCAAGGTAAACTAACTGACTAGTTATCAGTGGCGAAGGGTCAGTTTTTTAAGAGGTAAGCCGGTGCTACAAATGCTTATCTGGCCACGAAAAGCTAATTAATAGAAGTAGGGAATACTGCCTGTGCTATTTTTTCAAAGGGAAGCCGGTAAGAATCGTATTGTAGGGACCCTTCGCCACTGCTAGTTATAGATTTTTTTTTATTTGAAAATACGCTTGCGTTTGACCACCATCTCGCCTGATGTTAAGCGGTGATGCGGTCTACGATGGAGCACGCTTGCCTAGAAGAAACCGATTCACTCGTGACTTGAAGACACCCAGATTGTAACTGTCGGGGAACACCCACTCGGGCAGCGCATTCCACTGCAGAAGTAGATTGAGCTGAAGTTACATTTTGATGAGTAAACTGTCGTGTGTAGGACACGTTTAGGGGGCGTTCAAGTATTACGTAACACAATTTAGGGGGAGGGATGGGTCTTGTTACGAATTACGATGTCACAGGGTTCGAACAACGCGTTACGTAACATTGTTTTTTTTTATTAAAATAACTAAGTAGGTACTTAGGGAATTAAAATCACCCAAGTTGGCACCCTTTTCGTTTATGTTTTACGGGGAATCCCTAGATTGTATTGTGCGTCATTTTTATTTTGCTCTCCCAAGTTGCCAACCCTTTTCGTTTAGGTATGTTTTACGGGGAATCCCTCGACTGTATGTATCTCGCTAGTGATGAATGAGGCTACTAGACCGATCAATAGGTATTTTTAAATTACGAAAATGCAAATAGATCAAAAGTCGCCAAAATTGCAACAAAGTCACTCAGGTTCTAGCAGCCTCGAATAATCTGTTACGAATAATTTCGGTAAATAATTTCTGTTCTCAGGTAGGGAAAAAATAAATAAAAACTGACATGTCAATACTCATTACAGATATGTTGCGCTGAACTACAAACGGTGATGGTGCCACTGCCAGACTGCGCCAGCGGGGAGTGGGGACCCACAAAAGCTACCAGACTCTTCGGACTTGTGCCTATTACGCATCAGGTAAGACTTGGACCTTTTGGGCGCCAATGACGACTTGAAAGGTTATTTCTCGTCTTTCTACATATTTTCAGAAGCAAGTCCGTCTGTTATGACCTTGAGTGGAGCCATCTGCTCATAGATGGCGCCACTAGAAGCGTGTAATAGCGCCATCTATGATCAAGATATGATATATCTACTATGATGTAATAGTGGCGAGAGTAGTACTCGCACTTGTCCGGTTTTTTTTTTTAAACGTATAAACTAAATGATTTTTAATTATATCAAGACTTTCGCGCACAAAAATTAACAGAATATCAGTATTTTGACTAACCTCGAAGTTTCGATCAAGTTGTATTGATCGTGATCACGAAAGTAGGTATATGGGTATCATCGTCTCGACCGGCGGGTGCGGTCTCGAACTACCCGCATTTGATTTTGTGAAACGTAACTGTCTAAATAACGACACAAGCTCAGGCCCGCCGCAAGCGGGTGTGCAAGGAGTGCACCGCACGCGGGCGGCACGTCCAGGGGCGCGGCAAATCGAGCGATCGATCATGTAAAGTTCACTTATTGTCATAAATAATACCCATCCCACATATAGCCTAAGAGATGCTATCACATGGACAGTATGGACAGTGCCGCATTTAACCTTAGCGCCGCCCCTGAAAATTTGCCGCCCTGGGTACTAGCCCCGAGTGTAGAGTCCTGGGCATGATAGAACGCTATAAAACCTTTTTGATTACAAAAAAAAAAAGGTCATTGTAATTATAATAGGAGGCGGCATAATCGCTATTGCACACGGGCGCTCGAACACCTAGCGGCGGGCCTGCACAAGCTAAACTAAATACCTACTTACCTGGTGTCCTCAACTCCAGGAGGCGTTAGTGTTCGCGGGCCGCGAGCTGGAGATCCAGTTCCGCATGTCGCGGCCGCTGGCGGACTTCATGGCCACGCTGCACAAGAACGGCGTGGACGAGAAGCGGCTCTCCAAGTACGTGCAGCAGAACGTCGCCGACGACATCGTCTCCTTCTACATCACCTTCCCCGAAGAAGGTACGTCTATTTAGTACTAAGATAGTAGTTTTGTAGTTATAGACAGACGCAGTCCGTGGGGGAGGGGTCGTGGGGGTCATGACCCCCCCCCCCCCAAATCGTACAAAAATGCGCCAAACTCGGTAATTCACGGCATAGCACGTCGGGATTAATCGATATGATCCCCCCCCCCCGTCTTCAGCTGCGGTATGACCCCCCAAAATCGTCGGCTGCGACCGCGCCTGTGTATAGAACCGGATCACAGAAGGGCAATTCGCCTAATTAAAATGTTCAAAATATAGTTCCGATTAAGTCTCGTGTCATCAATGTCATAAACTCATAACTGATACCTACTCTCCAAGTACCTACGTGCAGCAGAACATCGCCGACGACATCGTGTCATTCTACATCATCTTCCCCAAAGAAGGTACATTTAGTTGTAGAATAAGCCAGTGGTTTAGGTAGCCAAACCTATTTCTGTGTTCTGGATGCTGATGAAATTACAGCATAATATGATGAGACTTTCCATTGTCTAAGCTTGCAACCGCTTCGGCTAGCTTAAAGCTTTTGAAAGTCAGAATTATAAATCTCTCAGCTCACGTCATCAACATACCTTGCTCCATATTTGTTTTATGATTGATTTGGGAGCAGTGGTCGCCCAATGAGGAGCAGTGGTAGTCATTAGGCCACCACTGCTCCTCATTGGGCCCGGGCATACAAGAAATAAGTAGGTCGTGGGTTCAAACCCCGGCAAGCAGCACTTTGTGCAATTTGTTTCATCATCACTACCCAAAAAACGGTAAAGGAAAACGCGCCAAGGAAACCGGTATGTCCTAAAAGATGTGACGTCCATAAACCCGTATTGGGCCTGCGTGGTGAACTACAGCTCACTCCCTCTCACAGAGGAGGCCTATCCTCCTCTGTGAGAGGGAGTGGGCTGTAGTTCACCACGCAGGCCAGGCAGGTCAGCAATGGAAACAGTATAGGCAGATAAATGAAAACCTCTCACATTCAGACAGACTCACCAAAACACAGCTCACTCTAATCCATCTTCACGTGTTCCAGGTCAATACGGGCTGGACATCTACACGCGCGAGCGCGGCGGCCCCACAGCTATCCACCAAAACGGCTCCACGGAGAAGGAGAAGCACCTCCTCACGCACTGCTGCAAGTACCTCATCAACAGCAGCAAGAGGAACTAGAGTATGGAACTGCCTTCTGATGTCTAGGCGCGATGTGAAAGGGGACAGAAATCTAAATAAGTCAACAGAAGTCGCAGTGACCTTGTCGCCGCTTTCGAGCAAATTATGTAAGGCAGAAGCGGGCCTTGAGGGCAAGTCCGATGCATTTTTTCGTTTTAAAGAGTATTTAAGTTATTTTTTCGTGAATGTGAGTTATTTTAATGTATTGCTTTAATAACGACATTAACTCACTTATATTCTCAAAAAAAAAATTACATAAATACCCCCTAAAACCAAAAAAATGCGTCGGGCTTGCCCTCTGGGCACGCCACTGCTTAGATCCTAAAGGTAACATAACCTAAAGAACCTTTTCCAACGGCGAGGCAAGACGAGGAGACGAGAATTGAAAATTAAAAGAAAACAAAATATATTACGGTTAATGTTGCGTTCTTCAACATTGTGTTAATACTATTAACGATCGCGAATGTTTTCTTCCACTCTAACGAGTAGAACTAAACATTCCCGATCGTTTCCAGTCGTTAATAATGTTAAAGACGGGGTATGAACGAGCAGGAACGACCCGATTAAACCGATTACTATAGTAATCACAAAAAGATTCCGAAAATCTGATTTTCATGGCTTAGTGTCGGGAATTCGATGTCTGAAAAGCTCATAGTATTTATTTGAGCAAGTTTCACATCATATTGACCTGTATATTTTGACATCAGTAGGCACCGTTTCAGTTATAAGTGTAAGTTTTCTGTAAGGCATTACTTATCAAACGTGTTCAGTAGCAGAAGCAATGCAATAATAGTATGTAGACTTATGATTGTCACAACTTTGGTGATGCGTGCTTATTAGAGGATCTTTCTTTCGTCAATATCGACCGAGCTTCGTTCGGAATTTTCTCAGGGATAACACCTATCAAGATAAACTTGGAAAGTAAAACATTGTAGGTATAAATACAAAATTTCATACAAATTGTTAGAGCCATTTCCGAGAAACCAATAATAATATTTATACAAGAACAAGAATTATCCCCTAATAAACACGCAGTGGCATCAAATACATATACTTACACCTGCATTATGTCAATTATATCATTATACTCAAAAAAAGAAGATAGGTTGTGGAAAAATAACGTATTCTGTAAACTTTATAATAATAAATACGTAAGCTATTTTATATGACTTTTTACCCAAATGTAGATACGTAATAGTTTAGAAATAAAATCCGTCCGCTGATATAAAACATTTATTATATTATAGATTACGCTAACATTTATACATAAACATAATTGTAAATGATTCGATATTATTTGAATTTAATTACGTTAAGTACGGAATAAAGTTGTGCCGAAGCAATTTAATTGCTTTTTTGTGCGTGTTTTTTTATATTTTTTAAATAATTTGTATAAAGATTGAGCGTTTTAATAATTAAGAGATGCACGTTATCTGCGATGGCAGATTTTATTGTCATCGTCATACATTTTCGACTTATAGACTAACATTTCGCTTTTTATTATGTAGATGTAGGTAGTAGGTGGTAGGTACTAGGTATGTTGTTTGACAATTTACATCGTGTGTCGAACAAATAGCATTTCTGTAGAAGCTAGTTGCTTTTCTGCTTTTTCTGCTTTACCATATTTTTCCATAGACTGGTCTTCGAGGCCTAAGCTTGGAATGAGCAATGGTAGAGACATCTAAACGTAAAAAATACCAAGAAATTTCAAGATTTTTTTAGGACCAAAAGTACAAGCTAAAGTATGTTTCAAGAGCAGGCGGAAAAATTTATAATGACACTAAGTATTATGTTAGCGTCACCAAAAAACGATAACATCGGTCCTCATCCCTTTTCTATCGCTTACGCTTTTGACTGCGTTTCATAATACGTGGTGGGGTGAGTGACATGGTTATTCAGAGATAACAAACCTGAATTAGACAGAAAGTGAAAAGAGATGTAAAATAGAACTGGGTAAATTGCAAAAAAGGCTGGTTATCCCTGAAGTACGCTCAAAGGTTTTCCGCCTGTCGTAGAAACAGACTTTACATTGTTTCGCTGAAAAAGATACGATTAATTGATATTATATAATCCAAGCTATGGTCTCAACAATTTCAGGTAGAGATTAATAAATGTTACTTAGCACGTGCTTTGGCTTAGCATTATTTCTATCCCTCTCGCACAACTGTCAAACTACTAGTGCAAGATAGAGATGGGCATATACCTAGAAAGTGCTAATTAAAGTTTATTAATCTAGGCCTCAGTGTTCATAGTTTCTCTAATCTAAGACGGTGATATACGCTTACTTTACGTGAATTAAAAATAGATTGCTCTATTTTATTAATATATTTTTTATTTACCTGTTAAACGCACAAATGAAATGTAGCAATTTATTATTATTACTTAAACCTAGAATATTTTTAACATTACGTTTAATTTATGACAATATTATTATTTTTTTCTATTTAATAAACACGAAAAATGTATGTAAATTTTTTATATAAAATATATGGCATGTTACTTTTCTAAATGTATATTTTATTGTTTATCAGATCTTAAAGTAGCTTAAAAATTGAGCACCAAATTAGGAGGGACGGCAAAGTTTTCTTAAATAATACAATTAAAATATTATACCTACCTGCGATCTAAAGGGTTTCGAAAAGGTTTTTACTAGTTATAGAGACCGGGAAACATTAAAAAAATATATTATGACTGCGCAATAGTCGATTTTTTGAGTTCTGCATGAAATACGTGCGCAAACTTTCCCCCACTACACCGCATTTGCTCAAGATGTTTGCCGGTCTCTGTACTAAATATTTGTTTACAATATTACGGTATATACGAGAGATTCGGAGGACATGACTTAAATCCATCGTACCACAAAAAAGAACTGAGATTTTCAGCATACAGCCCATACAGCTTCATTCTATTTTGAAACGTCAAATTAGTCGTCAAAGTCCTGCTAGTGTTGTCAATCAAGCAAATCAATATAGAGAGGTGCAAGTGGCACATCCATTAAAAAAAAAAAACATATTTACTATATTCAAAACCCTAACGTAATCTCGAAATAAACACTGTTTAGTCATAAAACAAAAGAACAATAATCGAAATACAAAAATTAAATATTAAAGAGATTCGTGGACGAGATTCTTTTTTCACAACCAATAAGATCATTAAGTATGTAGTTCATTGTTACAAAAATCAAAAATATCTATTAGTGATTTTGATCGAACATCACTAGTTGACGATTTTTTACACAATTTTCGACGTTATCCTTATAAAGACAGAGCTTATAAGGCCTGCATTGTTTTAATGGCATATGTAACTCATTTTACAAATAGTATTCTACACTTATATTCTACCATACGAAATTTGACATGAAATTATAGTTTTAAAAATATTCTCAATGTAGAAACACGGTAGTTGTTACTTATGTCGGAGTCAAAGCAGTCTTATAGTAGTTATAGTATACCCAGATGAGCGAATTAAACAAAAAAATCACAGTGCAGAACAACAAAACAAATAGTGTAAATCTCATCTTAGGAAAAACTAAATAAACATTTTTAATATCAAACAAAATATAATTATCACTGGTCATCAAACTTGTTATTTTTTTCCTTTATGCAGATAATCATAATTTTACGTGGCTCAAAATGAGTCGACGTGTTTTGTTCGACTCGATATGTCGCAAGGAGTCGTTTTGCCTCGAGTATGGCGCAAACCACAATTTTCTTTATTTGCTTTATTCGCAGTTGAACAAGACACTTTTTTTATGGGGGGGGGCGTCGTAAGTCCCCCCTCCAAAATCGTATAAAAATGTGCGAAACATGGTAATTCACGGTACAGCACGTCGGCATTAATCGGACCCCCCCCTAGTCTGCGGCTGCGGTATGATCCCCCCAAGTCTTCGGATGCGACCGCGCCTGGTGGTCTACTGTCTAAGAACGAAATCCGTAGTTTCGACCTTAGGTACGGGCGTTTCTTACTCCGTATCACCTACGGACTTAAGATTAGGCCCGAACTAAGAATAAATGGTAGCACGATTTCACAGTTGTCCCTACTTCCGATGTGATTTTATCCGTCCGAAAAATTGAATTGGACACTTGTTTTGACGGAATCTTATGTCTATTGTACTTTCGGACGGGCCCGTATCTTCGTTGACGGACTTACAGAGTAGGCCCCCTGGTTATCGGAATCGTGTAAGAAGTTGACAGTTGCCTCAACTCAAGTTATTACGTCTGCTTAGTTTGATTGGCAAACATTACGCCGAATATTTTGACTACACAGTAGAAATTCCGTATGCATTTTGTTAATATAGAATGTTATACTGAGCCTTTAGTGGCGTTAAGCGTTGCTCTCTGTTCCACCCCTCGTATCAACGTGCCGAGAAGTCCTTCCATTTCGTTCGCAGTTTCTCGTAGTTGCGTGTTGTCGAAGCACGAATCTGAAACACAATAAGCATCAGATTTGAGATACCGAATTAACTACTGCTACTTCTTATTTAGGTCGAGCAAGGGACTGCATCGGGTGGGTTTTAGTACCTAATCATTTGTGTTCCAAATAAAACTAGTTTGTATCAAATTAATGTCAGTTTTTAGAAAACCCTAACCTCAGTAGTACAATGCTTACTAAGGATAGGCTGTATGTACCTGGATTAAGATATTTTTATTTCAATTATATAAATATACGTAACGTAATAGGACAGCTAACCACAAAACGACTCCAAAACGCATTTTATCAAAATACTGAAAGTATACTGAGGCCTAATAAAGGTTACTTAGTACGTGCTTTGGCTTAGGTATATATGTATATATGTTACGGGCACTTTGATTAATCGGGCCGTATTAATAAGGACCGGTCATTATTAATAATGACCAAGAGCGTCGGGCAAAGTGATAAATTTATTACTTTGACCGGCCATTATTAATAATGCTCGAGGGCCCGTGGTCCATTTAATAAATCAAGGTTAGAGATGGCTTGAATTTATGACTTGGACGCAGGAGCGAGCTCGGGAATTTGCAGCACCCCGACACGGACAGGTTAGGTTCGAAGGGGTTGACGGGGGCTTCAGTGAGCGAGCAAAGTGAGCGAACGAAGCCCCCGTGAAACTCTTCGTGTTTAGTTTAATTTTAACCATGCAGACAGAAATAAGAGCCCCGCGAAGCGGGGCTACGTCGACCATTGCCGACCAAGACCCCTTAGCCCCTTAAAAACACATCAATTCATTATTAATACGGACCGGTCATTATTAATAGTGACCGGATTTATCAAATTGCCCGTAACATATATACTCGTCTCTATCTTGCACTTTTAGTTTGACTGTTGTGCGACAGTGACAGGAATAATGCTAAGCCAAAACACGTGATATTAGTTCATCTGTTTCGACACCTGATTCAGGGTCGAAATCAATATTGTCTCTGTCAATTGTAACAGTTAAAGGGTTAAGTAACGTTTATTAATCTCGGCCTGAATATTTACCATCCATAGCGAAGTTATTGGTGAGTATTTGCTGTAGTCTATCCAGCACTGTATCCAGGTCAGCGTTGAGCTCCTTCATCTTGTCGTTACTGTCTTCCACGCAGCGTATGTCGGCCGCGAACTTCTGTTCGACGGCGGAGAGAGAGTGAGTCGTGTCGGGTTGGCGAGGCTTTGACGTTGTTCGCGCTCGCTTGTCTGATCCTGCTTCTGTTTCTGTAAGTTAGTAAGTTTATTTCAATACAAATTACCATAAGTTTTCGTAATTTTAACCGGTATATAAAACCAAAGTAAGGCTAGACAAAAAGCTTTCTTTAAACACGCACGACAGTGTTTTTCACGGCTGTGGGACGTGATGATTCATCCAAGCCAGACATAATTATCTACATCTCACAAGAAATTATGAATTATTAGTCCCGAATTACCGAATACCGGTTAAAATACCGGTACTGGTTATCATACAGGTATTGTGATACCGGTTCTAAGCCCCGCGGACAACTGACGATCACAGACAACCACGGACCGACGCTCTTGTACGAAGGCTTGTACACAGTGGAGTCATTTTTTATTTTGACAGTTGATAAATTAAAAGTAAAAAAACTCACCATTATACCAATTGCTTATATCATTCATAGACACAGTAGATATGCTATCAGACGTTGCGTGCACTACTACAGGCTTCAGCGCATCTCCAGACACCGTCAGCAAATTCTGACTCTCAGGTTTGGACATTACAGAGAAATTCCCAGAGTCCAGACTTAGTACCCTCGGCTGGTTCTTTATATCTGTGACTTTGGACTGCTTGTCGTTTTCCAGTACCGGAATTGGACTGAATAAGTCGAATGCTTGCGGTCGATCATTCTTGTCGGTTTTTGACGAGTTTTCTGGTGGTATTGAAGGCTGACTTGATGATAGAGTTTCCTGGAAAAATAGCAAGTATCCTAGTAGTAATCTATGATTCTAGACCAAGGCTGAACACCCCTACCCCCCCCCCCCTCTAATAACATCTGGATCCGCTACTGAAGACTGCAACCAACTTTAAACGTGGGCCATAATTTTGATTCTAATTCTAATGAATATAACTTGCCTACAGTAGATAACTGATTAGATTAAACAAACATTAAATTACTTATAGTTAAATATCTAATAAAAAACTTCGATGAGACCTTTGAAAAGGTTTTTGACTTGTGCTAACAATTTATCAATATTTGGCGACAAATCTGAGGTTGTTAGTGAAATCAAGTCTGAAATATGTTTTGCTCCACATAGAAAAAGCCTAGACAAATAATTGACTCGAAAGCAATCTGGACGGCATGTAAATTCTAAAACTACCTTTAAACTCTTAAGTCGATTGATCTGTGTAGATATACGATCCCAGTGCGCTTCAACTTCTGTTCGGAGGTCGTCGTTTTCACATGTTTTTTCATTTTCAGTGTGTTTAATTTCGTTATCCAAGTGTCCATATAATTTTTGAAGCCGGTTTGATACATCCTGGAGCGACCTGTCACAAAAACGATTATAAATCGTAGGGTAAATATACTATTATTATAGACTGGCTTTTGCCCGCAGCTTTGCCCGCGTGGAGGTCCGAAATTATCCCACGGGTAGATCCCATAGGATAGATTTCGACCGAGATAAACACATCAGAATAACATAATTATAGACTACCTTTTATCCTGAAAAACGCAGGTGAAGCCGCGGACGGAAGCTAGTATACATAATAAGTTCGCAAAAATAACTTAAAAACTTACTTATGGTGGGTTTCCAACTGTGTGATAATATCTTGCAACATAACGACGGGGTTATGCGCATTATTGCCAGACGCCTTGCCGACCGTCGACGTGAATATCACCGGCTTGCCATCCTTTCTTCTTCTGGCAGACCCGCTTTCTGCCTTGTCTGTGCTCTTCTTTGAACCCTTCTTCGAGCCTTTCTTCTTGGTTTTTGTGCAGAAGAATAACCGCTTCATGCCTTTTATGAAGTTTAGGCATTCTGACGATTTTGCCTGGAACATCTCAATTATATTGAACTGCGGGTTCCGTACAAACTTAATTTTGTATCTATTCCACTAGAAATATGCAATAGTGCCATCTATGAGCAAGATGCCGCTATTACATACTTCTTCTAGTGGCGCCATCTATGAGCAGATGCCTCGGACTTGCGACGGATAGACAGACGACAAAGTGATCCTAAAAGGGTTCCATTTTTCCTTTTGAGATATGAAATCCTAAAAAATAATAAACCTACTTGTCCATCCATGATCTCATGCACCAAGTGTGTCTTCTTGTGTCCACTAATGCTGGTCAAATCTTTGTCGTACAAGTAGCATTTCTCGCAGAAGTAGATGTCACTGCATTTAGAGCATTTGAATTTGAGCACCTGAAATTAAATGGAAAATCTAAGATAGTTGCACCTGTGAACCACCACTCTTCATCAATTTCATACCAAGTCGCGCAACTCTATTATTATTAGAATAACATTAATTATTATTATTATAAACACAGTGGCGACTATTGTTGCACCGGTATTTATTTACATAGCCGAGTCATGGCACAACATGTCGTGCGACTAGTCGCAGCAATTTAAGGGAGCTTGAAGTTCGATAACAAATTAACAATAGAAAAAACTTTGTTGTCTTATTTCACACCCGTTATGATGCTACTATAGATTTCTTACTTACAATCTGCGCAGATAAAGAATGAGATTGCAAATAGCGTCGCCTCTACTTAAATCTCGCTCTCTATACCCCAAGTGCGGGCGAGAGGTGAGTAGGGGCGAAGCCATTTTCAATCCCATGCTTTATCTGCGCCGGTTGTACTACTAAATATCCTGTAAAGTACAAATCCTATTGTAAACAGATTATAATAGCATAATTCATACCCGTTATGTATAACGGGTATGAATTATGCTATTATAGTCGTTCACTTTCGATTTTAGTAAATTGAATAGTGGCAGAGGGTGTACCCTCTCTGAACGACAACAAAGAGCCGGCGACAGGTAAAAAGTGCATAAAAGTAAAGTAAACAATAACAGTTAACAGGTAGTGTCGAGTGGGCGACAAGTGGGTAACTAGTTATAAACAGGTAGATGCTACAATGGTGTGAAATGCGGTCGCTATCTGAACTATGCATTTTATAAGCTCATAGGTCAAATAGTATGTACATATTGTTTATTTTATAGCAAGAGGTATTATGTACGGTACTGATGTTTTACAATTAATTAAAAAATGTATAGTGTAAGTATATTATTAACATGCATGTGTGCATGTATGCGACGTATATGTTGTAAAATAAAGCTTTTATATTGGATTGTTCTACGAAATAGGTACTAAAGATTATCATGTTTAATACTGTTGATTTTTTAGTTGCAGAGACTAGCAAACCTCGTCTGTGCAATAGATTTTTAGACATTTTGGCCCGTAACATGAAAGCGTACGCGCGCAAACTTTCCCCCACTACCCGCTACTTTTGCTCAAGATATTTGCCGATCTCTTTAGTAAGATTTAGTAGACGAGAGGAACAAATAACACTGAAATCTGGTTATGAGTAACGCCTACTACGGTACGCATGATCTAACTTGGCCGGGTAGAAGTTGGCTCATAAGATAAGTTTCAAAAAATGTTTTCGGTTATTTATGTAGTAGTGAAGTATAACTAACTGATCTGTATAAGTGGCTGAGCGCAGAGCGCATACGCAGCGCTGACATTAGCGCTGTTTCTGCTGGCCACGACGCGCTGTACGACCGGCAGCCAGCGAGCTCTGCAGCAGCTCTATCTATAACTGACCTGTATAAGTGGCTGAGCGCAGAGTACGCAGGCAGCGCTGACGTTGGCGCTGTTTCTGCTGGCCACCACGCGCTGCTCGACCGGCAGCCAGCGAGCGCTGCAGCAGCTCTATCTACAACTGACCTGTATAAGTGGCTGAGCGCAGAGTGCGCAGGCAGCGCTGACGTTGGCGCTGTTTCTGCTGGCCACGACGCGCTGCACGACCGGCAGCCAGCGAGCGCTGCTGCAGCCCTGCACGCCCCACTCGGACACCGCGCGAGCACTCACGCCGAGCATACCAGCGCTCTGGGATATTGATTTAAAATTACGATCTTCAACAATTAACATCAACAACAGATCGAATGAGGAAGCAATGGCAGATCGGGGAGGGGGGGGGGGGTCAAGCGGGTCACGACCTGGTAGGGCTAGGCCTAGGTCGACAACTGATTATATTTCTAGGCGAAAAAAATATTTAATGTTATTAAACATAAATAAGACATTTCAAAAACAACGGACAGGCGGGGTTTCAACCCGCGACCTCTGCCGTACCGTGTGGGTGGAGCAGGGAGGGGGAGGGGGGGTGGCGGTGAGAGGGGGGGGAAAGATTCGTCCTGTAAATTTTTCTATGTAACATCCGAAAAAAACGGAAAAATACACGATTTGATTTTTTCGTGAAAAAAAAGCAAATTGTTTTTTTCGGAATTTTCAACGCTAGTCTTGACAGACAGAGAACAAAGTGGTCCTGTAAGTTATTAAATATTGTATAAGAGCTTTCAAAAACCAACTGACGCGAACGGAATTTGAACCCGCAACCTCTGCTAAGCCGTGGCATATAAGGGCGTGATCGTATAAGGGTTCTGTTTTTCCTTTTGAGGTACGGAATCCTAAAAACTGGATTATGTTTAACTAAAACAATAAAACTTTTTATTGGAAAGTTCTTTTTATGCAGCCTCAATATACCTTGTCAAAACAGGCTTCCACATCAGCCTGTGCATGGTCAGAAGCCACTCCGAGGTAAGCAGACAATGCAGTCACGTGTGCCAACAGGGCTGCCAGCCTCCTTGGCGACACACAGCAATTATGGTCCATGCAGCAGTTGGCCAGCGCTGCCCATTTGTCTGATGCAGACTCCTCACTTAGTATTATCAGAAGGGTTTTTGCTGCTAACACTCTCACTGGTTCTTTTCTGTCACTGGAAAATAATTGTTTTGTTCAATTCATCAAAAAATTACAATTGTCATCTCTATTCATTATCATACAAATGACAAGGATAGTTGTATATTCAAACAGTGGTTAAAGTTAAGAGCTAGGTGTCTTTATGTAATGGGGAAAGTTGTAAATTTTAAAAGACCAACAAAAAATTTAAGAGTCAAAACAGCTTCACTGTTCTATAGACGAATCAACAACCAAACTCACCTATCATAAATATTGAGCAACAAATTGATCAACAGGTCCACAGCCAAGTCTATATCCCCAGTAAACAGGCCTTCTTTCTCAGCAGCAAAGTATATGTCTGCGAGGACGGACTCCAGCTCTACTGTGTCTAGAGATAGACTGCTTTCAGAGAGGCTGAGCCGGTGTCTGGCGAACACTCCAGAACTGATGCGTAGAGGAGGCACTGAGGAAGAATACCTTATTTATTATTGTTTAACTAAACTGGCATTAATGCTCTGTGTGATAGACGGGCACACAGGTGTCCAAAATTAAGTCTGAAAGCCGTGTCACCCAAAGGTGACCGACAAACAATACATTTTCTGTGGCATGGCATTCAAAGTGTTAAAATGCATTCTACATAAGGAGGGTGTGAGAGGGCTTAGAAAAAAATTGCAAAACAAGTGCAGTATTTCTCTATCCTTACTAAAATTATAAAGCTGAAGAGTTTTTGTTTCTTTGAACGCGCTAATCTCTGGAACCCAGTCAGATTCTAAAAATTATTTTTGTATTATGATAGCCAGATTCATAAGGAATAGTATAGGCTATTTAACATCATGATACAACCCTTAGGGGTGAAACCGCAGCAAACAGCTATGTTTAATTAAACAATATTTTATGAATAAAGGAGTAGCTGTGAGATTGATCTTTACAGGAGGCTCATTAGAGCTAAAATAGACTAAAACAGGGTTTCGCAACCAGGGGTCCAGCAGATAAAATAAAAATTATAAAGCACCATATGGCCATATGGCATGGCCAAGTGTTGTGAACTTGCAACGTCAACAAACCCATGTGATGCACTGACTAACGCATTTTTGAATAATCACATTTCATTTTGAATAAGTTTTTTGTATATTTACAAAACTGCATGCGAATGTGAAGAGTAACAATTTTGACCTAAATTCAACAAGCTTTCAATACCTTGTTTACAACTCTTATTTCAGCATCTCTTTCTCTCATTATTGAGGCAGATAATATAATGATGCTGAGCATGATGTAGAATGGATTTCCAAGTGTCCCAACTTTAGATGTTCACTAACAACACTGTTCTTATTAGTAATTTGTAATAAACTTTAACTTGTTTCATTGTATAATTATATAACATAAATGTAGGTATTTACCAGGAATGTATTTAATAAAAATACTTATTCATTGAGGCTGAATACTTATGAAATTCTATACTTCCCTTTAAATGGTAACAAAAACGTCAACAGGTTGCACCTACCTCTCAGGTGTTTTTGTAATGCGTATATCTTGAATGCAACGCGGTAAGCGTTGTACTTAATACCGTCATACTCTTCGAGAGATTCCATAATCTTTCTGAATTCAGGGTGATCATATTGTTGCTTCCCTGTCGCCTCGCTAAAACAAAAAAGTTTTAGAAAACTTTAAACCACTTGTACACAAAAAGTACCTGTGTCGGTGAAAGTTATACGTACTCGATGTAACACGGATACCCCGCCTCATTTTCCACCTTTTTCCAGTTACTCAAAGACATGCCGATAATTTTCTTTCACAATAACATTATGTAAGACAATAGAATGTGCGAAATAAGCAAAATATTAATTTATTACTCAACCGCCATAAATTATTCAAAAAATCACATTATTTCTGAAAAGGTAGAGGTCATTAATTAGGCGAATTGACGTTATGCTTATAACTTATGAAATCTCCTATTGGTCAAAATAGAAGCAAGCACAATTTTTATTGGTTAAATGCGTTTTCACTAATGTGAAAACCAATCTATGTCACAAGTTACAAAATAATGCTGATTGAAAAATATTTTATAGGAGAGAAGAACAATCAGCTTTACTTATTTCTAAATTCCTAATTAATATATTTCACAAATTCAACAAAAACATAGGACTAAAAATCAAGTGTAAAAATATTTTTGGGTCTAGAAAATTAATTTTCTCCACACATGAAAATAGGAAGCTCAAATTGAAATAAAGAACTGTCAGTATCAGCGTATAACGAAACGTGGTTTGATGACATTAGCTAGTTCTCTTTGACGGAATCGAAATTTAATGAAGTAAAGACCAATCAGAAGCGAGTTAGTTCTGTTTACGTGGTATTTTAACCAATCTGATAAGGGTATACAAACGTAATTTTTTCTGCCATTTTCTCTTCGTAACGGAGACGCCATTTTGCAAGCGTCACTTGGCGGCGTGTCGGGTTTCCGCATTTTGACCCGAAATACCTTTACTAAAACCATAATATTGTTTTGTTTCGTGTAACATGTCGTACCAATCAAGTGTAGCGCAAGACTCCTTGGCTGCGGCACAACTGGAGATGTCCGGTAACCCCAATGCTTTGGCGTTGCGTCGGCCATTCGACCCGGTGGCGCACGACTTGGAAGCGAGTTTTCGTTTGACACGATTCGCGGACCTAAAAGGCAGAAGCTGCAAAGTACCTCAAGATGTTTTGGGTAAACTAGTGGAATCATTACAGCAGGACTATTCCCAACAAGATGACCAGTTCATGCATGTGGCGATCCCGCGCATCGGTATCGGCTTGGATTGCTCGGTAACGCCGCTCAGGCATGGAGGGCTTTGTTTGGTCCAGACCACTGACTTCTTCTACCCTCTAGTTGACGACCCCTACATGATGGGGAAGATCGCGTGTGCCAATGTACTAAGCGACTTGTACGCGATGGGTGTAACTGAATGTGACAACATGCTCATGCTGCTCGGCGTGTCAACAAAGATGACTGAAAAGGAACGTGATGTTGTTATTCCTCTTATAATGCGTGGATTTAAAGACTCTGCCCTGGAGGCTGGCACCTCTGTCACTGGGGGACAGACGGTCATTAACCCGTGGTGTGCTATCGGCGGGGTGGCTACGACCATATGCCAACCTAATGAGTATATTGTTCCTGACAATGCTGTTATGGGTGACGTGCTTGTACTAACAAAACCCCTGGGTACCCAAGTAGCTGTGAATGCCCATCAGTGGCTTGATCAACCTGAACGCTGGAACCGTATCAAGTTGGTTGTTTCTGAAGAGGATGTACGCAAAGCATATCATCGTGCAATGGATTCTATGAGCCGATTGAATCGTATTGCTGCCCGTTTGATGCATAAATACAATGCTCATGGCTCTACAGATGTCACTGGCTTTGGTCTACTTGGCCATGCACAGAACTTGGCTTCACATCAGAAGAATGAGGTTTCATTTGTTATTCATAACCTGCCTGTGATTGCCAAGATGGCGGCAGTGGCTAAAGCTTGTGGTAACATGTTCCAATTGTTGCAAGGACATGCCCCTGAGACATCAGGTGGACTGCTTATCTGCTTGCCACGTGAACAAGCTGCTGCATACTGCAAAGATATTGAGAAGCAAGAAGGCTACCAGGCTTGGATCATTGGTATTGTGGAGAAAGGCAACCGCACTGCCCGCATCATTGACAAACCCCGAGTCATTGAAGTGCCCGCTAAGGATTAGATTAAGTTCAGTTTGAGACAATTACAAATTTTTATATCTTTAAATATGACTTCTTGAGAACTGGATAAATTTAAAAATTTTATTTTGAATTTATTATGCATAACTTGATCTTAAGTATTTTAGTTTGATCTTTGGTTTCCACTGTTTTCTTGTAAGATAGCAAGTTACTGTTTTAAGATTATTAACCCCATTGCTGCGTCCAACACCGATCGGCGAGTTGACTCGCCAATTGCAGCAATAGGGTTAAAATTGATGTAAGAAAGCTTTTAGGAAACTGAATCTAGTGACTTTTGGTGTTTATAATTTTAGTTAAGGTATCTTAAATGAAAATAAGAGAATAATTCCATTAGGTACACATAACCTATTCGTTTGCAGCTTGTGGAATGTTTCTGCAAATTGTGAGATAAGTATAATTATTAGAATAAAGTTATTTTTCAGTCAATATGTAGTTTTATTTTTATGTGTAAAATACCTAATGAATGACCCCTTCAGGAATTAACTACACACATTGTTAAATGTACTTAGGGTAAATATAATTAATAGGCTGCCCCAATAGGCGAACTGAGCAGTCAACTGAGTTGGCGTATCGGTTTAGTACGCCCTTCCATATACATATTTGAAATGGGAGTGTCCACAGTTTGCTAGTTTGCGCTAACAGTTTGCTACTGCTGCAATTTGTTAGCGCAAACTCAGTCGGCCGCTCAGTTTGCCTATTGGGGACATAGCCTTAGGGGCGGGGGGGGTTGGGCTAAGAGGTAAATATCAGAAATCTAACCCCCTTATTCACGAACATTACTATGAGGATGAGGACTCATAGCAAAGTATATAAAAAAAACTCATTCAAATATGAACATTGTTTATATTTAGTTAAGGTTCATATTCGTATGAAGTGCTTGTTTATATGAATATGAACCTTATTTTTATACATACAATAATGTTCATATTTGTATTAGTTGTGTGTACACTGCGTTCGAGACCTCATAGTATTGTTCTTGAATACAGGGGTAAGTCACTAATCTAGTCTGAAATCTGTAGTCAGAACTTGTGTGGGGGGCTTCAGCCCCCTAGCCCTAGCCCCGCCCTGGATCTGCCAATGGCAGTACGCCACGAGAATAGGTACCTAATTCCTTGCAGTACACAATATTATACTCAAAATTTAGAACAACCCTTAAGTCAACATGTTAAATTTCTTATGGGTAAACGTCCTGTCCTGTCTCAATGGTTGTTTTCATATTAGATTCAAATTCAAGACTAGAAGAAAAAAAAAGAAGCGTTCCTAAAAATTTAATCAAAACTAACCAGAAACCGAATAGATGTTAGGTTAGTACATAGTAAAACACTTGTTTTATTACTTATTTAAAACTTTATTTATCAGTGTCTAGGAAAACAATATCAGCTATCTTTCCACAAGCCAGGCCCAGAAAATTACAATAAAATCCACTGTCATGAATTTTTATAATAAAGGTGATATGAATACAATAATTAAAATCTACTCGATTTGTAATTTGCTGTGTGACATTTTCAATAGGGAATTTAAAGCTACAGTCACATGACAGGAACATAATTACTATCATTGCTGACATTTATATGAATAATTAGAAGACAATAAGAAATATAATTTAGGAGACAAATGGATCAAGAGATCCCAAAACATCCCCATTATTTAAAAGTTAAAACATGCTTTTAAATATAAAATAGTAATCACAAATCTTTTAGCATGTGCACACAACATTTAACTAGGTATAGAACATTTTAAAATCAAGGTCGTAAGTAAACTCATTAAAAACTTCGACAGTTAACATACCATAAACAATTTCTGAAAATAATATTCAAATTAAATTTGGTATTGATGCCTCAACAATCTCAAATAACTTCACTGGCTCATAAAAGCAATTAGAGGCTGCAGCCAAGAAATTATAATATTAACTTCTCATTCATCATTCTCATTTATTCTTACACTCTACTTGATGCATGGCACGGGACATCCTTGAACCCACGCCACTTAAATTCGCGGCATTCTTTTATCACTTCCAAGTGCCTGGCTGATAAGGGGTACCCATTGGCACAGTATCGAAGTGAACCCTCCTTAATTTTTTCTTTACCAAAATAGTACTTTTATTTTTGACACGATAATAAAATATGAAAGTATAAACAATACTATGTACCTATTTTGTTATCTCTGAAAATAATATTTACTTTACAAAAAGTATGATGCTATATGAAAAGGGTTCCACTGAGGCACTGCCAAATATTGCAACTCAAGATTATTTCTGTAGCGCTTAAATTACTGAACACATCCTTAATTTAGGTATTTAACGTTATTGTATTGATATTTTATACTATCAGGTGATTTTAGATTCAAAGGCATGCAATAATCTTCAGAGATTGGTAGTTGTGAAGTAAAAAAACTTAATAATAAAATATGGAATGAATATAATTCATACTTTGATTTTCAATTGTCCACTGAAATATAATAACTTACAGCCACACATTAAGAGAACTTAGTTCAAAGATTCTTATGTAATGGCACTTGACTGTTGAATGAAGTTATTTTTCCCAAAAAACATGAGACCAATGCGTTTCGAGAATCAATGTATAATTTGACCTAAAAATGTGGAATACAAATGTCAATACAAAAATGCCGTACACTCTGTAAAGTCCATAACTGAAGCACAAACTAACTGCTGGCTTGTTCGCAGGTCTTCAGTTGAGCGGTGAGTTGAGACATGGCCTCTTGCGAGGTCGACTCTCATCACCGTTCTGTTCAATGTGGCTCTGGTCACGTTTTTTGGGTGAATTGTTGTTCTGAAATTAAAAATATAGGAATATGTACTAAGATGTTGTAAAGCTGGGAAAGTATATTAAATTGTAACTTTTGTGTGATACTTCTGATAAACAATCTGTTTTTATTCTCTTTGCTACTATAATAAAATTAATGCTACAAATTAATTATAATAATTTATCAAAAGCTACAAAATAAATAAACAGAAAATTCAAATACCATATCTACTGACTCGCACTCAGAACTTACTAAACAACTATTTCAGTATAGTAGTAATTTTTTTATTGAGATATTAAAAATAATATATAGATTGATGTCCTGTCTAAGCTGTACTAACACATCGCGTGATATCTCCGCGAGACACGAACGTTCGAGGGAGAATGTCACAGTGAGATTCTTTCTCGAATGTTCACAATCCAATTGGCAGTTCTCGCAGTTATATCAGGCGACGTGTCGGTACAGAATGGACAGGCTGAGCACCACTATCCAAGATGTAATTTTGCCTTATAATTTAAATAGATCTGTTGACTTTTTAAATTCTTTGGTAATAAAAAAATTGTTTACCTTTTTCTCCCATTGCTGATGTAGATATCTTAACAGTATGTTTGTTTTTTCTGTTACTATGACTGAAAAAAGAGATATTGATTGTTGCATTAATACTACACAATAAAAGGGAACAATTTACACCATAATATAAAAAATAATCAATAACTGTTAGCTTCACAAGGTTGTTTTACTATCTACATCCAAACTCGCTCCCATAGAGGTAGAAACTACAGAATGCCAGGTGCTACAATCCTTACATACTTATTTTTGCTTGTCTATGTTTACATTTGTAGTGTTACAAGCACACCAGTTGCTTTTAAGATGCACACCTGACTTTTTTAAAGAATATCACCAATAAGATTGGCACTTTCACTATCATCAGCATTTTCTTTCAGCCTCTCAACATAATCAAAGACATCTAAGCATACTCTTCTAAATTGTTGTCACTACATCTTATCACACCATATGACCATACTTCACAAGGAACTCATTTCCACAGGATTTTATTCTACTGTCATGGCCATTTTGCCAAAAGTAACATTGACTTCCATATACATGTAAGCGTAAGTACCAGCACACCATTGTGGACAGTCAGCTATGCCTTTTTGGACTCCTGCGTAGCCACAACCACGTCATGTTAAGCACTGCAACTTACGACTAATAGCACTGTAAATATTTCTTTATATAAACAAACGAGTCATTGTGTCTGAGGGTAAATGGAATCGCATACTCAACTTTGTTCAGATGGTATATCCTTAGTTGGTAAATATATCGACGGTCTCTTAGAACAATTTCTAATTCCATGGTCCGTATTGAATAATGTGAAGTTGTGCTCGTCGTAGGACGGTAGATCTTTCAGGAATTCCATCACCGACTGCCGAAATATCACAATTCAATCAAACAATTATGGAAGGGCACAACATCAAGGCCCAGGCATGGTGCGCAATACAATCACTTTGGGCCGAAATATGAACACAGCCTCAGCACTCACCATAGTAGTCCAATAATAATATGGTTAGAGCTTGTTCCTTAACAATCAACAAATTGGTAAATCAAACAATAAAGCGAAAATAATCAAAAATAAAATTCTCAACGATCGCTTGCACGAGCAACCAGATGAGATTGACAAATTGACAATTACAAGTGAAGTTGCCACACGTAAAATATTAATCTAGATAGTTGCAAGATTTTATTTTAGGCTTCATGCTTCATTTTGTGGAGCTTTGTGAAATGCCGTTACATAATTATGTAATTCAAATTATTTACTAATAAAATACATAATGTAAAGGTACATAATTATTTACTATCTTTATTTCTTTAATATTACCTATATGTACCAAAAATATTAAATGAGTGAAACCAAAACTGAAAACTACACAGTAATGTTACTGCCTCAAGTAAAAAAATATGTTTAAAAGAAGTAGGCGGGAATTTCAAATTTAAGTTTTCCTTATAATAATTTTGTTTAGAAAGAAAATAAATAATTAGTTATTTAGAAAATGTACAGTTTGATTAATTCTAATTTTAATAGAACTTACAATCCTAGTGGAAGGCAGAATGCTTTGTCAGATATCAAAAAATTGCTTACATCTCGCGACACGGCTGCCCAAAATAAAGCTTGTGGATATTTGATAGAAGTAATTAGCCGTTACAATAAAAATTCAAATGAAGGGGCTCGGATGGTAGAATATTTACTCGACAATGACATAACTGTGTTTCTGTGTGAAGCTACTTCAAACTTAGATTTTACTCTATTTAGGTAGAAGCATTTTTTCTTAGTTTATTTTTTATTCGTTTGTAGTAGGTAGGTACCTACATTATATTTGTTCATTGTATTTATCGCGTCTCGCTTGTGACGTGCGCTTTCAATTTATTTAGGTACCTTCTATTTCATAAATTACTACCTAGGTACTCCCAAAAAAGCTACCTGATTGATTTGTATGGTTCCCCGAAAAGTTTACACTGTATTTTTTTTTGACGCCACGGTTGTCGTGGTGACCCAGCGATTGGTTGCTGCGCATCGTGTCGCGAGTTCGATTCCCGCACGGAGCAAATATTTGTTTCGGGTCCGAGTGTTTATTTGTAAACACACCCACAAAACAGGAGAAATCTAGTGCCCGTTACTTGATCCGTTTAAAAAAAAAAAGGATCTAGTAGGTAGGATAGGTCACCTAGGGATGGCCCTGGGTATTGTACAAAGAGCGACAAAGGTACTACCACAAGACTACCTACTAACACTACCTTCTTAGTCTCGACCTTGGAAGTGTTTTGATTTGTAACTCTTAGCAAAAATCCTGACGGGGTCCCCCGACCGTACACGTTTTATATTTTCCCTCCAACTCTCAGGTCCATCCTAACATGCCTCCGTCTACTGTGGCGCTCGCGACAGTTCTTCTCGGCCGAGCACGCTGCGCACGCGATGACGGCAGTATTGCGCGCGCTTGCGCACTACGCTGGCAGTGGCTCGAAGCCGCCCGTGGACGCCTGCCTGCACTTTTTATGTGATTTGCTAAATGGGTAAGGTCGATGCTCAGACTATCATAGCTCATAGCTGGGCATAGCAGAATAGGCTTTTTCTAAATGAGAAATACTTAACATTAATATAGTTAGGTAGTAGGTAGGTACGTAGGTACCATAATTGGCGTTGTTGTATTTTCTTACAACTCTGGCCACAGAAAATCTAAATAGGTAATAAGTATAGTATCGGCGTGGATCATGATCACAGATTGCACATGTACATTTTTGCCCCAAGGCCCAATAGACAATACAGTTGACAATACGTAATAGAAAATAGTCAATAGACGACGAGCATCGACTGACGAACCAATCGCATGCAGCCTCGGCGCCCCCCGTCTCCTTCATTCCGGCAAAGAGACCGAAAAACCAGCTAATGCGCCGGTGACGTTTGTGATCACATTTCACGCCTCTACCTATACCTAGGTAGATTTCTGTGGTACTAGGTCTCCGTTGACAGCCGGAGTGCCGTTAATTTAGGTTGACTGGTTAAGCGGTTATTCCACCATCCGGTTATTTAATCCTCGACTTATAAGAACTTTGTATTTTTTAAATAGCTGTCCAGTTTCACCGCCTCTCGATAACTTTCGTTTAACTTATTTGGCAGATTATTTCATACAAATTCTGTTTCAATTTTGAATTTGTCTGTTAAATGGTGCCAATCCGGAGACTTTGAAACTGGCCCTTAATTTTGTAATTTACAAGCATGTGTGAAGCATGTATTTGTAATCTGTTGATCAAAGAAGCCCAATTATTTTTTTACAGCGTATCTACTAACAAGACCACACCACCTCTCTCGCACCAAAGCGCTTACAGCGCTGTACAGCTACTAGCGTGTCTAAACGCCTTAACTCCTCACATTAGTGCAAACCCTAACACAATTCTATCCAGCGCTTTAGTCCTACACGCGTTGATATCCTACCAACCAGAGAACCTCACGATTAACACGAATACTGCGAGCGCATTACTAGAAGTGCTGAAGAAATGGTTCAGTTTGCTCATGGGGACGTTAAACCATACGATGTTAGTGGGAGATAATGGAGTTTCTGGAATGTTCTACGTCGTTATTTGCCAGATTGGTCTGGATGTTTTTGGGTAAGGATACTCGAAGTATAAAATCGATACGTTCTAATTATTATTATTTCTCACAAAATGCTGCTACCGTACTTAACCCCGATGATATGGACACGCTGCGAGGTCTTTCACCATAGAGATTCTTGAATAAAGGTTGGGGATGCCATGTCATCTAAGTTTATGTAGCGACACCTGCTGGTACCATTGAGAACTACCTTCATAGCTAGACAGCTAACGGTGAAGCAGTTGTAGATGTCAATAGTAGGTATACATCTGACGTCACGAATCCTACATCGCGCAAGAAAAGGTTGTATAGAAGTAACCTAACTTTACCGTCGGACAGTCATGGCCCAACACACAATACCACCCGGTCGTCGAAGGATCCTCCCTTACGAATCGAGGAATATTCCACCTCGTTCCTCCATCTCCACTTATACACGCTCTTTTTGCCTGGCTGATAGTCTGCATTCTTTCTCGACAATACTTTATCAATAACAACAGTACCTATCACTATTTTTACTATCCATGTAATAAGTCGCTAACTAGTTAAAAAAATACATTCAGTACGGTTGACGATCGTCGAAGGAATATTCACCCGAACCGTAGAAGAGACCCCTTGCCGCACCTAATCGCATCGCAGCAATTCGCATCGCAGTTTTCTGCGTTGTGAATTCGCATCGCACCGATTCGTAGTTTTGTGTACAAGCCCTTAATCAATAATTTAAACGTTTGATAAACCTGCTTCCACATAACCGTAATAATTTTCTAGACTAATTAAACTGGTTGGTCGCGATCAGAAAGCGGACTTTGTCCAGACAATATTAAGCGATGATCACGAGGTAAACGCCTTGCGGCAATGCGCGGGACACATGAAGGAGGCTGTCCGACTTGTTGTGGCGGAACTAGTGGGATTTACGAAGGTAAGGAGAATTTTCTTATGGAACCAGACTATAGACGGCCACTGTTAAAAATTACGAGGCACAATGCTGATGTTTTTGAAGGTAAGTCGTAAAGGCTGGCGTGAAGATCTTGATGCTTTACTCAATGGTTGGTCACACAGAACAGAAGAATAGATTCCGTGGTTGGCCGCATCAAGTTCTTAACAATGACGGACGATATTAATAAGCTTCTTTTTAGCAGTAGGTCGGCAAGATTTGAAATTAAATATTAAGCATCAAACACAGCATAATTTGTAACACAAGTATTTTTTGCAAAAACTGGGCCAATTACAAAGCACTCTTGCTGTATACCTACTTGTCGCATAGGTAGTTCTATTTCATCAAGAAATAAGGAATAAAGCCATAACTGGAATGCCTAATGAACTTTCTCACTTTATCGTATTAACATTTTAGGAGCATCAAACTCAAATATCTACTGAAGAATACAATGTGTTCCTAAAGCTATTACTGAATTTCTTTCACGACAACACCAACAATGAATATCTACCAGATTTCTGTGACATGCTGTTCTCTAAAGGATATCTCATGATGTTGCCTCAGGTTCAAATAACTAGGTCAGTTTGCTCCATATTTATTTAACTCATCTTTTATTAGATACATTGACCAACGTTATCAGCGTTGAAATACCATGACTCATTGCTGATATATACTTAGTACCTACTTATCAGACTTCTACGACAATGTGCCAAGATTTTAATTCCTAGGGTAGTTACTTTACATTACTTAAAGCGTAAAGCTGTAATCGTCAGTTGTGAACACGGCAGTCCTGCTAATGAAATGATTCGTTTTAAGTTTGAGACTTCCGACTTGTATGTATTTCTAAACTATTTTTATGAAAACTTTCAGTTGTGATCTACTTACATAAGTATTTTCGGATTTGTATGTCATTAGTGCGGTTTACAATATTATAAGTTTAGTCCAAAGAAGAGGCAATCTAGCACTGGACCTATTATAGCTCCTTGAGTAACTTCCATATTACGTTGAAGAGCAATTATTTTCTACCCCGTGTTTTGTTTCACTTACAGAAACGATGTATCAGTGCGCAAAGTGAGCACATTAGTTCTAGGCGAGATGTTAAAGGTGTTAGCGGAAAAATATCTCAATGTGAGCGATGTACAGAACAGTGATACCTGTGCAAAAGACATTCATGTAAGAACACCTTATTCTTAGCCTAACATTCGGATTCATGACATCATGCTTATGAAAATAGTCCAACAGTTTTGGTGGCTGCAGAGACAATGGGATGTACCTAGGTGTACCTACCTATCCGTTTGAGGTGTCAGTTATTCCCTCATTATTTCCTTACAATAGCGATGCATTAAGTTGTTGTTCTAAAAATGGTAAAGGAAACCCACGTGTGGAAACCAGCATGTCCTAGAACCAAAATTCAAAGACATGTGACGTCCATCAACCCACACTGGGCCCGCGTGGTGGACGGCCCACTCCCTCTCACATATAGGGGGTTGTAAGAGGGGTAGGTACATCGCGAGTTCACCATTCGGGTCGATCGACTAGTAGGTACCTACCTATCTATGGATTAATGTAGAGAAATCTATTACAGATGGGCCTAGTAGAGCTACAGTACGGAATAGAGAAACCCCATCGCATCGGCTCACAGCTGCAGAAGAACCAGCCATACAGTTTGCTCGTTTATATCTACTTCTACTGCCAGTCTTCTGAAAAGTATGGTTTAGTGATCATTTCTACTTCATCATCGTCATCATTTTAGACCGTATCCAGCCAGGGCATATCGGCTTAAAGGATCCTGTGCTCTCAATATCTATAACTTTACAGTCCGCACGATCTAACTTGGCCGGGCTGAAGTTGGCTCACTGAGACAATGGCGCATAGACAGACAGTCGCTAAGAAAACGAATAAAATTTGCAATTTAAATTAGCAGCCACTTGTGACTAACTTCTGCCCGGCCAGTAAAATCATGTAGACTATACTAAGGTACCTACAGCTAACTTTGAAGACACCTTTGAACGTATACCTTGTGACGGAGTCATCCTTCATTCATCATATAGTGCTGGCAATCTTCCATTACTGGCCATTTCATCCACTCCATTCTTCCAGATTTGAACTTCAAATTTCAAAATCGCAATATACCCCTTGAACCATCCTGCTGCTGGTTTATTTTATCAAGATTGTGTCCGAAGACTCCCTCCGATAGCTAGCCGCGGCCTGAGAGGACAGAGGGAGGGAGGCACCCCGCGACAACCTGAGCCAAAACAACCAGCTCTTGAATTGTCTCAACA
Organism: Thalpophila matura; assembly: GCA_948465475.1. NCBI lineage: Eukaryota > Metazoa > Arthropoda > Insecta > Lepidoptera > Noctuidae > Thalpophila > Thalpophila matura. The sequence goes on from OX419191.1 coordinate 3,930,698, forward strand.
ATTAAATAGATTTAAACTATTTTGCTACTGTGCCTATGTATTGATTTTTTTTTTGTGCTAAATCCTTCTTTCAGCCCTGAACAAGCAACCGCACCACTTCTGCCTTACCTCGTGGAGCATATCCTTAAGCTTCCCAAGTCATTCAAGCCACCTGCGTACATCATAAAAGCACTGTGGCTCGTGTTTGCTGTAAATATAATGTATTCGTTATTAACAAAACCACATGATAATCTATCTACCTATCTACTATATATCTATATTAATAAAATGCTTTGTCCTGACTGACTGACTGCAGATGGATCAACGCACAGCCTAAACCGCTGGTCGTAGAAACGTGAAACTTGGAGGACGTATTCCTTATAATTATGATGTAGGCATCCGATAAGAAAGGATTTTTGGAAATTCTACCCCTAAATAGGGGATGAAAGTTTGTAGGTATAGGAAAAATTTTATTTCCGACCTACACGCGGGCGAAGCCGCTGGCAAAAGCTAGTCAGAAATAAAAGTCAGTTTTAATATGATGTTATGTTGATATTGACTCTGTAAAGATACATCCATAAGAGCTGTACGCTCATCAAAGCTATATTAATTTTATTCTAATAAATTAAGCTTCTAATTCAGCAAGGCCCACTTTCCCAGACCTTTAAAAAGATATTCTAAAAATCTAAACTGCACCTTAACAGTACCCCTATCATGAGTTTTTTTGACGTGTAGTATCGTTAACGTAAGCATATTTTGAATTGAAAATACACGTTAGTTACACAATATTTGTATAAATTAAATACTTAATTAATTTCTCTGTATTTTTTAAAATGTGCAAATTGCATAAAATTTTATCAAAATGTTCCAGGACTGCTGTATTTTAAATTCAAAATATGCTTACGTTAACGAAACTATACGTCAAAAAAACTCATGATCGGGGTACAGATGTCAACGATATCAAACGGCTCACTAGAATCTTTGGGCGAGCGGGTATACCTCGAGAAGGCGACTGATCGTTTAGTAGCAATGTTGTATCCGGAACCATCAATTTATTATACTCACAACCCTGCGATATTGCTGTGGGCCTTCACATCGCAAAGAATCTCCAATTGTGTGAGGTTACATGTGGTAAGTTACAAAATGTAAAGCAGTTTTAGCACAAATCTTCGATACAGTTTATCGTAGAGGATAAGTTGACAAAGCTTAGGCACTATAGGATTCAGATATTTCCAATTCGATTTTTACGACTTTTGTGAAAATCAAATACGCATACAGTCGTAAGGCTTAAAGTTGAAAAAGTTGGTCTATACAGGGTAAAATTAAAACCAGTGCGGATATTTTAGGAGGTGACAGTACTCATAAATATGATCAACTTTGATTATATAGGTACCTACAACACGATCAAAATGTATGGAACAGCTGTTTTTTTTTTCATATTTCAGTGTCGGTTATATTCTATTCATGAGTACTTTCACCTCCTAACATATACGCACTGGTTTTAATTTTACCCTGTATAGATTCAGATATTTCGAATTCGATTTTCACGACTTTTGTGTAGGTACCTAAATCAACTTAGAATGCAATAAACTTAACAACCTTTGCATGAACATTTACGTAGTTGTTCTATAAATAATTACTATGGATACTCAAACACGCAGTAATTTACGTTTGTTTGTCCGGTATAATTAACGCTTACCGATAAAACCAGAACCTATTCCAATCGCCAGGAAATGCAAAGACATGACACCGCAAACCAGGATATTATTAGCCAAACCGCTTTCATTTCTATCTGATACTCGTATAAAAAATAGTTAAACATTTCAAATATTTTCTTTTAGCTATCCCAATGGTTTAAATCCGAAGACTCGTTACCAGCCGACCTTACAAACCAACCCATAGTTTGGGAGTTACTCCTGAACATATTGATACAGTGTACAGACAAAACTATAGTGGGGAATTGTATGGAAGCTCTCCACGTTTGTTTAGAAGATGGAGATGATAGTGCTAGGCAGGACTTTGCAGGACTCATATGGTCTATGCTGCCCAATGTTCTGTCTAAAGTGTTGATAGATACTGAATACCAGATAGGTTTACATACACATTATTAAGCTTTTGTAGTACGAACTTTAACTTCGAGGAGCTTTTGCTACTAATAATATTTATTTATAATTTTTAATTCTTGTTCTAGGTATATTTTTCATGTCTTTTAATTAGTTTTAATCTTAAATTAATTCCTTTGTTAAAATTTCTTGTTCTTATTTCTCTGTCTGTATTTCTTTGCTTTTAAGATTGAATAGCGCTTTATTTCGAACTTTATAATTAACAGTACCGAACTGTATATTTTTCTTATTTTATATTTACATGCCCTTGTATCTTATAAACACACCAAGTATTACACAAGCTAAAACAAAATACAGAAAAGAAAAAATCGCACTTAAAGTAGGAGTTTAAAAATTGTTCATTTTTCATACAATTCTTAAAAACCCTCTTTCAGACACGAACATTTGCCATTTCCTAGACTTAGCAACAACTCTACCGCCTTTAGAAATAGACCAGACGATTTGTCTGAAGACAGCCGTGCTTATAACTGCGATATACACCAAGAAACTACCAGAACATTGCGAGGAAAGCACTAGGCATCATTATGAATATGTTTGTCTGAAACTTGGCTTGTATTTGCTGAGCTTGGCTAATAACCAGAATGATAACCGAGGTAAGGATTTTGCAAAATTAGGCATGCCCTATCTTAAGCATGTTTATTTAGGCAAGATAAAAATAATGATAGAAGAACCCTTCGAATTTCATTGGTTGGATTTCCCCATGTTAGTGAGACAAGGAAAACGAAAATAAAGAAAATTTCATTTATTAATACAAAGAAAAACACATCGCATTCCTAACTAATGATATATAAAATAAACTAATTGTAAAGACTCCATCCGGCTTTCAGTGACTTACATAATCCTTTTGATGATCTCAGCACTTTATTACAATTATCTCATCTTAGACAATAACCAGTTTCTCTTTCATTCCATTCTTCAGTTTTATTGACTTACACAAATCGCGCGGGTTTCCTGCAATCCGTGTTGGCTGCAGCTGATAGTACGGACGAAAGAGTCGCTTGCGCAGCCCTGCAGTTACTCTCCTACGTCATTCATTACTTCACCAAGAACAACTACCAGGTAAGTACTTACTAAATTGCGAGAAATTCCTCCACTCATAACTATTTCTGTTTTAATCTACGCAATTTATTACCCTCTCAAGATTGTATCTTAAATATTGGAATCTTCTCTCTTTAATTTAAAAGTCATGCTCGCTCGTATCAGTGTATTATATTCCATTTTGAAAACACACCAATACTCGATAATTATAAATTTCTACTCAAGCAAGTTTTGTCCCAAAACTTTGTCGCTACCAAGTCCATACTAATTATGCAACTTCTTTCAGCCAAAATCAATACTGCAGATCCAAACGCATTTGATCATAAAGTCTTTGAAACGAGACAGTACTAGCGAAAGAGGGGCTTCTCTATTACAATTAGTATATATGGTGTTAAACACTGGGGCCTCTTCACCGCTGGCTCTAGCGTATAGCGTGGAAGACCAGCCGACGGTCAACGTGCAATGTAATGCGTTGAGAGCACTAATGTTTAGGATACAGCTGATGCTGTGCTGTAGGGTAAGTTTGACTTCATGTAACAGATTTAAATTAAATATCGTATAGAGGAGATGAAAATAGGATATGGAAGGATATGAAATGTACAGTAACTTAATCTAGACACTTTAACACTTATTGGGGATATTTAGCATCATAAGAAAATGGTGCGGAGTATTGACAGTAGCCTAACAATAAGCAAGACTATTTCATATAAGAAAAGTTCGAGGAGTCCGTAACTACTGAAGAAGCCTATAGGCTAGCTGCTTTTCACGATTCCATAGTCATTTCTCAGAACACACATACTGGAATGAAGTGGCAATTATTTTGCTAAACTATTTCATTAACACTGTCTAAATCCTCATCTAACCGAATTTTTTACCAGGAATCAAAGAACCAGTCATCAGCCGGCTGGAAAACGCTAAGCTCAATCTTCAAACATGCAATAGTCACAAAGAACGACACAAAATTGATAGCGACACTAACCTCCCAACCTTGGACGCACACTTTGATACAGTTCCAACTAACGCAAGACTTGACACAGGAATTCTTGACATTCACACACAACTGGCTGACGTTACTGAAGATAACAATAAAGAAGTGCCAGGAGATGAACAAGATTCAGCTGTGTAAGCAAAGTCTGGTGATCAAAACTATGGTGTTGATGAAGAAGAATTTGGTGATAGAAGGTGAATTGAACGAAATGAACAAGAGATTGTTGGTGATTGTTGATGAGATTTTAGAAGATTCAGGTATTAAACTTAATTGAAATGGGTTCTACGATGTTATTGTTGATTAAATGAGGTTTTGGATTATAAAAATGATTGTTTATAAAAGTAGAATATTCCTGTTTTGTTTCTCTAGAATTTATATTGTGTTCTGGTTCTAAAATGGAATCATGCGTAGATGACAAGGTGATATATCTAGTTTTGCGGAATTCACATTACTTAGGTTGTTGTAAAATGTTGATTTTACTCTAAGCCCACTTTAGTTAACGATGCACGTAACGTTATTTCCACAACGCACATTCCTATAAACTGAACGATTGGTTGGTTGGAGTGGAGTGGATCGGTTGTGCAATTCTTGGCAACTAAATAGCCCTTATCGAAAGGGACACCTCGATTACGAACTTTTCCATTATAAAACACATTGTATTCAAACGTAACGTGTATGCAAAATTACTAATTAACTTTCTATTTTAACGATTGTCCAAAATATTCCGGAACGACTTTCCATGCGCTTTCCAAAGGACGAGAGAAATTATATCGCACAAGCCCATAGGTGTTGGACACTCGTATTGAATAGGAATGAGCGTGAAAAGCAAACACAATAGCTATAATTCATTTATTGATGCAGTTAACGCTGCGTATTTCTATGCGAACAATTTATATGGCATTTTGTCATATCGGTGTTTGGAGAAAGCAGATGATTCGCTGGATTCATGGTTGCTCGATTCAGCAAGTCCACTTGATAATGCTTCTACTGTCATTATAGGCTTACCCTCCGCTCAAGATGCATTATATCAAGAATCAAAGATAAATACAATTACTTACTGACAAGGTGCCGGCCGATCTATGAAAGCAATCATAAATATTCATTAGCCAAAGTTCGAAAAGTAGATGACTAGGATACAGATATTTTTGTGTAATAGACTGATATTCAGCGTATAGGTGATTCGGTAAGTCGGAATGATGCTCATTCATTTAGGCAGGTAGCCGACCAACCGACCTTAAACTTGAGGAAAAAGATTAATGTCATTTTGTCTTATCACTGGGTAAGAGAAAGTAGATAATACTGCCTGAAGCGTGACGCGTTAATGTTGCTTGCAAATTCTACAAAGGTACAGTATGTAATGATTGTGATTTGTGATTCAGTGGCACCGTTGTCACTCCAACCTTGAAGCTTGTTAAACTTGAGAACACTTCGAACGAACAGTTTTAATTGCTTGGCTTTATTTTCATTGACGTAGATATACACGAGAAATGTTATGAATGCAATTTTCTTAATAGCCAACTAATGCAATTTACTGTGGCTGCTGAGGAGAACTTTAATAATAATAATTATTGCTGTTTCTCTATTCTACGATTATTTTAACAATAAATTATAACTAACAATTAAATTAAACAGTGCAATTATAATTTAATTACAATTAAAATATGCTACCTATGAATTAATAACTATAACTACATAATAATATTAAATAAGACATGGACTGCCAATAGTAGAGAATTGAGCATCTGTTTAACATTTCGATTTTAATAAATTTTATTGCGATATGTCATAAACTCAAAATATATCTTTGAAACTATCAGAGATAGCAAAAGAGTTACTATTTAAATGCGCTGTAAAATCCATATCGAAACAGTTTTGTCAATGAAAAGGTAGGTATAGGATTCTTTAGTGATTCACCAATTCATTGATAGGACACAAAAGACAAGACTCATTTCACTTTCCATGATTTCTTTTTACGAAAACATTGTGTCGCAAGTTCTCGGTAGATAGAACCAGTAACGTGTGGTTACATGGAAATAAATGTTTGTCATTAAACGGTACTTAAGTTACGTGTAAGGGCCTTTGATCCGGTTCAAAGCATTGCCGACGGACACTTCTAGGTATAAAACATGATCTAGCACATTTTAAAACTAAGCTGAACCGTTATAAGCACATGTAATTACATTTTAATTACTAAAAATAAAGTTTTATTTTGTCGTTATTTATAGAAAGCTATCAGTTTCTGGCAAAGATAGGAAGTTAAAATTATCAAAGGTCTTAATTATGTGTGAAGCTCATTACATTTTAGTTTCATTACAATTTTTTTTGGGTAGGTAGGTACTTCGATCCCGAGGCACGCACCGCTGACTTTTCGAAGTCATGTGCGTATTATAATTTAATTATCACTTGCTTTAACGGTGAAGGAAAACATCGTGAGGAAACCTGCATGCCTGAGAGATCTCCATAAAGTTCTTGACGGTCTGTGAAGTCTGCCAACCCGCACTTGGCCAGCGTGGTGGACTATGGCCTATCCCCTCTCATTCTGAGAGGAGGCCCGTGCCCAGCAGTGGGACAGTTTATAAACAGGGCTGATATTATTATTATTATTATATTATTAGGTAGATACTTGCCTACCACAGTCAGAAATGGCAAGCGTATCAAGTAAAAATAATAATAGCCTTTTAAGAGTTTCAGGAAAATATGAATATTTTCCTGAAACCTAATACATACATTGTTACCCCCACTTAGCCCAATTACCGATGATATAATAATTATCTCTGAGAAATAAAAGTGTTATTACATATTGACTTATATCGTAGGTAATTTATTCGCCTTGAACATAGGTACCTTGACTACCCCAACAAATACTACCACCGGTTACATTATATCGACAATGACGTCATAGACCTACCACTATTTTTTGGTGGTGGTGCCTGCTCCCCCGTCGACAGTAGCGAATGGAGCAGTCGACCGCAAACCGCTGAGCAAGCGCCACTTTCCACCGATCGACTCCTGCGCAGCCTCAATTGTACTAGACTAGTGAAGCCTACTGAATATTTTGTGAAGTGACAGTGATGCAACTGTGTGCATATTAGTGACCAACATGTTTTTATTGAGGACTTTTTGCAGTGTTAAAATGAATGGTAAGATTTTTTTTGGTGTTATTTTTTTATTTGTGTTATCACATTTTTTTTAGACCTAGCACGATTGTTAAACGTAAAATTATGTTTAATTATTTATTTATAGGAAAATTATTTAGTTGACCGATTACTTATAGTATGAGACTTTTATTGCATCTGAAAATATTCAAAAGTTGATAGAGCAATACTTCAAGCTAACACTGTTCAATTAAATACTAACAATATTTTATTCTATTTCAATAATTATAAATATTACCTACCATTTAGATATCATAAACTCATGAATAACTCAACAATCTATCAAAAAAAAAGATAATTGTCGATTGAAACATAAATCAATTAAGTGAGTTAAGACAAACTTTCATCGAATCTAAAAGTCTTAAATTATCGACAAACGACAATTTATTTGCATAATTATGTAAAAAGATACAATAAAATAAAAAAGCTGAACAGGACGCGCATAATTTTATGCAAAAATGCCCCGTTAGAGTCAGCAGCGCGTGCGCAAGTTAACAAACCAGAAGAATATCTAGATCGGATGCACATATCGAGTCTACGAGATAAGTAAGGCTTATTTTTTCTCCAATTTATTTAATAAGTCCGGTGATAGCCGTGATAGGCAGCCTCCGCCTAACGGTTTGTTTTAACCAGACGTTTCTCAGACATATTCCACTTTTTCTCACCGAAGCTTAATTTATCGGTTTCCGTTCGCGACATGCAAGTTAATGTTGAATGACTTTGACACGCTGATCTTGGGAAATCGCGCTTTCCGTTACTACATTTTCTATTCAATCGATGTAAACAGACCCATCTAATTACTCTGTGCTGGATTTTATCGCTTGTTTGATTTATTGTCATCAATGTGATGTGTCAATTTGCATTTATTCGTATATAAAAATTCAAAAGCTATTGATGATTTTGGTTTGCATTTGTAAATTTTTGATACACGTCTTATTTCATTATCGAATAGGTAATGAAATAAAAACACGTTGTTTTAGAATCTAAGGTTAACAGAATCGAAGGTTGTTTTGGTTTAACAGAATGAGCTTCCACAAAAAGGCACTCCCATTTTCTTATGTGTATAGGTGCCTACCTAATACGTTTTTGGGGATGACAAATAAGAATCAGCTATATCTCTGACTTCTTAGTTATATTTCTTACTTACACGTTTGGGAAAAGTTACTGCAGGATCCTAACCGCACAATCGATCCAATTTGATGTTTTTCGGTGGCAAACGAGCAGGCCACTCTCTTGATGGTACGTGGTACGTGGTAACTGCTGCCTAAACACATCTGCAATACCGAGTACCAAGAGACAAAGTTTGAATGTCTCATGTGCTTGTAATTACTCCGGCACTCATAGGTACCCTTCAAAACCGGACCACAGTAATGCTGCTTAGCGGGTATAAATCGGGATGATGATACTACTGCCCCTGACGAGCTCTTTCACAAAGAAATCTACCCACTGATGATTATAATATTACCAGACTTTTGCCCGTGACTCCGTCCGCGTGGACTACAATGAAATGACCAGTTTAAATGACCTCCGTAGTGTAGGGTGGCTAGTACTACCAAGAGGTCAAGCTGTATCTCTGGTTTTTTTCAGCGGAATCAGATAAAACGTAGCCTAGATTTTAAGTTGGACCCTAAGCTATCGAACTGTGAAAACCATATCAAAATCTGTTCAGTACTTTTTGCGTGATGCGCGCACAAACAGACAAACAGACAAAAATTCTAAAAAAAATATTTTTGGGTATGGTTACGTCCCAGTACCCTATCCAGACTGTTTTTTCTGGAATATCTTCAATGTACAGACACGGCATTTTTACAATTTTATAATAGTATAGATATAGGTAGGTACATATAAAAGGCTTTGTCCTGACTGACTGAGATTGATGGATCGACGCACAGCCTAAACCGCTGGTTGTATAGTAACGTGAAATTTGGAGGACGTATTTACTCCTTATATGATTTAGGCATCCGATAAGAAAGAATTTTTGAAAATTCCACCCCCAAGAGGGTGAAAAGGGTTGGCAAAGTTTGTATGAAAAAACGTGTTTGTTTAGCCTGATCAGCTTCAAACTTTTTATTTTCTAGCGGGTGAAGTAGCTGGCAAAAGCTAGTATTTCATATTTTATACTACCCAGCCTATCAGCTAGTGAACAGTATGGCTTTGTTTAGACATTTAAGTTGTCTCCCTCCGTTGGGAAAAATAGAAAGCAAGTCGTGATCGATTAGCCATTTTCACTTTTATTGTTCTCTAAAGTATACAAAATTAGATTCAATTCGCGCATTGTTTGCTGTAATACGAGTGGAGCATGTACAATTCAACCGTAAGAAAAATTATAGGGACATCAAGGTCTACACGTTTCCATAGAATCTACAATAATTCAAAATTAGTATCAAAAGTAGGTAATAACAAATTAGGCTAATGAGCATCAGCACTTTATGAACGTTAAAAGAAATCAAAGTCTGTCTGTTTGTCCACTTAGTTCTTTCAAGCAATACAATGGATTGTGATTCAGTTTTTACCACCATATAGACAATTTATTTCGGAAGGTTTATGTGTAATACGTTAAATATTTAGCTTAGTTAGAGCACACAAATCACGATGTTACGACATGTCGCCACATCAGTAGATTCCACAAGTGCGAAGCAGGAGCGAATCGCTAGTTAGGTATAACTTATTTTGATTATAATACGTACGATACCTATGTACGAAAAAAATTGCAACATTGAAAAGCTTTAATGTGACATCATCATAAGAAAGCTACAATAAATTGCTATTCTATAATGTGGTACCACAAAAACATGGGATAATCCGCACAAGAAATGTGCAAAATCTTTTTTATTAATTTATGTGACAGGTGCATTTTATGATGGTGATAAATAGAGATTGATGGCGTAAAGAATCAGCTAGCTTGAGAGAAAACGGGTGCGCTGGATACCTGATTGACAAGATTACCGACGAGTTAAATTAAAATCCTATACTTATTTAAACAATCTAGATGATTAGCTAGTTAGGGTTCCGTATTTTATAATGCAATAACTACCTGCAGTGAGGATAACGGAATCGCCACACATTTTGCTTTTACGGTAATTCTGAACGATGCACACAAGTCGGCTGCTCCAAAACAGTTTTCTTACTGCATTTCAAAACTCCACAATTAATCTGAAATGTGGACTCTAAAGTATGTTTCTAGGGCAAGCGGAAAAACATACAATGACACTAAATAATTTTATTATGTTAGCGTTTACAAAAAAACGATAAGTATCGGTCACGACACTTGTCTATCGCTTACGTTTCTTACCGCGTTTCATAATACGTGGTGAAGTGAGCGACTTGCGAAAAATGTCATTACCTTACTGCTTTTATTTTCTAAACAAGTCTATTAAGTACTCTATATCTAATATGTCTTCTATTTTTTTATAAGACTAAACAAAAGTTGAAACAGAGACCTAGAAATAGAACTGGGTACCTAAATGGCAAAATCCCTACGGTAGCTCAAAGGTCATTGTCCGTTTTTCCGCCTCCCATAGAAACAGACTATGAAGCAAAACGACCAAACTTTCTTTAAAACGACTGAAATTGAACACAATAAGTATGAAATAGGCTATCGTTCTAATATCCGGCATGATTGGAAAAGCTTTCGACCGCAAATGGACAAATTACTGGATATGGGTTATACTTACATTATCGGAAGTTGATTATACATGTTGAACACCGTGTTTATGTTATTATCCAATCATAAAATTGCAGGAACACCTCAAAAAAATTTAAGTAAAATTTTTTTCATGTTCTGAATTTTACATTATATATTATATATTGCTCAATAGATGCCAATATATATACATATATATATTGGCATCTATTGAGATTTAACAAATGTTCTTTTCTTCCTGTTGAGATCCCATGCCAGAGAGTTAGTAGACCTGAGAGTGCCAGAGAGGGAGTAGTAGAAACCTTGTTTTCTAAACAAGTCTATTCTAAGTTCTAATTTTAAAAAAAGCTGGCCAAGTGCGAGGCGTACTCGCGCACCGAGGGTACCGTATCATTTTTGGACGTACCTATAAAGTGAAAAAAACCGGACCGCATAAGTGAGTTTGTTTGTGAAAGAATTTTTAATGATTTTGAAAAAAATGTACTAGTTAGGAACATCGTTTTATTTTTGGTGCAATATTTGGGCCAATTCCTATCAGCTCTAATTATTTCAGATTTTTCGCTCCGCAAACTTCGGAGATAAGGGGGGGGGGGAGGGAATGGTATTTTTTCAGACATGTTTCATCATAATTATGTCGAAAACTGTGAGACATAAAATAAAATGAAAATATATTTTGAAATTTGCAGATCAAGCTCTTTCATATGATATGCCACTTGACCTAGTAACCCCACTTTAAAATTTCGGATACCCACTCCGGCCCCTTTTGCAATGAAAATAAAAATATTTTTTGATTTTTTTATTTGCAATAAAGTTGGCCAAGCATTTTTTAGACAGACAGACGAAGTCGCACCATAAGGGTTCTTTTTTTACCATTTTGGTACGGAACCCTAAAAAGAAAAAAATATAGCCCGAGTTACGGCGCCGCGCCGGTCACATATTAGTATGAGATGAGCATCTGTACGTAGCAAGTATTAGGTATATTATTCTATTATATCTGTGCTCTGCCTGTCTATTGTACCGACACGCCGCGTGATATCACTGCGGAATGTCACGGTGAGATTCTCCCTCGAGCGTTCGCAAACAAATTGGCAGTTCCCGCGGTGATATCACACGGGGTGTCGGTACAGAATAGACAATAAATATCATCATCATCATCTGCCTAGCATTTTTCCCAAATTATATTGGGGTCGGCATCCAGTCTAACTAGTTTTTGGCTGAATATCAATATTTTACGTGGAGCGACTGCCATCTGACCTCCCACAACCCAATTAATGGGTAATACCGGTATTCGAATGTTAGACCAGCTGTCAGACTTTTAGGGCTTCTGACTACCCGTAACGATTGTCAAAGATATTCCTATGACAACCGGGACCGACTGCTTAACGTGCTCTCCGAGGCACGGAGGGGTCTCGATGTGTAAAGAACGGTCACCCATCCAAGGACTGACCGCGGCAAGCACAGCTTAACCTCGCAGATCGATCGATCAGCGCGGCCGTCATTTAGCCACAAGCCCCTCGGAATACAGAATAGACAATATGTAGTACGTATATTATCTGTGCTCTGGGTAGCTCACGCATCTCTAGGTTGCTGACCGAAGAACCAGTTTTGCAAAGATGGCGTTTATGTGCATTTGATCGATGGTTAATTAAGTAGCAATAAATAACTACTTCAAAAGACCTGCTCGTTATGATAATATTAGCATAATTTATACAGTCCGATTAGGTTAACACATCGGTACGTATAAATCATAGCATTAACAATAACATTTAATATTTAAGTCGTGGGATATTTTATTGTTTTAATTTGTTGGTCGCAAGCACGACTACTGAGCGAGAGATGCCGACTTCGATCTAAATGTTATAAATGGGAATTCCAATAACGCTGGCCAAGCCGGGAACTTGGGCAGCTTTATTGAAGACTAGCTTCCGCCCGCGGCTTCGCCCGCGTTTTTGGGATAAAGAGTAGCCTATAGGTTATTCTGATGTATAAGCTACATTTCTGTAAAGTTTCATCAAAATCCGTTGAGTTGTTTTTGCGTGAAAGAGACAAACAAACATCCATACATCTTTACTTCCTCACAAACTTTCACGTTTATAATATTAGTAGGATTTGTGCCCGGCAATAGGCTCACCCCCTATTAAACTGGCGACATGTAGGTGGACTATACACTCTGCCTAACCTTTCGGGGAATACAGGCGTGATGTTATCTTTCAACACTGCATCAATTAAGTACTTTAACACTAGCTGTTCTCCACGGTTATATACCCGTTGCTCGGCTCCTAAGGGTCGTAGTGTGACGTTAAATAGCCTATACCACGGGGTCTCATCAGGAACAAAGGAACATTTGTTGAAATAACTTATAATAGATGGCGTTATACGTATCGATTTGTTATTGAAGTTTATGTAAAATTGAGAACATGAAAAAATACATCATAAATAATATTTGTTCAAATTTTGAAAAATCTTTTAAGCACGGAAAAATGTATAGCCCGAAGATAGCTCGCGCTAAATCGGTCACATTTCTTTGTATGAGATGAGGCATCTGTACGTATAGTATTATATTATCTGTGCCTATACTATTCCTCATGAATCTGGCTATCATATACAAAAAGATTTTTTCGAATCCGACTGGTAGTTCCAGAGATTAGCGCGTTCAAATAAACAAACTCTTCAGCTTTATTAATATTAGCATAGATTTCGATATTACATCTAGAACTGCACCAATTTTCTTGCTTGTGCCAATTCGTTAACTGTTCCTCAAACAGATCATAACAAAAGCAAATAGGTACTGTTTCTGAGAACATCTTAAATTAAAAACCAGCTCGACCTTATGCAACCGATTAGAAGTAGGTAGGTACCTATTTATTGCACATGGATAATCAACAAATAGGTATAATAGTATAAAACAAAGTCCCTTTTCATGTCTGTCTGTTTGTCCGCAGTTCTTATAAGTTTACACAATAGATTATACAGGGTGGCAGGTTAGACAGTGGAAATATTTTAAGGGGTCATTGTACTCATCATTATGAACAACTTTTATTATGGGACCAACCCTGAATCGCGACAAAAAAATCAGCTGTTCCATACATTTATGTTCACATAACTCAACAAAATGTATGGAACAGATGATATTTTTTTCGCGATTTCAGTGTTGGTCCCTTAGTAAAAGTTGTTCACAATGATGAGTACAATGACCCCTTAAAATATTTCCGCTGTCTAACCTGCCACCCTGTATAGCGGTTGTTTTCACCATTTAGAGAATTTATTCAGGAAGGTTTACGTGTACTTACGTTAATATTTTTAGTTTAGATAAAGCACAGAAATCTCGATGTTTTGACATGTCGCCACCCGGGGTCACAAATCCTATCCTATCCTACTAATATTATAAACGTGAAAGTTTGTGAGGATGTATAGATGTATCGATGGATGTATGGATGGGTGTATGGATGTTTGTTACTCTTTCACGCAAAAACTACTGAACGGATTTTGATGAAACTTTGCAGTAATATAGCTTATACATCAGAATAACACATAGGCTACTTTTTATCCCAAAAACGCTAAGCGGAAGCTAGTAATAAACTAAGGAGCAATCCATTATTAGGTGTCGGAAATTAATTTCAAATTGTGGCCGCCGATATATCATATGTCTATGGTAATTCTACATAGTAAATCCTTTCAGCTCAACCTGCTTCCGTCCATAGACAAGTCCACGCATGCTTTCTAATTATAGAGGCAAAGGAAATGTTTCCGCAGTGCCTCGCCGTTTGTGCACACTCTGCTTAAGGTCTCATTTACTTTCCTTTAACTGGTCTATAATTTAACAACAAATACCGAATTGTTGTGTAAGTATGTGAAACTAAACTGAAATTGTTATTAATTTAAGAAAGAAGAAAGTAAGGAGACCTCGTTCTCGATTACCTAACCCACCCTTATTTATTATTTAGTTCGTACGAGTGCAATCTACTGATGGTGTGGCGACATATCAAAGCATAGAGGTTTCTGTGCTATAACTAAGTTAAATATCAACGTATTATACACATAAACTTTCCGGAAAAAATTCTCAAAATGGTGATGAAAACCGAATTAAAATCCATTGTGTATTTAATAGGAACTAAGCGGACAAACTGACAGACACGAAAAGCGACTTCGTATTTAAACTGTTTACTTACTTATAGATTTCATTCATGAGATAATTTTGAATGATTAAATTTTTTATCACATAACGAGGCCTATTAATGCCAAATTAATGCATTGTCCATTAATAAAAAATGCAAATGAACTGCATCGAATTAAAAACTGGTGAGTAAAACTGTGTCAGAAATTCGTAGAATAAAATTAAAACTAGGTATGAATGAACACGAGATTCTAGTAGTTACATTAACATATAAATGTACAGAAGCCTATCGAAAATCTATTAAAAAAGCCATAAAAAAAAAATTAAACATTTTCAAAATTCGACAAAAAAATATTTCGCAACTGCCTATAGGCTGAGAGAAATCTAAAATGATAATGAATGTAATAAAATAATATCTAGATTTAAACATGGAGATGTTAATTTCACAGCTTTTAGTAGGTAGGTACGCGGTAGCTGTAATTAACTTTCACTAAAGGAAGCACAGGGCTCAAATTAGTGTTGTTCAATAGTGTTAATGGTTGCGTGATGTTACGAGGAACTGTTATGTAGTAACCGATATATTGTGACGTAAACGGTTACTAATGGGCGGTGAAACGTTAATGGGTCACCTACTAGGCCTTCTGCCAATGGGTTGGTGAGAAGATTGAAGCTTTGCCATGTTCCGCTAAGCAGACCTAACATTATAATGTTTACCTATGTAGAATCCGCTTACATTATAAATCTTTATGCTATCCGATACCTACGAATTACGATACCTATATTTATAGATATTATATTATCAAATCTAAAAATTAAAGGACCAAATCATTTAGGTATGATTTATTTCCAAGGCACAGTCTCAAAAAACATTATGTAGAGCAGCATAGGTAAGTACTACGAAAAAATAAATATTTTACTATAGATACTACTAGATATGATACTAGATACAGCTACCAGTTAAGTACAGTCATCGATAAAAGTCGATTAACACCTAAGTTTTTTAAATACTGTTCAAAAAATATAAAGAAAATCGATCCCGACAAATGAATACAAACACAGAACTTTTAATAAACACCAACTCATAACTATGACATAAAATGCCTACCTAGGAATCAAAAAGTTTTGTGTTCACTTAGATGTTCAACTTGTTCTACAATTTACTCTTGAGTACCTAACGGGACGTACCTAATAGTAAGATGCGCCCCACGTTTTTCATTTCATTAGAATAAATTACTTATTTTATACTTTTTAGTATTTTTTTTCAAATAGATAATTTTATACAGGGTAAAATTAAAACCAGTGCGGATATTTTAGGAGGTGAAAATACTCATTAAAATACTACTCAAAAAAAAATCTGCTGTTCCCTACAAAAATGCACTAGGTACAACACGATCAAAATGTATGGAACAGCTGATTTTTTTTTTTCATATTTCAGTGTCGGTCCCATAATAAAAGTTGATCATATTCATGAGTACTTACACCTCCTAAAATATCCGCACTGGTTTTAATTTTACCCTGTATACTTACCTACTTATAACTTAATTTGCAAAACCGTCTTTTGTTATTCCATATTCCTAATATCTTAGAGGTGTTACCTACTCTTGGTTGCTAAAGTCTAGCATAGATTTCGCAAAGTTTCTCTAATCCTAGTCACTGGCAACTTTTACATAAGTTATTTTAACTTATTGTTGTAACTTGTCAAGTAAAGTGACAGTGACACATGGATAGATTTTAATTTTCTTTTGCAATGAATAGCAACTTTCTTGGGAGCGTTACGTTCGGTGGGAAGGATGGTGTCAGATTAATAAGCTACCTACTTTTATTTTTTTTATATAACGATGACATGTATCGTTATTGCATTAACTGCGTAAATTCTTGTTTTACATGGTTACCTAATATAGCAAGATTCCACTAAATTACAGTAGCGCTAAAAACTAATGCGGCTTAGGAGCTGAATATAATAATTACTAGCAAAATACTAGCAGAATTAGCCGATTCAAAAATTTTTATACTTTAGTTATGCCTTAATTTGAATTAAATTGTTTTATATCTATAAAATACTATAAATATATATGTCGCAGAATGTCGCTACCTGCTGTCACGAATTTTACACCATGCAAATTCGTGAACCTATTTTTGTGTAAGGTTGTGTTGTGGGTGTTCTTATACAGGGTGGCAGGTTAGACAGTGGAATGCAGAGTGCACCATTATACGGGGCGAGGCTTTTACCTATGAACACCCTGAACTACCCTGGCACCACCAATTTTTGGCCTTATACAGGATGGCAGGTAAGACAGTGGAAATATTTTAAGGGGTCATTGTACTCATCATTATGAACAACTTTTACTATGGGACAAACCCTGAAATCGCTAAAAAAAAACAGCTGTTCCATACATTTTGTTGAGTTATGTGAACATAAATGTATGGAACCGCTGATTTTTTTTTCGCGATTTCATTGTTGGTCCCATAGTAAAAGTTGTTCATATTGATGAGTACATTGACCCTTTAAAATATTTCCACTGTCTTAACTGCCACCCTGTATAAGGCCAAAAATTGGTGGTGCCAGGGTAGTTCAGGGTGTTCATGGGTAAAAGCCCCGCCCCGTATAATGGTGCACTACATTCCACATAATACAAACAGCATGCGATAATAACTTTATGAAATAAATATTTCCTAGAATGTTACAGTATTGCGATGTTTGATTATTATTATAGCTACGAAATGAACAATTGTTCGCATGCAAACTGTTCACAATCGCGCCCTTATGTAAGTTACACGTCCATGTATGTTGATACATATCATGAAATAATTAGAAATGAACGTGATACCCTCACGTAAGGTTTTTGTAACATTGTTGTGTTACGCTTATGTGCTTATGTCAGTTAAATGTTTCGATCGCCATTGACGGGCAAATCACTGATAATACCAACTAGCCCGTGAATCCAAAACCACCAATGGAGCACCTAAAAGATCGCAGTTTTAAAAACCGAAGGTTTAGTGCGCTGGTTCGTTGTCATCGTCGCAAGGGCAGATCCAGTCTTCGAGTCAGGGGAGGTTACGTGTTATTTTTTTTTTGTTATTTGCTACAAAGTTTTTTTTATTAGATTAGAAATAGGTATTATCAATGGTTCACCTAGTGTCAGCCCAGGGTCATGACCCCCCATGACCGGCTCCCCCTGGGTCCGCCCCTGCCTCGGCGTGCTTGAAATTCTAAGACCGCGGTATAAATTGATCGAGACTGACGTTTTAAACGTTTAAATAACCGCTCCTTTGCGTGGAGTACCTACATCTAGTTGCTAGTTTACAAACATAGCCCGGTAAAAAAAAGTGGCTTCTCTTATTTGCTGTTCCTAAAAGCGCATTTTAAAACAAGTATCTACCAAAGAGGTTTTATTATTCTCATCGGAATATCTCGTTATTCATTACTATTTTACCATTCAATACTATTTTACCTCCTTAGTATTACAATATCAAATATGGTTATGATTAAATATAGAGTCCTTACTTAATATTGGATAAAAGATAATTATTCTATTATCCAATATTAAGTAATTAATAAAGTAAGTAAGTAAAAATAAAGTAATATTGGATAAAAGATAATTATTATAAAGGATTTAAAAAATCTTTGAAGACGATATGACTTACGTGTCTATATTACATTACATTATCATAATTATCTATGACTCAAAGAACGTTACTGACGAACCTAGACTTTTCTTTTTCGCATTTCACTTTTCCTTTTCAATTGTGTTACGATGTTACGAAACGTTGCGTTGGGTGCGGAACCCTTAATAATCAAAACAAAAGAAAGTGTATCGCACATCCGTAACGGGAGCGCGGTATTCTGCCCGCGTCGCCATGGAAAGTGGTGACGACACCCGCGAAGTTCACGGTCACGGAATGGTAATGAAATTACCGCTCCGTACTTTAGAGTCAGGGGGTCTACTCTGTATCTGTAAGTCCGTCAACGAAGATACGGGCCCATCCGAAAGTACAATAGACATAAGATTCCGTCAAAACAAGTGTCAAATTCAATTTTTTGGACGGATCAAAACACATCGGGAATGGGGACAACTGTCAAATCGTGTAATCATTCATTTTTAGTTCGGGCCCCGAACTAATCTTAAGTCCGTAGGTGATACGGAGTAAGAAACGCCCGTAACTAAGGTCGAAACTACGGATTTCGTGCCTCTAGAGAGTAGACCACAGACAACCGCAGCGAATCTAGACTTGTATTGCGTGAAGTCTGCTTCTATAACTGTTATTTAATTATGAATGCGTTAAAATCGGTAACATTTTTGAAAGTTGGGATTTATTTAACATATTAAGTTTTTGAAAAAAAATATTAGCATTTTGGATGTTATATTATGTATTTATTTTGAACTTTACTTTTGCTCGCGACTTCGTCCGCGTGGACTACAGTAAATTAACCATTTTAAGGCCCGTATTACAGAACGATGCTCGAGCACAGATATCTGCTTGAGCGTAGATTTAAAGCCATTTGATTGGTTGAAACAAGTTTCTATCTATGCTCAAGCAGAGATCTGTGCTCGAGAATCGTTCTGTAATACGGGCCTTAATGACCTCCATATTGTAGGGTGGCTAATGCTACAGAGGGGTGAAGCTGTATCTCTGGTTCTTGCCACCGGAATTAGATTAAATGTAGCTTAAATTTTAAGTTGCACCCCAAGCTAGAAATCTGTGAAAGCCGTTCAAAATCTGTTCAGTAGGTACGTACCTAGGTACTTTTTGCATGATGTGCGCACAGGCAATTAATCAGACAAATAGACAAAAAATATAACTAGGTACATGTCGTTAAAATCGATAACATTTTTGAAAGTTGTGTTTTATTTAAATACTTACTTAAGTATATTTGAATTTTTGATATTTTTTTAAGTGTTATTTTAACATTTTGGATGTTAAGATAACATCTAAATTGCTCTGCAAAATGCATCAAGTACTACCTATTCCATATCTGAATACTTAAATACGTAATATAAATTAAGTATTTATTTAGAAAAAATCGAAATTTACAAAATTAATAATATTCTTCCACTTAATGTCGATACCATACTCGAATATTAAAACTATTAAAAGCTAGAACTACCTACCTATTAAATATTTAACAAGTTAAAGTTTCTCGTGAGATTTATGATTTTTACCGGCTAAATATTATGTGAGTATCTAAGTATCTAATTACCGCAGACAGTTAAATACTTTGATAAGTAGGTACCTACCTAGGTAGGTAGGTACCTAATACATCTCCATGAAAGAAACTCATACAGGGAATGTTTTGTCAACTTTCCTACTTTTCCAGAAGAAATTGTAGAAATGGACAAATGCTAGCAACAGAGAAAAACATAAAGACCATTCTTCATCATTTTGCTGTATTTTCGTCCCTTGAACAATGCTACTTATCCTTTGTAAAAACAAAACGCCGACAATGGGCGTTCCCACAGAGGCCACAGATTCTCAAAGTCATCAACGCAAAACTTTTTTATAAGGCAATGAAAGTGAATGATTTTTATGAGTAATCATTGTCGCGGTGTGAAGCCAATCGATTGTCGATGTCGTGTGAAATGATTACTTTACTTATACAGCAATTTGTTGTTCGTTGAACCATTTTCTTGTAAATCATTTTAATTTGCTAATATAAAATTAGAATGTCATTAATTAAATTAACATTTTAAATGAAAATGATTTATTTCCATTATATACGTAAGCTCAAAGGTTTACATTGGATCAAAGTTTATTTACAAAATAAGATACAAACGCAAGCCTAATACCAAATAAAAAAAAAATATATATTTTTTTATTTTTCTGACATGTCACTGCTAGGTAGAATTAGATACTATTAAAAAAAAAGTATATAATTATTATGATTAAAATGAGGCAACACTCAAGACTGCAAGACTAAGGGCGGGTTGCTACAAACCATCTGTATTCGTAAGTCAGTACGTAATCGTTAAGTCAGTATGAAATTGTCATACAAGCCGCCGGCTTCGGCTTAGCACCAACTCCAAAAAGTGTTGAATTTTCTAAAAAGGTATTTGTATGGTAGTAATTTTTTTTTTTTTTCTCTTTCTTTTATTTGCAATCGGTCGTGAGACCATAAGCGAATTTGTTGAGTGATTGTGTGTATGGTAGTAATTAATGAATATTGTATTTATGTTATAATTTATAGGGCACCTACCTTTTTATTTTAAACTTTTTAGTGTTTTAGGGATTTTTTTGAAGTCGGTTTAATTTTTTTGTCGAAAAGTTTTTATGAACTAGGTATGTATATTGGGCTATAAAAATATATTTACAAACATTAACACGGTTTGCATGTTTTGTCCATATCATATCATTCAAGCTTCGCTTCGGAAGCGTACACTCGCCGTAAAGTTATAAATTTTACTGGGTATTTGTGTCAGTGCGTTGCGAATTTAATCACCAATAACATTGGACATACAACAGTCCATTTTATAGCTGAATGTCATGACAGTGTATTATTATGGACGACTTGCATAAATACAAGAAGCACATTGATTGGATTGTTATTATAGATATTCGTATTTGCGAATTTGCGTGAGTAAATGTGGTACACCGTTGTCGTAAGCCCAAAATACTAAGGGATGCTGTCCCGAATGACTTTATCCCTAAAGAACGCTGAAAATGCAAAGAAAATGTCCAGCCATCCAATGAAATATGTATAAAGTGCCACCGAAAACACTTTGATAAACAGTCACTAAAGATGATAAACCATTAGATGAGATGAATATTTCTGATTTGTTAAGAGTTTCACTGTATATTGGAGCGTAGTGGTAGTATTGTATTGGACAAGGGTGACATAGGTAGTTCCGTCTTTACCATAAGGGCACATGAGGCACGGGCCTGGGGCCCCCGGACTGCTGGAGGCCCCGAAATGACAAAAAACATTGGTTTCTTAGTTCCACGCCTCATTAAAAAAGCACTCAGCCACCGTATGCTCAGTAAAAGTTTGCCAAGCAGAAGTTTCCTTCATTTTGAGACAAAAATCACTGAACAAAAGTACATTCTGATGTTTTTCTTCTCGTTTTTAAGCTTTCTACAAGTGCCCCAAACTGTGTGTGCCCAAGAGCCTCTGCATGGCCTAAGACGACCCTGGACATAGATCCAATAGAGTCTCAATGCCCACGGGATAAAATAAAGAGGAACTAACGGACGGAGTTGCCGGCAAAAAACTTGTGAGAAATAAATGATCAGCAGAATTCCATGACTTTCCCTAACAAAATGCATCTCCGAGTTTTAAGATAAAACAAAATGTTATTTTCATGTTTATTATGCGGCATTCTGTTACGCTTCTTGCTGTGCGTACTAGACGGTGCCGTAAAATATTGAAGTAATCTGCGCAAGCAAATCTATGTTGGAATAAGTAGGGCGTGGAACTCTCTAAACGGCCAAGTTCACTGTTTGCTTGCACAGAATAACATCAATAATACCTTCGAGTAAGTACATTTAAGAAGAAACATTGAATGTCCCAAATATCGAGGACAAATCGAGCGAAAACCTTCACGACGTTGGGTCTGTAATGTAAGTCTTCTAAAATCCTTCTTTGGAAGTGGAGACACAGGAATGCCCATTTACACACTTAGGCCAGCCTTAGGAGTACCCATCTTGAAGCATACGACGTAGGAGTTCGCAACTCAAGACTGACCCATTATCTTCATTAATAGATTCCTTGACCAACTGATCAAGTTCAGATCACTATCAATGGTAAACAAAAACCCGCCTAAAACATTTTCTCACCATAAAAAACCATACAAAAAAGATATAATAACAACTCGGCTAAATAAATAAGTCAATTTTACGCTCTGCCTTACTTAATGGCATAAGAACAAAAAAGTCTTGCAAAAGTGGAACCACGTCGCGTTACCGGAAATAATTGATGGTAAACATTGAGATAGAAACGCTTCTCATAGACGTGCCGAATTGATGATATACATATACGCTATAGTAGCAAATAGTTACATTTTACATATATCTAACAGGTAACCCCTTTATTTTAGTAGCTACTAGCTATTCCCCGCAGTTTCACCCCGTTGCTCGGCTCCTAAGGGTCGTAGCGTGATGTTAAATAGCCTTAACTATTCCTCATGAATCTGGCTATCATATAGGTACAAAAATAATTTTTCGAATACAACTGGTAGTTCCAAACAAACTCTACAACTCTCAAACTCTGAGGGTTACAAACAGGTTTTCCAACCGCAGCCGGTATAATAGTAATAGGTCATTACTAATTGTAGGTACCTGATGCCTTAACCTGCCAGTTTCCTGCTTTGTTTTGGAAAAGTGAGTTCTCCTTTCTTTCCTAATCTTTCCAAGTGCTCTGGTTAATTTCGTCGCTGTTTCTGTGATTCACCTAAGTTTGTAACTAGAGTGCACTGCAATGTGACGAAAAGGATAACAGAGGTGATGAAATAAGTCTGTGGGTTAAAGCAGAGATCAGTGGTAGTCAGTTTATAGGCATAGGTAATAAAAAACATAATATTAATGATCTTTAACTAATTTGCGCCTCGCGTAACTGATTGCGCTTCGTTTTTGCGCTCTACAGAAGAAAATGTATGGTGTGGCTTTCCTTAGTCTTCCTTTAGCAATTCAATCACACATACGGATAACTATTTAAACAATTCCGACATTAATACCTACTCGTTACTATTCATTAAATAACTAATTATTGGAGCTTAATACAAGCATATAATTTTTAAACATATAACATTAAATATCTATTAGAAATGCATTATGTGTCCAACACGCAAATAAACGCTCGCGATTCGCCTATAAATCGCAACAAACTGCAATTTAATATAATTTCCCGAGGCCAGTAATCTCGCGGACCGAAACAACGGCATTCAACTTCATTAATATTATTTACATACAGATTTCGTGTACATAAACCGATACGTGACGCATAATATCGAGTGCATTAACCCGAATCTCTGAAAGAAAACTACTTTTATTTTCATGTGGGTAAAGTGGATTTTTATTTGCGTTCGCCTAGATGGTGGTGGAATATGCGGTGTGCTCTCTCGAGCGAGATAAAAGCATAAAAATGTGGTTGGTAGTGTTTTCTCGAGTCGAATAGCTGTAGTGAAACGGGCCACGGTCCGCGGAGCAGGCACGAACGGTCACGTGGTACTCCGTTCAATCACTCCTTCTGTGAAAAACTCGCTTCACGCAATCCTCTTAAGTTATGACAACTGGATTGAAGCCGAAACAAACGATTGCATAATTGGACACACGAATAAGTCTCGTTTGCAAATGAACACGCGCCCTAAATTACCATACTTCAATTCTTGATTGGAGTTAATTGATGTGTAAGCTAATATTTGTAGGAGCGGTTTGAATTAATCAAATTTAATGATACACCATTAACTATGTGATTATCTAGAAAAATTAAACATGTATTTTAATGTATTCACATAAATATGTACTTTACCTAAAAAGCCTTATACCTACCTACTTAACTATAAACTTTCGACGTCCACATGTTTATTAATTTTCGCTCAATTATAATAAAATTGCTGTTAAATTTACTCCGAAATATACATTCCTAATGTTTAATCAAAGTTAAAATCGATTTCGCATTGCAATTTATTACCTAATCTCAAGTTAGTGTTTCGTATTATGTAAAATGTACAATCGTACATAAGTGATTCTTGAACCAGTGAGAGCTAATACTGATATTTTTAAAACTTAATTATGTAAATTGACAAAACTAACCAAAGTTTACGAACTTAATAATTTGCATGCCACTTATGCCTACTTATCTACTAAGTACATAAGAAGTTTGTGCTAAGTATGCAGTCTATACAATAGAGAAAATACTTCCGGTGTTCCACAGGGGAGTGTTTTAGGACCTCTCCTTATTATTATTTTTTTCAAGGATCTTTCTGTATGACATAGGTATACCTCCTACCTGAAGCCCGAAGGCCTATATAGCAAATAGCCTCAGCCATTGATGTGCATTCCCCAATAACAAATTAATACACATGACAACCGCTTCTATAATCTAATGATATTTAGCGGCATCTAGTAAAAACTGAGCCATGACCAAATTAGGTGCCAAATACGTAATTTTCTGCGGCAAATTGTAAATTATCTCACGAAACGGTTTTTTAACGATTTACGGAATCTCTTAAACGAGTTATAATTTGTTATGCTTTCCGTTTCTTTCTAGTCTGAACTAAACTCACAAACGCACACGTATTTTATAACCGGTTTGAATACTGCAGTTTGTATAAATAATATAAATATTTTTATGATCAATTTTATTACATAAAAGTTATTTTAATACCACAAAATGACTCCCGACAGATGCTCATAAGTCAAGTTGTATAAAATAAGATGTTCATTATTTTAACTGCTTTCGGCTCCGAAGCTTTAATAAGTAGATAATCTAGATTTTCGAAGTATTAATAATTATAATACCTGTATTCTGTAACTTTGACTCATGTCCGCCTGATATCCTGTCCTAAAACTCCTCATGCATTCAATCAGCATCAATAGCTGGGCACACGGGTGTCCTACATTTATGTAGGACACGGGAGGGCTAACAGTGTTTAACCTGTCAAGTCCCGCCGATGACCTACCAGTGAGTCAGGAACCGTTGTTTATTGTGTCCCATTAGCTGGGATTTGAAAATACGTATATCTTGTTTAGGCCAGAATCTACGATTGTATCCTTTTCAAACTAAGTACCGTATCGTCACTATCCCCCATTGAGTGCGTACCTATAGGATTGCGTAAATGTCGGCGAACAACACCTTAATATTTACCAACACTATAATAAAGCTTATTATAGTTTACGCGCTAATCTCTGGAATTACCAGTCGGATTAAAAAAAATCTTTTTGCATTTGATAGCCCCATTCTCGCGGACGGTTATAAGTAGAGATCGGATGCATATATTTACCTACACTTCACTTTTTCCCACAATAATATGGACATGCCTCTGAATTTTATTGTACCTATATCTTAAAAACTTTTAAAAAACATTTCGCCTCAGTAATAATATTATTATATTAACAGTTGGAGTTGTACGTAAAAGTATATAATATTATATATTATATAGGCGTGGACAATTTTGTCTCACTTGATGCAAACATTACCAACATATAACATTCCTATCACATTGAAATCGTATTAACACATTAATGAAATACCTACTATCAAATTGATAAAATAATCTGTAAGTATGTATGTATTATAAAAAAAATCAGGTATGTCCACATTATTTTTTCGTCGAAATAAAAGTAATGTTTAGGTATAAATATGCATCCGATTATCCGATCTGTAGTTATAAGCTATTTAACAGTTAAAGATTTACGTGAGGAAAACTTACAGGTGTACCTAAACCCGGCCGAGACTATGTTAGTATCGGTTTTCCGTAAGTTCGTAAACTTGCCACGAACGGAAATGTCGTTCACGTAACGTTACGGGCTTACAGCACTCGCCATTTACTTACGAGTATAGTTATTAGTTATACTGTCTAGCGTCGTGCGTCCCCATTGTTCAGCTCCTTCAGGGTGATATCATATGCGGAAGACAGTCGCAGGCTACAGTCTTAACTGTCACCGATTCAGATAATAGAGACATTACATCTGTGCTTTACGCAGCTTGTGGAATGCCTTTTGTGTTTCTTCGGGGAAATGTTTTCTTTTGTAGTTAACTTTTATCTATATCTAAAGAACATCTACTCGTACCATGATCACTTCGTCGTGGTATTACCGAATTTGTACTTAAATGATCATCAATTTCGTCTTCGAAAAGGGAAGCGTTATTTTCTTAAGCAAAAGCAACTTTATGCTCATGGAATCTAATAATCAAATTCCTTTTCATAGGGTAATGTTGCGATTTTAAAATTCTTCTTGGTTTAATTGAGAGTCATTCACTCATGAATATATGATAAGGTTAAAAGTCAACAGCCTTACTGGCTATTTGACCACATCAAGATGAATGCCTAATATCGATAAACTTTCGACTTAAAGTTATAGAACTGCCTATATATCTTTATTAACAACTAAATTAACTCATTCGATTAATCACGCCTTACGTAAGTCACAATGTAATGGTTAGGCGACATTTGCACTTTCACTAACGCCATAACTGCACTCTAAAAACTCATAATATCGCGTTAGTATTCGGGCCTCTGTCATGAAGTCTTATATGAAACTTGTGTTGCTATAAATTATCACATATTCGTGTTATTACTGTGGCGTAAGAGTTGGTTATGAAAGTATCAACCATGGGCAGTTAGGTACACTTTGAGGAAAGAAAATGACTGGCAGAAATTCTTAATTACTTGGACGACAGCAAAGTTTGTCAATTTGTCTTTACCTACCACTCTTTTGCCTCCGGGGCGATTCTATCAAAAATATACTAAGTACATGCGAATGATAGGTCAAAAGTTATGGGGATAAGAGTCATGTGCCATGACATTATTGACTCTACCACTAGGTACAGTCACGTCTCTATATACACTACAACATTCTATAAAGAGATCAAAATAGCTAACTGTCTGATTTGCCAATCTAAAAGGTAAACAATATTAATGGCAATTTCTGTACAATCTTGGAATTGCAGTATATTGCTGGGGTGCTGAAACGTCATAGTTCACCATATTGCCGCGAATTGTGCAATTGAGTTGCCCGTGTAAGCGCAACATAACGTAACACTCGGCAATTTGACAATTTCCCACACATAAGGAAAAGCGTTCACACTATAAAGTTACGTTACACTCCCATTTCGAATTGCCACCATTACGGGCGGGTGACCGTGCCACAATACGAATTATGATAGAAAACAGTACGTGCTCCCCGGCGGCCGAATGAAAAGCACGTACACGCGACCGATGGAAAGTGATACCTAACACATACATACAATTACAGTGCCTTTCTACTAGTTTTCCATGCGTCTATTGAAATTTTAATGGGAGATTCTGGACACGTTCTTATGTAACTTTTATTTTTTGAGTAGCTACTAGAGGTATTTACGTTTATTTTATAATGGGATAGGGTTTTTCAAGTAGGTACCTAGGCAGGTAAGTGTAGTGATTTTACTATTGAAGCCTTCAATAGGGACTAAATGTCCCGAAATAAGTGTCGCTCGATAAACACGTGGGTATCTAATAATAATATAATACCTACATTTTTGCTATAGACGCC
Source organism: Thalpophila matura (assembly GCA_948465475.1). NCBI lineage: Eukaryota > Metazoa > Arthropoda > Insecta > Lepidoptera > Noctuidae > Thalpophila > Thalpophila matura. The sequence goes on from OX419191.1 coordinate 3,958,923, forward strand.
GACGTCACGAGATACCTTTGGCGACAGGATGGTGTTGCGGGATATTCCCCTAATAAACACGCGGCTCTACTCCATGCCATACATAGGATATTTAGGCTGCTTTTCCACCAGAGATGTGCTGTACAATGTTGCTATGGATGCGTTTGATATCCACCAATCATACTCATTGATTCACATAGCATAACACTGGTGGAAACTGATTCAACTAAGCTATGTTTTTCATATGGAAGGATGTGTGCTGTGGATGCGTGCTATGGATGCGAACTATGGATGCGTGCTATCGATGGTCGCTGGTCGCAAGTGCTATAGCTCCCTTCACCACTAGGGTATGAATATCGGAATCTCGGAATCTCGAAATATCGGAATCTCGGATAGATTTTTCCGTTTTTTCAATTCCGATATTGAGGAGGCCAATATCGGAATCTCGGAATTAGGAAATAATAACTAAAAAACGTCGTGTCTTGCTCAGCGCTCACTTGTGCACGCATTCTATTACCTACAAACAGTCAGTAATGATTAATTTCTTAATTAGTCACCCGATATGGCCGGCCCATCGCCACTTCAGCTTGCTTATTCTGTAGGCTATGAACTACTTTTCAATCCATTGGATTTGTCGCTGGCGACAAGGTCCGCGGACAAATCTGCGTGTGAATGATCAGGTTCGCGGTTCAGCATGCGGCTGTGTGGTTGATGATGGTTTTGTCCACCGATTTGTACAGCGCAGTGTGCGGCGCGAAGCTCGTCTAGTGAATGGCTTAAGCGCATATTTTCGCCAGCAGGTTACTTTACTTGTGTTGTAAAATTCTTTGTGCTCTTTCAGGCAGATTGATAGATGCATTATCATTTTTACGCATTCACTACATACCAGGAGAAGTGTTCTCTTGCTAAGACGATTTTTTTTTTTGAATAAATGTTGTTTCCTCGTTCATTGACATCATCAATCTACAGTAATCCACTGCTGGACATAGGCCACTCCAACTGCACGCCATTTAACTCGATCCTCGCCTACTCTCATCTAGCTGCCACTAGCCACCCTGCAGCGATCGTTGCTTCGACTAGCCTGAAGGCGTCCTACCCTACGTTTGCCGATTCGCGGTCTCCACTCAAGAACATGTCTACTCCAATGGTCGGTTCGTTCGGTCTACCGATATGGCCGGCCCATTGCTACTTCAGCTTGCTTATTCTGTAGGCTATGAACTACTTTGGTTTTCTGTCGGATCACCTCATTTCGAATTCGATCCCTCAGAGAAACTCAAAACGCACTGATTGGCGCATGAAGACTTAAGTGGAATAGGCAATGAGAAGACCCGACGTAGTTTCCCAAATGCAGCCCTGCCTAGCTGTATTCTTTTGTTAGCCTCTTTCTTGAAGTTGTTTTTACCGAACTGCAAAGTTTTACCCAACGTATTCTGGAACAACTTCGAGAGCATTGCCACAATCGGTTCTGGAGTGACGTGTTCGTTGAACATGATCTTGGTCTTGTCCAAATTCATCCGGAGCCCGAAGCGCACAGAAGAATCAGACAGGCCGTCCAGCATTTCTTGCAGGTCTTGCAACGATTCAGCCATTATAACAATGTCGTCTGCAAATCTTAAATGTGAGATGTACTCGCCGTTTAGCGCTGGTAAGCGCCTACGGCCTTAAGCGATTTGGGCGGTGTAGCTTAAGTGTTTTTGTTTTGTCAATACATTTATTTTTATTCTGTTATTGAAGGACTTATTACAAAAATATAGATTTATACAATTGTAGCGAGCTTTATTTGTTCTAATTATTTTTTTAAATAATGAAAGAGTTTATTTTAAATGCTTTTGCTCTATAAAATTAAATTTTTCATTAAAATTTCCCAATTCCGATACTAATATCGGAATTCCGATATTGGGTCCTAATATCGAAAATCAATTCCGATATTGAAAATCCTCCGATATTACATACCCTATTCACCACGCCGCTGCTCCCCGTACCTTCCCTATTGCCGATACGTCGCATAGCTCGAACTGAGCATTTTCCTCGCACAGCTACATAGCTTAGCATCAGTGGAAACGGTCGCAGTTTCGTAGCTTAGCTTTTCCATTTTCGCAGCATAGCTGCATAGCACGAAAGGCACCTATAATGTTATACCGTAAGGATGTTACTCAGAATACTACGGAATTAATCGGATTGAGGAAACTGTGCAACACTTGTACAGAGTACGGAGTTTTTACTTTAGAATTGGCATAAACTGTCTAAATAAAACAAAGCGATACCTTCGCTTTGTTTTCTAACTGTTGACTATAATAGATAAAAGCCGTGGTCCTACCAACTAAGCTGACTTAAGACTTACCTAAGTAGAGTCTGATTGACCGAACAATTTCACATAATTTTGCTATGACAAAAACAGTGAATTGCAAGTATATTTCCCATGTTAACTATAATGTTAGGCCCGCTTTCCCACAAGTTGTAATAGGAGATAATTCAACTCAATTGACAATGATACGACAAGTTTTTTGTCCGCAAGTGTAATGTACCTATGTAGGGAAGTAGAAAGTTTAAGTATATTTCTAACATCTATTATTAAGTAGAAATTACTGAGCAATGAAAATAGTTATTGTAACCAAAAGCAATGTGTATTGTGCTGTCACTGCTGTAAAGGTATAGTCATGGTAGCGGCTGAACTTACAATAGACTTAGGGCGGGTTGCTTCAAACCATCTGTATTCGTAAGTCAGTACGTAATCGTTAAGTCAGTATGAAATTGTCATACAAGCCGCCATATTTGACGGTTACAGATACGTAACTGTAAGTTGAAACAACTGTACCGTCTATAATAAAACTGTGCCCCGCGGTTTCATCCCCGCTGCTCGGCTCCTAAGGGTCGTAGTGAGATGTTCAGTAACCTTTATTATTCCTCATGGATCTGGCTATCATATACAAAATAATATTTCGCCACGGAACCACGTCCTAAGAGCTTGTACACAAAACTGCGACGCGACATGGCATCGCAAAAATCTAGGAGCTCGCACGACGCGTCGCAAGAACCTGGATGTTACGTTTTTTTTTAATTTATTTGTTCTACATATATCTTTTTATTAATAACAGCAGTTTAACACTCTTTTTAGCTCACTACCTAGTTAAAGAAATACATTTAGTACGTACGGTTGATGATCGCCGAAGGAATGCTGACCCGAACCGTGGAAGGAAGACCCCTTGCTGCACGAGATCGCATCGCAGCAATTCGCGTCGTAGTGTTCTGCGTTGCGAATTCGCATCGCGCCGATTCGCAGTTGTGTGTACAAGCCTTGTGGCCGTATAACAAGCGTGTATTAGCCTGGCTACCTACTTCGGTATCTGGCTAGTGTGACCACATCTTAAGCCTGCAATACATGTTGGCCAAGATTAGACCAACGCGAGCCTAGACAAATTGACACAAGGCAAGCGCTACTGTCTACACGTTCGGCAAGTTTGACGTCAATTGCATAATAGCGCGCGGACAAACATGTGAACACTATTGTCCGAGCGCGCGCGAGCGCCTTTGATTTGCGCAGAAAAACCGACACCGCTCCGAAGTGAGGCAAGTGATCGCGAGCGACTGTAAATTGTGGCAAGCTACGTCAAATTAGGTCTATACACGTTGGCGCTTGTCTATACTCAACCAACTAGGCAAGTGACACCGAGCGATAGCAAGACAAGGCAAATATACCGTCTACATGTTGGTATTGGCCTTCACTTGACAACGCTCGGCCTACATGTATTGCAGGCTAGAAAATAATAATGTCCAATTGTGGTCCAAGTGACACACCAGAGAGTATATAATCACTACGTTTATGACACACTTTCAAATAATAAAAAGCTAAGTTTATCCAAGTTCAAAGTAAGTATGATGACTTTGAAGAAGTACACGATGACTTGCATACATAAGATTATCGGTTTTGATTCGGAAGCATCTTTAAATTGACAATGATGGGTATGGTAAAGGTCAAGACCACGTCTAGAAGAGATATTAATTGATGGCATCGGAGAGTAATTTGGCTTTACTTTCACGATCCAATTTTTTATTTTGAACATAATAGGTATGTTTTAACTTTTTAGCCTATACAGCCTGGCCTACTTGATTGGACTACAAGATCTACTGTTTACTAACTAGACTCTGTGCGATCTACCAATAACATAACCAGTACCCCTTCATTCAACTTAACATAAAATCGTATTTTAACCTATATTTTTCTTTGCCTTGCCACGACCGACTGGAATGACGTTGCGATCGACTACCCCTCCTATACATGCTGTTTTTATCCCGGAAGTGAGATAATTTCCGACCTCCACGCGGGCGAAGCCGCGAGCAAAAGCTAGTTAACTATAAACCTACGTCTCCATAACAATGTGAATCAGGCGCGGTCGCAGCCGACAACTTTGGGGGGGTTCACACCGCAGCCGAAGACTTGGGGGGGGGGTCATACCGATTAATGCCGACCTGCTATACCGTGAATTACCGTGTTTCGCACATTTTTGTACGATTTTGAGGGGGGGTGTCATGACCACGACCCCCTCCCCCTCGGACCGCCACTGATGTGAATATTCTTCTAATAATATGAATCTATTACAGATGTGCGGTTATGGGTGTTCGCGGCCACGGTGCAGGCGCTTCTCCTGTCGGCCAGCTGTGGCAACTATCGGCGCTCTACGGCCTCTATGGCGCAAGGGGTAAGAAACCAAAACTCTTACACCTCCACCTTACAATTTTCCTTTTTTCGTGCAGTAAGCGACTTAAAAAACTACACCCGTATTCACCAACATTACTATGAAATGTGCAGAAAACTCATACGAATATGAAAACGATTTGTATTGTATTAGGGTTCATATTCGTATAAAGCGCTGGTTTATATTCACTTAAATGAATATGAACCTTATTCTTTAATCTAATGAGACCTCATAGTAATGTTCGTGAATACGGGTGTAAATTTTTTGACTGTGGACTAATGAGTCAATTGAGACACAATTGATTTTTTATTGCTACAAACCCTTAAAATCCAACAGACGAGAGGAACATTTCAAAAATAACTGCTATTCACTTGCATTTTCTCTTTTCTAGGGTTTAGGGTCAAAAGGCGGCTGGAGACCAGTGGTCGGTTCTGGTGGGCTACTATACGGATCCTTCGGCACAGCTCCGCTACACGCGCAACACTACAAAATCCCCGTTCCAGTGTTAGACCAATACCAGTACCAGTCGTCCACACGTCCTCTCGCCACGAAGGACGGGAACAAACTGACTTCCATAGCGCAGTCGTACCGACCCACCACCCTGCGGGCGGTACCCGCGGCGTCCGCCGGCCCTGCCATCAACCAGCCAATCAACACTTACCACAACCCCTTCGCCTACCAAAACAACGGTTACTCAAACTACAAGTTTGTCCAAAACTTTCCAGTAGAGAGCGTTCTGGTCAGAAACCCTCACAATCCGTTCAACGGCCGCCCCATGTACTCCAAATATCCGAATAAAATGAAGCAGACCAATCATGCTCAGAACGTGATGCTGCAGCAGCTAACGAACATTCAGCCGATACAGTTCGGACAATATCAGACGACGAAGCCTTTGGACTTGTTTGGGAAGCCGATTGAGAGTTACGCGAGGCCAACTGAGGTTAAGAAGCAGCAGTCAGGGGCTCCAGAGATCTACAAGCAAGAGTTGTATAAGCTGCAGGACAGTGATACAGCTCCCCAGTCTGTGAGTCAGCAGCAAGTGAAGACAGCACAGCAACAAGGCTTGGTCGGCATACCGAACATCGGCAATCCTTATTCTCAGTATTCGTTCCAGGATGCTGTCTTCCCACCGAGTATATTAGGCAAGTTTAGAATCTTTGGATAAACACTTAGGCCGAGATAAATAGTCGTTACTAAGCAAAGGCTTAGCCAAAGTAAGTGCTAAGCCACGTTCTAAGCATCTAATTCGAATAAATAGACAGTACTTTAGCATTTACTTTCGATGAAAGCCAACCTAACACTAAGCCAATGCTTTGCTTAGGCATAGTATAGATTTTTGAAGACTTAGCACGTTCTAAGTATGGATTTGATATTTGTTTTGAGGTTCTTTGCTTATCCTCTTAGGCGTCGTATTACAAAAATACAATAAAACATATGTTTTATTGGATTAGATGAGATTACAATTTTTATTATTATTAGAAATTAATTATCACTTGCTTTAACGGTGAAGGAAAACATCGTGAGGAAACCGGCATGTCCTAGAACCAAAAATTCGAAGACATGTGACGTCCACCAACCCGCACTGGGCCCGCGTGGTGGACTACGGCCCACTCCCTCTCACAGAGAGGAGGCCTGTGTCCCAGCAGTGGGAACATTATAGGCCAATAATGCTAAAATGCTAATACTACAATTTTTTTTGAGGAGGTCGATAATTTGGTATCAGAAGATGTCGACCAGATGCCCAATATTCCAAGATTTCCCAAATGTTACTTATGAAATAAAATTAATCCATTCCACCTTTTTTCCGATCAAGAATTATAGACAGATACAGATACGTTTGTCAGTATCTGTCAGTAATTTCAGCAAAGCGTAAGCGTAGACAGCGTCATTTTGATGCGTTCAAATTTATACTTATTTTAATTCTGGATTAAAATATTTTTCAGCTGTTTAAATGTAATTATTATTATTAATTGTATTAATTGTTCAATTTGGATTAATTTAAAATTAAATTCATTAAGGAAATAAAGCAAATTCAGTTGTTTATGAAATTAACATTATCGAGTATACTATGAACGCTTCTGAAGCATTAAAGAAAAGTAGTACTTTCGCTTGAACTATGACTTAGCTCGTGCTAAGCAAAGGTATAGCCATAGTAACGTCTATTTATGTCATATCGGATACTTTGCTAAGCTAAGTCAAAGCAGTACTTCCCGAAGTAATACTTTTGACTGATGCTTAGCAACGACTATTTATCTCGGCCTTAGAGCTTTTTCAATTTAGTGGTGTCGGACTGATGCCGTGCGTGTCGTACGCACCACCGGTTGTTTTTTTCACACAGTTGACACGTTGAGAGTGCCGTCCGGCTGTCTTGCGACGCCCGCACGGCTACCGAACGGCAGCAGTCCGACACCAATCGCCTACATTGAAAGAGCCCTTACCTATCTCAATATTAAAACTATGTATTATATTTTAAATCAACGTGTGTGTCTTATTCTAGGTACGTTTGGCACATTCGGAGTCCATTCAGTAAAAGGAAGAGACCCTCTGTACCAGCTCCCGACGACGAAGACCACATATTTACCCCCTCAACCGACGAAACAGACAATATTCAACTCGTTCAGCTACTCCCCGAATTACAAGACAACCCCGACGATATTCGCTTCAACCACACCAAGATTGCCAACCACACCAAATCAGCTTCACTTCGCAACCACTTACAGTGATTTTAAGATCACACCCACACCGCTAACCAAGGTATACCTCCCACCGAAGATCGATCCCAATGCAGGAGCCAAAGATACGTTCAAACCAAGTCCTCAAGATCCCTTCACAAAGAACCATCAGAGCAACTACAACAAGGTCACTGTGACTACATACAACCCGACTGTTCCGACCACAACGTTAGCTAACAATTACTACGATTACAATTTCCCCGCACACCAAAACCAGCAGGGCCAGATATACCACGAACCGCAAAACGTTAACTTCAGTTATGAGAAAAAGAAGCACAAGATTCACGACAACGTCGCCGCAGGCGGCAACCAGCAACCGTCCAAACAGTATGCTAATACTCCACTGAAAACAGACCTACAAGACGCACAAAATACTCATCGACAACAAACTTACGAAGTAACTGAACCCACGGAATCTGATATCAACGCTCATTCATCTACTGCACCTTGGACATTGACGTCTCAAGTGTATGACTATAGCAACCAGAAGACTACAGAAGAATCGGCGAAGCAGCAGGACTACTCGGACTCGTACCGCAGGCCCGAACCCACTGCCGAGCCCGATCTCCCCGAAGAGTTTGCCATCGTAACCGAGGCCGAGAATGGCCATGACAACTCTTTGAGCTACGACATGAGAGTCGAATCTCAAAGCAGGCGGCCTCTAGGTGACGACTTCGTTGAACCTATCGGAGTGCACAAACTTAAAGACTACTACTACAAGGTGTCAACTCCTTCATACGATGACTACAGCACGTCAAGACGAACGAAGAAGCCGACTGAGTCGGCCAAGTACACTGCGACACAAGAGACAACAACACAGTTCAACAGTAACAAGGAAAATAACGGCGACATACAAGTTGAGGTCCTTCCGACGTTGCCTCCGAACAAGCATTTGAAGCGGCCGAACTCACCCGAGCGTAAGAGGAATAAGGTCAGGAGGCGCCGACCTCCGCTAGCTAACATCAACCGCAACAGGGAAGAGACTACAAGCACGTCCAGCACCCGCTCGTCCACATATATCTTGTCTACCGAGCCGACACCGACCACATACGCAGACGAAGTTTACACTATTAGACCCAGAGTGAGGCCAACCAAGCCCCAACTGATCCTGACCACTCCGACCGTCACCACCGACTTAACAACCAGCGCTCTACCGACGGTCACTCCTACCATACCTACTATTATAGTGAAGAAGAAACTAGCTCACCGTCGACCGGTCACCACGCCTGCGGACAGACCCGAAACAACTACAACATTAGTTAGAGAAGATTTGAACAAGGAATCTCAAATAATGAAAATAACAAATCGTCCAAATTACCCAAAACTTAATGGTTATGACTTTAAGAACGATTTCACACATAAGCAGGACGAGAAAGACACGCCTACAAGCGACGTCGCTGTCAGCTTATCAGACACTTTGAAGACTACCGCGGAATCTGAACAAGATTTTTCATTCCATAAAGACGTAAAGCCTATAGAAGCGAAACTAGAACCAGTGAAGACGTGGGAGACGACAACTGAATATTACAAAGAAGATAGTTTTGATTACACGACCACACCTCGTCCGGACATCACAACTACAGGCCGACCACAACGGCCGAGACTCCGGAACAAATACAACAGGACAAGATTCAATGTCAAAGATTATAGAAATAGACTAAGTTCTACTACAACCACTACAGAAAAACCAGTTGAAAACACGCCCAAAATACGATTCCCTCAAAGACGAGTGCCTTACAACGAGAACATCAACAATGAGAATGATAACACAACTGAACGCAAGAGATTCACGCCTAAAGACCCGCGATACAAAAATGGAAATACCGACACCGATCAGACAGAGAGAGAAATACATGTAACCAAACCAAACAGACAGAGACAGACAACAGAGAGTGTTGAGGCAACCACAATCAGAGTATCAGCTCGCATTCGCAACGGACAGCGCCGACCGAGGCCGACTACAGAAGAACCGGAGACGACCAGTCCAACAACAGTCCATAGCAAGAGACTATTAAGAAAGAAGATCAAGGATTCAGAAATAGGCGAATCAGTCCAAGACATATCCGTAACAGAGACGACAGTTTACGACAGAAACGAAATCACATCAGAAAGGACACGATCAGAAAGCGCCATCATGAAAATCGCCGACAAAAAGCACCAAGATCACTTAGAACATTTATTCGAACATTCTAAAAGAGTTTCGGATTTAACGTTAGCAGCTAGCAAAGATTATAATAAGCCGGGAATGTTTAAGACCGTGTCGACAAACAGTAGGCGAATACCGAACTACTTCACGATAGCGACGGACGACCCCATTCTGCCTATAGAAGCGTTCTTTCCCCAGTTGAACCAAAAGAAGGAATCGTAACGTTCCTATTTAGTTAATTCTACAAACCAAATCCTCTTCACTGCCAAAGCTTTTCTGTAGGTCTATGCGACAGCGTTAACGGAAGTTTAACTTGATACAAAACGTGCACATGTTTGAGCAACATTTATAAAGATATTCGTACACAATGATAGGTTATACGTTATTTTACGACGTCACTGCATATCTCTTGGTGAGATTTTGGCAATGTCTACTGACAATTTTCGCAGTAATGTAATTTTTTTGATCTTTGTAAAGACAGTAAATAGTAATAGAATAATACTTTTGTTAAGCCATGTTTTGACTAATACGAGAACATCAAAGTAATATCGTATTGTAAAATGTATGGATGTATGTCGGAAACTTCGCGTAAAGTATTCGTTATTTCAAGAACTGACACTAGATAAGACTATTTTTATATAAAATTAATTTATATATATTCTGGAACTACTGTTCGTACTCTTTCGGTGCTCATTTAGTTAATAAGTGTTACTATATTAAGTGATTGATCGTTACATAATATTAACTATATGGTATTATGTATGTTTGTTGTTTTACATTTGTATTCAAAATTGAATGGCATTTATTGTAAAATTAATTATTTAAATGCAAGATATATCAAGTGTATTTGAATATGGAAGTAAATCTGTGTAGACGCGCGAAGAATGAATCTTATTAATAAAAAGTAAAATATTTATATCGTACCCCATACAAATAAACACGGAATAAAGTTAAGACAAGCATACACGTCAAAAAATGTATGTGTATACCGACGTTATTCCTAGCATAACTTTATTCCGTGTTTATTTGTAAGGACCTTAGTGATTAATTGTGTAAATAAAAGATTTTTCTTAACAAACTCTGTGTATTATTGAAGGTATATCATTCATATAAATAGTTAAGTGGCAATAGCGGATCCCGGGGGAGGTGGGAAGGCTTGAGGGGGCCGAAGCTACTTGTTATTGGTTTACTGAAATTACATTGGCCAATCTTATCACTTGACATGAGATTCGACAACAGATTAAATTGAACAGGCTTTCAGAAAGGGGAGGTTACCTCCCCCAAATAAATTCTGAATCCGCCATTGACAAGTGTAGTACGCGAATATAATAAAAGGTCAATAACCTTAGTTACGCTGCGGCTTGTACCTTGGACATTTTTTGTATGCATTTAGCGGCTGCCTGGTGGATCGACTTTTCCAGTGAATCTGTGAAAAAATAATAATTCTGAAGTGTAGTGAAGTGTAGAGGGATTAACATAGGGTAACATTTAAATATTGGGAGCGCCACCGCAGCCGGCGGCGGCTCCCAAAAATAACGCCGTTGGGAACCGGCGTAGCCTTGGAGTAGCAGTGATACCAGACGAAAATAATTGCAAACTACCGTAGCAGCAGATTAATGTTGCTGTGTTTTAAGTTGCATTATCTACCTTAGACTGACTTTTAAATTACAGTGTCAATGTAAAACAAAATACAACTTTTTTGGACTTACAAGGGGAGGGAGGTGGTCGACGGAGCCCCGCTATGCGGGGCTCCTATTTCTGTCTGCAAGGTTAAAAGTAACCTAACACGAAGGGGTTGACGGTCCCGTCAACCCCTTCGAACCTAAATTGTCCGTGTCGGGGTGTCCAAGTTCCCGAGCTCGCTTCGCTCGCTCTTGGACCCTAGTTAGGTATGTTACCCAAATGAAACATGAAATGTTTTTTTAATTATGTCAAATTGCCAACCCCATTTCCCGCTTTTTTTCCAATGTCAGCGCCGGCTGCCAATTTAACAATCACGGCGGCGGTCGCGGAGTCACTTCCTTAAATATTTCGTGCAGTCGGGTTTTTTGTTATTTCTAATAATTTTGTTTATTTTGATAATCACTACAATCAGTTCGGAAACAGGCCCGCATTACAAAATCACGTGTACGATTTTCTGAATACTCGCGTAGTGGACGCAATTTCGAATAAATCCTACTAATATTATAAACGCGCGATGTTTTTGTTACTTTTTCACGCAAAAACGGATATGGATTTGATGAAACTTTACAATAAAGCTTATACAGGGTAAAATTAAAACCAGTGCGGATATTTTAGGAGGTGAAAGTACTCATGAATATGATCAACTTTTATTATGGGACCGACACTGAAATATGAAAAAAAAAATCAGCTGTTCCCTACAAAAATGCACCACAACACGATCAAAATGTATGGAACAGCAGATTTGTTTTAACCGACTTAAAAAAAGGAGGTTCTGTATTCGTCCCGTATGTATGTATGTATGTAATTTTTGTATGTGCGCGATTTTCTCAAAAACTACTGGTTCGATTTGAATGGGGTTTTCACTAACGTAATCTACATACTTTGAGGGAGGTTTTAGTATATAATACATTAGGTAATCATTCCTATGTACAAAGTTATATGCATAAATGTACACACTACGTAGAAGATTTACTGTTAAACGAAGTCGTCAAAGTAATCTAACGCGAGATAAAGAACTAAAAAGTGAAAAATAAAAAACTTTCTTAACAAACCGACTTCAAAAAGCCACTACAAAGAAAATAATAATTTTGGTTTCGGAAGTCGGTGGCAAAAAAAGCAAACAAAAACCAAAGCCACCGACTTCCGAAACCCAAATTATTATTTTCTTTGTAGTGGCTGTTTGAAGTCGGTTATTTTTTGTTAAAAAAGTTTTTTTATAAAAGTTGATCATATTCATGAGTACTTTCACCTCCTAAAATATCCGCACTGGTTTTAATTTTACCCTGTATATCAAAATAACACAGGCTTTTTTTTATCTCAAAAACGCGGGCAAAGCCGCGGGCGGAAGCTAGTACTTGCATATTTTATGGGCGCCTTTGATCGGGAACCGCAGCCTCAAACTGGTCGGGTTGGAGCACACGAACACGTAGGGACTGTCGCTCTCTCCGCCCGGGTACCTGCAAAATATTAAATCGTGTTGGTGCAAGGAATCCACGGTTGAAAGTAGAAAGATAAAATATGATCTAAGCGACATATTAGGCGATATTGTTTCTGCCGGCCTAGCATGACCACGATAGAAACGGGTTTTGTCTACATAGAAATAGACAAAGTGACAGATTGTAGAAACATTTCTACGTTTTATGAATGAAATCTGTCACTTTGTCTGTTTCTATGTAGACAAAACCCGTTTCTATCGTGGTCATGCTAGGCCGGCTGAATCTTAAAATAAATTGTCATTAAATTATGAATCAATATCGCCTAAAATGACGCTTAGATCAAATAGCCTTTCACGCTTCGAAATCATATTTTGTTTTTTTTGATACTAGGCTTGCGTTTGACCGCCATCTCGTCTGATGTTAAGCGATGATGCCGTCTAGGTCTACGATGAAACACGCTTGCCTAGAAGAAACTGATTCACTTGTGACTTGAAGACACCCAGATTGTAACTATCGGGGAACACCTACTTGGGCAGCGCATTATACTGTTTGGCGATTTTCACAATGCAACTGGAATCAAAGCGCATCGTTCGGGTTTCTGGTATATCAATATACTGACTTTTTCTGATACTCCTCCTGTGGCAGGCAGTCATCAACGTTGACACAGCCAAGCAGACATCCAGTAGGGTAGAACGATGGAAACTTTACTTCTGTTTCTGTAAATTAAATCGAACAAAACGTATACGGTACTTAATTTATTGTACCCAGTTACGCGGTACACCAAAGTGTATCAAACCACATCAATTTCTAAATTAGTCCAAACTACCTGACCCGCCCCGGCTTCGCACGGGTAAAGTTTAGTTTATCCTTATGAATCGAGTCACGCGAAATTCGCTCCTATGAAGCAATCTCACAAATTATACCAACTGAGCTATCGCGTCTTTGGTTCAGAGCAGTGCCACGGTGCGGCAAAGGTCACGGGTTCAAAACCCGCTCGCGTCATTCGATTTTTGAAATTAACTTACTCATGAATTGTGAAAACTGAACCCACATTACCTGGATATAAGACTCTATACTGGTTTTCGATCGCCCTCACCAGTTCCTGGTCAGGCGGCTTCACAGTGGACGCGATCCACAGCCGGCCGCGGTGGCTCGAGTACCACGTGCGACCCTCGTGACTGAAATCAAGGTCATCATCATCATCATAACACAAAGGTTGTATTACTCGAAGAAGTACGCAGAGGTATACAGGAATTTTCCAAGTGTGTGTGGATGGCCAATCCAGAAACTAAGAAATAGCGAAAAATACTCATAGGAGTCTCAAGGCCAATTTTGATAAAAAAATGCCTTTTCAAACCGATATTTTTTCTGACTTCCTTACAGTGGCGTGCCTTGAGGGCAAGCCCGACGGTATTTGACTTAATTTTTCATGAATTTAAGTGAGTAGCGTACAAACACTTACATTCATGAAAAATTAAGTCAAATACCCTCGGACTTGCCCTCTAGGCACGCCACTGCTTCCTTGATAAAAACCGTGACAGCTCGGCTAATATATATAGCACATGGTATAAGTTACATACAAAAACCTTCCTTGGTAATCTGTCCTTCCATTGGTGAAAACCGTATGAAAATCCGTCACTAGTTTTTGACTTTATATAAATATAGACATACGCGGCGCTTGTTACGCTATTGAATAGATACAAAAGCGAACTGGCAGAAATTGTCATCGCATTGTCGAGTGACGAATTCTCTCAGTTATCTCCTACCGTAAACCGCGTTATGGAACTTCGTTCCAAAACTTAAACTGCATCAATAGATTTTTGAAAAAATAATTTTCCTATCCGTGTTGATGATGAAAAAAAAACCGGCCAAGTGCGAGTCGTACTCGCGCACCGAGGGTTCCGTATCAGTTTTGGACGTATAAAGTGAAAAAAACCGGACCGCAAAACTAAGTTTGATGGTGAAAGAATTTTGATGATTTTGAAAAAACTGTACTAGTTAGGAACATCGTTTTATTTTTGGTGCCATATTTGGGTCAATTCCTATCAACTCTAATTATTTCAGATTTTTCACTCCGCAAACTTCGGAGATAAGGGGGGGGAATGGTATTTTTTCAGACATATTTCATCATATGTCGAAAACTGTGAGACACAAAATTAAATAAAAATATATTTTGAAATGTGCAGATCAAGCCCTTTCATATGATATGTCACTTGACTTAGTAACCCCACTTTGAAATTTTGGACCCCCACTCCAGCCCCTTTTGCAATGAAAATAAAAATATTTTTTTAATTTTTTCATTTGTAATAAAGTTGGACAAGCATTTTTATAACTGTTCCAAATTTCAAGTCGATAACATTAGTAGTTGCTGAAATAAGCAGGTGTGACAGACAGACAGACAGACAGACAGACAGACAGACAGACAGACGAAGTCGCACCATAAGGGTTCCTTTTTTAGCATTTTGGTACGGAACCCTAAAAACACAACCTGTATAAATAATTACACCAACCGACACTGTCGCTTATAAGGATCAAATTCTGAGAAGTAATGTCAAACAGGAAACCGTGTTCATTTATAAAGGGTTACACTTTGTCTTATATCACGTCAAACTATCTTAAAAATCTGTGACTGAACTATGCACTTTTGCTCTTTGAGGTCTATCATACACGTACAGGTACAGTCTTAAGGCGCGTCTCCTGCGACCTGGGCCCCAATTCCGCTATTTGAATAGTGTAAGAATGGTGTCATAACGACACCATTACTATCAAAACCTAAGCGGTTATTGGCTTAGAGTAAAGCCGTGTCTCCTGCGCCCTGTTTTCGTGTTCGACGAACATCGAACAGTGAACAGTGAACGAGAAAGGGGCGTGGTCTACGTGTTTTGACGAATAAAAACACTCAAAACACGTAAGTAAACCACGCCCCTTTATCGTTCACTGTTCACTGTTCAATGTTCGTCGAACACGAAAACAGGGCGCAGGAGACGCGGCTTTAGTACTAAAGATGTTTAAAGGGGTTAAAAAAGCCACTCAGAAAGCGTCAGCGTCTCTCCGAAAGTATGAAGCAGGAAGCTATACGAACGGTCATCGAAGGCTGAAGATGTACTGTCGCACGGCAGTTAGCTCAGTACAATCAACGCCCGTATCTCGTTCAGACGCGCCACTATCTCATCATCGTGGTTAACGAGAACTCACATAGTGGGAGGTCTCGTGAAGAACTTGCTATAGAATTAATCCTATGAAGTAAGGTCTTGCCCTGTCGCAAACAGACGCGGAGGGTCGTTCAATCGCGGAGAATTTTAACACCGCGATTCAGAAAACAGCATTAAAGGCACAGTGACATCTAGAAACCCTAACTAACTCTCGCACCCCTTGAGAGTGGAAAAAATTCGGTATAGCGACATCTAGTTGTTACAACTCTGAATACGCCTGTGACGTCACGGGCGCCACGTGTTGACCTTTCATCTGAGGTCAGGTTCCGCGCAGGCGCGGTTACCCCTTGCTACGTCATGGTAACCTTGACTCGTTTAAATATCGATCGCCCAATTCATTCAACTTGTTGAGTTAGTACGAGGTTGATGCCCTACACACACAATTACAAAGCCCTATTACAAAGGGACAGACAAACAATCGAACGCGTCCGTAAGCCGCGGCCGACAGTCGCGGCCTTTTTGTATCTGGTTAGCACATTAAACTGTGCAAAAAAATCAGCTGTTTCATACATTTGTGTTCACTTATCTCAACAAAATGTATGGAGCAGCTGATTTTTTCGCGATTTCAGGGTTGGTCTCATAGTAAAAGTAGTTCATGATGATGAGTACAATGACCCCTTTTCGTATCAAGGCTGACTAAAATTACACTTCGTATTTAATAACATTATACTACTATGTATAGATGAGTCACATGCGACTCACAGCTTGACGCCCTCCACGAGCAGTGACGCCCAGGGCTGGTGCATGGAGAGGCAGCGGCCGGTGTCGCTCATCTCCTGCAGCTCGCTGTCCTGCACGCGCGGCGCGTGCAGCCCGGGGTTGCCCCGCGCTACCGACACGTAGCCCTGGGTCTCTACTGATGGATCGAACTGGAACAATTATGACACCACAATAATACACACAAACAGGCCCGCCGCTAAGTGTTTGAGCGCCCGTGTGCAATAGCGATTATGCCGCCCCCTATTTTAACTACGCTGGCCTTTTATTTTTTTTGAGGAATTCACTGTCGACTTGAAGATACCCAGATTGTAATTATCGGGGAACACCCTCTCCGGTTGGTTTTGCGGTTTTCATCATGAAAGTAGAATCAAAGCGCTTCGTTCGGGTTTTTGTAATAGGTGCTATTTCGTGCTTTTAGAAAAGTGAATTTTACGTGTTCGATCGCTCGATTTGCCGCCCCCCTGGACGTGCCGCCCGTGCACTCCTTGCACACCCGCTTGCGGCGGGCCTGCACACAAACCTTTCTCATGAATCACTCTGTCAAAAATCCGTCTCGGGGGACTTTGTTCTATAATATGTACTGATTTATTTTATTCCATGTATGAAGTGCCCTCTGCAAATATTTATTTTTCGTAGTTTTACTACTCATCTATGGCGGTTCACAGAAGACATCACTACCTAAGTTTTATCTATAACGTATTCGATGTATAATAAAATTACTTTATGTTTACTGCAATAGGTACTTCATGTCATAAAAACTTCGAGTAAAATGGCTGTGACGGACGGACAGATGAACAGGACGAAATCATAAGGGTTCCGTTATTCCCATTTGGCTATGGAACCTTAAAAAATGGGGAGGCTTCATGCTACGTCAAAATTAAAGTCCAAAACATTTATTTCAATACGGTAGTTGACTACTATTAAATAAGTACAAATAAATTATTTTATTTCAAAGAAGGAATAGGAACAACATAAACGTAAAAAAAATACTCACAAAATGGAAAACATAGACGATTTTAAAGTTTTTGCAGGGAGTATTCTCCGTCTTTGTCGCGCGAAACGGACATAGTATGCGGTGGTGTGGAGTTAAGTACGACGTTCGCGTGGTGTTACGTCATTGCGTGATAGTGCCGTCCATGTCTAGCAAATCATTTTAAAACGCTTATAACTTTGCCAATTTTGTAGATGTTTCATAAGTTTTTTTTGGTGTTAATTGTCTTTTTAAAAAAATAGTTTACAGAATCACAATAAAAAAAAATAGTCAACTACCGTATTGGACCATTTACAGGCACTTTTGTATTGTCGAGCAATAGTTGTCAGTCTCTTAGTTGCAGCTAGTTGCCCGTTCCAAAACGTAGATTCCTATGGAGAAGAAAGCCTTTTTCCCTTACTTGTAAGAGCGGCGCGTTCACTCCTGGCGCCACATCCCGGTCACTGGGCACTCCTATGAACATGTCGTGTTGCAGCTGACGACCATTATTCTTGCCGTCAGTGGTCATCTGCCTGATCTGGTCTTCATCGGGTTCATAGTCTATCGTATTGTCCTCGACTATTTGACGACCTGGAGAATTACAGTAATACTATTGATGCGAACGTTTTTGTGAGGGAAAACTTTATTTAATTTATGGAAGTAAAATCTTTGAACAATTTTCTTAAGTTTTTTAAGCATGCAATGCTCTAGAAGTCTAAGCTCGTGTAGTTATTTAAGTTTAGAGACTCTTGTAGATATTGAACTAACCACCACATATTAAAGTTTATTACCTACTAGGTAGGTACCGAATAACTTTTACAAATCATAAAGAAAAGAAAAAAAAAGAAGTCAAAAGTCAATCGCGCCATCTATCAAGCGCGTTATTACAACGTAGTAGATATATCATAATCTTGATCATAGATGGCGCTACTGCATAATTCTAATGGCGCCATCTTTGAGCAGATGGCTCCACTTATGGTCCGGTGACAGACGGACAACAAAGTGATCCTATAAGGGTTCTGTTTTTCCTTTTGAGGTACGGAACTCTAAAAATTGAAGGAATATGGAGGACTTTGTCCAGGAGTGGCCGAATGCGATTGGTTGACCGACATCAAATTAAATCACTTGACATTATTGTAGAACTCACCCGCAAAGTCAAAGGTCATCTTCTTGTTAAGCCTGGAGCCGTGTTTCTTGTCGTGAAGAGACTGTTGGTACTTGTCCAACTTGTCTTTCTCAGTGGAGTTCAGCCACACGCTGTTCGCGCAGAAGTAGTCGCTGTCATCGTCAGTCACGTGGGTGCGGCGCTCACTGGAAGTATACAATAATCACGCTTTATTTATGACCTCTTTTATTTTACCTATAGGTAAGGGTGAATTTTTCTAGTAGGCGTGGATGGTCAAATCTGAAACTATAAGAAATAGCGAAAAACGCTCAAAGGAGTCTCAGGGCCGATTTTCATAAAAACTAAAACTGCATCATTAGATTTTTGAAAAATTAAGTTTCCTTGTCGGGAGTCAAACTCGTTGATTTTGAAAAAGAACACACCATTATACCATCCGATAGTGTCGCTAATATGAGGGGCTCGTGGCTAAATGACGGCCGCGCTGATCGATCGATCTGCGAGGTTAAGCTACGCTTGCCGCGGTCAGTCCTTGGATGGGTGACCGTTCTTTACACATCGAGACCCCTCCGACATCGATCTTTGACAATCGTTACGGGTAGTCCGAAGCCCTAAAGTCTGACAGCTGGTCTAACATTCGAATACCGGTATTACCCATTAATTGGGTTGTGGAGGTCAGATGGCAGTCGCTCCACGTAAAATATTGATATTCAGCCAAAACTAGTTAGACTGGATGCCGACCCCAATATAATTTGGGAAAAGGCTAGGTGGATGATGATGAGTGTCGCTAATAAGGATCAAATTCTGGGAAGTAATGATATACCACAAACTAAAGGAAAGTGTTGATTTTTAACATAATACTATTTAATTATTGGTATGGTAATGTATGAATACCTACTTGAAAATAATTATATTTTTTTTAAAAATCAACACTTTCCTTTAGTTTGCATTACTTCCCGGAATTAGATCCTAAGTGCATTTTCTTTCTTTCTTCAAAAGCTTTGTGATACAGGGTATTTTTAACTGTCTGTCGTCGCCCCTGTCAGAGGCAGGGTACATCACATGCAGTGTTACCTGGTTCGATCATACTCCAGCAGGCGGTTCCTGTGCGACACGGCGGCCTCCCAGCCCTTAGGTCTGCTGCGCTCCATCAAGGTCTCCATCAGCTTGGCAGCACCCTTCGTTTTTGTGTTCAGCTCTTTTTGTTCTTCTGGTGTGCAAACCTAAAATGTATGAATGATATAAGGCTTTAAGTTGCGGAACATGAAAATACCTATTATAACCGTTTATTATGGTACATAATATTAGAGAATACGTAAATCACAATGGTGAAATAAAAACAAAAGGGAATAACTCGACTATATTATGTGCACTAAATTATTGGTAGGAAAAAATGAGCTACAAAGGACCATGCAAATCATTGTATGTGCACTGTCCCCACCCACCAACAGACGTGGCACTAATTTGAATATTATTGTGACGTCCCATAAAAAGACCAATAACCATTTTCAATCCAAAAATCGACAGGGTTTTAAAAAAAAAATACAAAATAACTATTTAGTTTAGTTTGATTTTTTTAAATAAAAACTATTACTATTTTGTTACATAAAAATAACATTTACAAACAAAAGTACAAATTACATCAGTTACTTATCAATATTTTATACACTCGCAAGGAACATTCCTAACACGTATTTATTCAAGTCCCTAAAAATAAAAATAAAAAACCGGCCAAGTGCGAGTCGTACTCGCGCACCGAGGGTTCCGTATCATTTTTGGACGTATAATGTGAAAAAAACCGGACCGCATAACTAAGTTTGTTTGTGATGGAATTTTGATGATTTTGAAAAAACTGTAGTAGTTAGGAACATCGTTTTATCTTTGGTGCAATATTTGGATCAATTCCTATCAACTCAAATTTTTTTTTTTTTCGGAGCCGCCATAAAGGCCTGTAGTGAAATTACAAAAAATAAAATAATTAGGGGTGGCCCCCATACATGAAATTGGGGGATGAAAAAAAATTTTTTCACGCATACCTTCATGTGGGGTATCGTTGGATAGGTCTTTGAAAATAACATAAAGGTTTTTAAATAACTTTTTTATTTAAGTGCATATTTAGTGAACTAGCAGCTCCGAAAGTCGTTAACAATGTGCCCCCCCCCAAGCTTATGGCATCTGATAAATACTCTCGATTAAAATTGGTTCGAACAGGTACGTTAATAACTTTTTGAAATATTCACTGTTTTCAGTTTTGAGTTTTGGCAACCGCAAAAATAACCTTGTATTTCATAATAATATTATGAAATACAAATTTATATTTGCGGTCGGAAGACTGAAATACTTCTTGCTATGGAACCCTAGACTGAGCGTGGTCCGAAACGCTCTTGCCCAGTTTTTACAATTATCTGTAGGTATCAAAAAATTCATTGAAAAATACTTAAAGAAATAATTCAAATCTGATTTACATGACAACCCTATATCTACGGGGGACGTCGTCATAGTAAAAAAATATCAGGCTGCCAAGATTTATTAACTGAGATACGTTTGAAATCTGTTGGTGGATGGGGACCGTCCCCATCCACCAACAGATTTCATTATTAGCGTGGTCAGATTATTTGCGTGGTCCTTACTAATGGCATTTTAAATTATGTTTGAAACTTAAAGTTCATAAAGGTTCATTTTTAAATTCAAACTCAAAAATCATTTATTCAAAGTGGGTTAGCTAAAGAACTAGCACTTTTTGAACGTCAACATTATACATAGTACTTAAATAAATATAGAATAATTAACATAAGAAATGTTATTACCAGATTGCCACAGAACAGGCATGGTCCAGAGCCCTCCTGCTTGCAGACGACGCGGCCGCATTGTATGCAGTTGTTGACCAGCTCGTGTTTAGACGCCTGGCAGTCGCAGTGGTGTCTGCCTAGAAAGCAATTATGCACATACAATGATAAAATGAATGTCACATGTTTTGGGATAAGCAACCTTAGCTCCATTGTGCCTAGTTGATTTCCCACTGAAAATAATATTGTTTTATGACTTTATGGTATTTTTGTCAATCTGAAATCAACATTGTAATCATTTATAATGTTCTGGAGTACTTGACTTTTACAAGTCACATGATATGACACTTCAAAATCCCCCAAATATGATGAAATAAAGATCACCACCCTTAGCTATATGTTTACATGGCGATATGCTGAGATAACGCCAAGAAGTGGTCTGTCCGTCTGGTCTGGACCTTGTTAGTAATAATTATTCAGATAATAAAAAAAAAACCGGCCAAGTGTGAGTCGGACTCACGCACGAAGGGTTTCGTACCATTATCTATAAAAACGGCAAAAAAATCATGTCTGTTGTATTATTTATTTTTAAAGTGAATATATAATTAAATATTCTGTGACTATTTCAAGCGTCTACCTGTTGCCATTATCAATATCGAGCAAAAAAATGATGTTTGTTGTACGGGAGCCCCCCTTAAATATTGATTTTATTCTGTTTTTAGTATTTGTCGTTATAGCGGCAACAGACATACATCATCTGTGAAAATTTCAACTGTCTAGCTATCACGGTTCATGGGATACAGCCTGGAGACACACAGACAGACAGACAGACGGACGGACAGCGAAGTCTGAGTAATAGGGTTCCGTTTTTACCCTTTGGGTACGAAACCCTAAATATGGCTTTCAAAAACCCAGGGCAACTAACATACCTTTCAGCAACACAACCTGTGCGTTCTTCCCCTCCTGGGAGTACAGGTTCACAAACTTGGTCTTCTTCTTAGACTTGGTATCAGCTTCTGTTGGCTCCGGCTGATGCACCGGCACATCGGCACTGACGAAGTCTGGTTGCTGCTTGTTCTTTGATATCTTCTTCTTTTGCTGTTTAGGCAGGGAGCTTCCTGGGAATTCGGAAATATATTTCTATAATTTACATACATGTTTAATATTCTCCCAAGTCAAATCTTACAATGGTTGTGAAAATATTGTGCAATAATAATAATTTATCAGTAGGTATGCTCAGAACATACTTACACTTAGTTTAATAATTAATTAATTAAAGAATAATGAATTAAATCAAATTTTAAATGAATTGCAATTTAATACCTCTGCTTGGGAATTTCTTCTTGCACAGTTCCAAGAAGAACCCTTTATGTTGGGAGTTATCAAAGTCCAGCAAAGTTTTCATGTACTCATTTAAGTCATTCTCGCTTTCTATCGACAATATGTATCTGAAATTTGAAAAAATAACAGGCTCAAACAATTACCGGCCAAACAATCAAACAATTACCCATGCCGAAATATATTTTAAAATACAAGAAACTAGAAAAAACTTTAAAATTTAAGGTTGTGTTTATAAATAATTAAGTTTCTTGACTTACGTGTAGAACTTACTTTATTAAATCATCCGGAATCTGAAAATCTAATATTTTGGACAATCCTTCACTGATCCACTGCTCCATGATTTTGATTATCAAGTTAATTTAAATTAAATACGAAAACTATTTTACGTGGAATGTTTATTTGTGGCACTTCTATCCAGCTGTCCAGCTGATTTTGACAGTATTCAAAATTAAAACTGACAGCTAGGATAGGAAGGGAAAACTTGATCACTAAGCTAAGGCCCGTATTACAGAACGATGCTTTTCAACCAATCAAATGGCTTTAAATGTATGCTCAAGCAGAGATCTGAAGGCTTACCACGAGCTCTTAAAGCAGGGGGGTAATTCTCGCGGGTGATACACTGATATCGAATTCGATATATATCGCAACAAATGTCAAATTGGTAGGGATTTTGACAGTTTTTGCAATATTTATCGAATTCGATATCAATATCGAACCCGCGAGAATCACCCCCCAGGACAGAAATTGAACTGCCCTGCTTTTTTGTACTATGACATCATATTAGCAGGCCTGCGGCAGGCCTGCTGAGTTGACGTTTATGAAAACCGTTCACCTTTTTTTTGTATAGACTTTTCATACCATGACGTGCTAGCAAAGCGTTTATTGAACGTCTGTAATGTCAAAATAAACCATCTTGAAAAAGTTACTATTAGACAAGCTTATTCAACATTGTTTTGTTATATTGAAGGTAAGCTGTGAGGACTTGAGCGACCGTCTGACAAATATCACACAATATGAGGTTGTGAAGTCAATAGTATATAAAAATATGAGAAATAAGTGCGTAAACAACACTTTTTATTAGCTAGGTACTTAAACATAATATTTGTAGGTGTATGACGAGTACGAATTATTTAACAATATTAATTTGGAGAATGATTATCGATTTATCGTAAGTATGATAAAAAGAAACTGACGGCATCGCCTTAGGGAATGAGCCTTTTCAAATTTATGAATCAATATAGTTGGACATTACAACTTTTTTGTGTTCGACTAAAAACAAAAAATAAAATCACCAAAATGTTTACTAATTTATTTTGCAACAAAGAATAATTTGATTTAGGTTTTGGAACGTAACCAAAGAATTAGATTTAGGTTTTTGAACGTTGTTTATTTGACTGGAGTGTATAAGATGGAGGAACAGTTCAATGCAAGTGTCAGTGTATGAAAAATGTCCATCAAAATGTGTTAAATTAGGGTGGCGCTACTGTGCTACATTCATACCATACCATTTTCATATGCTAGCGTCACTTTGAAGGGTTTTTAAACAATTATTTTACTACTTAAAGCTGGACACTTTTTCAACTTGTCTCCCGTAAGAGTTAATACTCCTCAATTTACTCTCCATAACAATGACGTAACAGCAGGCCAGAGACAAGCTTTACTATTCAACTTCGTTCATTATAATCGTTCACCTTTAGTACTGTCATGGTACGATTTTTAGCGATTCAGCAGCAGGGTGGCAGCAGGCCTGCTTTAGAACTGACTGGAAATTGAATGGTTTTCTAAAAGCTCATGGTAAGCCCCCTGTGCTCGAGCATCGTTCTGTAATACGGGCCTAAGAGTTTGTAATTTAGACGAATTGAACTCTTGTATTTCTCATTTATATACTGCTAATATAATATGCACGTGAGCTCTATAGCTCTTTGAGCATTCAATGCTGATACTTGGCAATTTTTTTCTTTTACCCAACAAAAGCAGCTTAGTGTTACTAACTTAGTAAACTACATTACAGCAGCTGTCAAATCACAAGTGTCAACTGTCATCAATAGTGTCACTGTCATTCAAAATCTGTCAAAATTTTGTTTTTTCTAAGGTTTTCGAAATCGAATTTCGACTGGAGATTAAATTCGATTTTTTGAAAAATAAGGTAATTGTATACCGTGGAAAGTTAGAAATATAAACTTCGTCATTTGTTACAACACAAACAAAAATGCAGCCTAATCAAGTTGAAAGAAATACACAATTAACTAATCAGATGTCATTTGTTTACGTAATTTGGTAACCTAGAAGTGGAATAAACAGGGTATTGTCTGTATTTTTCAGTAATAACAATGTCGCTTTCTCCATTCTTCCGCTCGCCGTTCACGGATTTGACTGGAGGTATTCATTCCCATCAAATGCTGGGTCGGTGTCAGAAGCAGGAGGGTCGCTACATGGACTGCCTGGAGGCCTACGGTCTTGAGCGCGGAAAGGTCAAGTGCGCACATTTGTTTGATGATTTCCATGAATGCCAGACATCAATGAAACAGTTTAAACGATTCATGGTATGTATAACTTGTAGATTTTTTCAGTATATTAGGCACCCATCCAAAGTACATACAGTGAAAAACTTGCTATCTAAAACAACCTCTTTAGAAAGTTTTTTTTTGTAATCATAATTCCTTGAACACCATGTTGGTCATCGGTGACCGACAAAAAATAAGTTTTCTATTGTGTCTGGTGGTGTGGCATTCGAAGTGTTAAGCAGCAGTCAACTACGCGAGGTCCCCTAACAATAGCTTTTATATTGAGTCTCTCTTAATGTTGGTTGAAATGTTGATGTACTTGCATGAACTGCTTGAACAGTTATATTTTACCAACTGCTTTCAGTCATGTTCATGTGCAGCCTTGTCAAATGCAGTCAGTATCCAATCACTACAAAATTCTTTATACTCTTATAAGATACAGTAATGTGTGACTTGGAGGAAGAATATACTGGAGTTAGTGCAACCATGTCTGTATACTGTGTGAAAGCTGTCATTTCTCATTGACAGTGATACAGTGACGTCACTGTAAAGTACACATTGGCGCAATGTTTTGATACAGTGACGTCACTGAAGCGTTAACCAGTCAGCTCTTCCCTAGTCACTTACACTAATACAAATCCAGAACCGCACACAAACAAGAGACTTTTGCTGGGAGAAATAAAAATTTATGTTCAAAATTGCACTGAAGTCTTGGACAATAATACCAAGAACCACATCTTATAATAATGCCTACTTACAGTAGTTTGTCTGAGTTATGTGATCTTTTTTATGTGATATAGTGTAATGCTCTAAAAATTCCTAATCTTGTTTCAGGCAATGCGCAGAGAACGTGATAGACAAATCTCGGATGGAAAACTGAAGGGAGACAACCAATATGTGTCACCAAAAGTCGACAGTTTTTAATTTAATGTTGAACTCTTCTTCTAATAGTCACTTTTAACTGTACTGCAGAAGTACAGACCTGTAACACTGGTGTAAATAAAATTATTAATTCAACATTCATTATTTAATATATTTTATTTTACAACATTTATTAAAATTAAGTTAAAATCTATTATTGAGCATATTCTAATAGAAGTCCCCGAAACCGTCAGTAGGTAAAATGGTATCGACTTCCGTTTCATTTTGAACCTAGGTTCCTAATAAGGCGTCGCGTCCATGGCACTTCATCGTCGCCCGACGGCCTCAGTACCTACCTATAGTGTGAGTTTTTTAATATATTCGATTAACTAAGATCATAGTCAACGACTAAACGAGCATCGGCTCGCGATCGAAAGAGCGCACAAAAAAAACTACTGGGTACCTACATACTTTGATATCACTTTTAATTAAACGTCAAATCATATTGTTGTAGTGAGGGGAGCAGATGGCGATAAGATTTAGGTACCTACATAACTTGCGTATTGACGCAAATCTAGGTCAGGGTGGTCCATGTACCATATTGAGTCATTAAAAACATCCTTAATCGATGACTGCACGTAAAATGTGCGTAACCTAGTATTGTCGCGCCGCTAAAGTGATGTGTGATTCTTGTGAGCTTGTTTAAACCGAGTTACAAGGGTTACAACCTTTTTTCTCTGAGATATTACCTACCTACATGCTTGTAACAAGTATCTGTACCTGTACAGTCACTGGTTGCATAAATCAAAGGCATAAAAAAATCTTAAAACAAAAAGATCTGTCAAAAATAGTGCTTTGGGTTTTGATTAATTTGTTGCGTTATTTATCGTAAAAAGAATAAAATGCATAATATTTCGCCCTTTTTCCGTTCCCCGTTCACGGACATCACAGGGGGGATTCATTCCCATCAGATGCTAGGCCGGTGCCAGTCCCAGGAGATGGCTATGATGGACTGTTTGGAAGCCTACGGGCTAGGCCGCGGCCTCAAGAAGTGCCGGCATTTACTCGCCGATTTTCACGAGTGCCATACCAGAACAAAGCAGTTCAAGAGATTTATCGTACGTCTTTTTAAATAATATCACTTGACTATAGTGTGACAGGATCTATCGTCATATTTATTTCTTGAAACAAGTAACTTATTATCTTGATATTGATAGTGATACATTTTAGCGCCTGAAATTTTTGGCATCCTACATCTGCAATCCACATTAAATCTATCATACATGGAGACAGGCCGCAGGCGCTTTGGTTGCCCTAATATTTAAATACAGATTACTCCTGACTGATTCAAAAATGAGATCTAAGGTCAAACTTGGATAGACCTAAAAAGAAGGTCTATCTTGTCTGTGACTCGTGGAGTACTCTAATCTAATCAAAGTCCAATGTGCTGTAATACTTTTAAATATCTACGTAACCCATTTGAGGCTGGTGGGTAAAGGCCTAATAGGCAGCGTCGCCAGCATTCCTGGTGCGAAAGGACTAGCTCCGTGGTTACAGCGCCACCTCCTCTCCAAAGTTCTCTACACCTATGCGTTCTTGGGAGAGGCCTACGCTACGCCTAGGCCGCCCCCTCTCACATGAGATAGAAGTTGCGCAGTTGAATCCTTTTGCACGTACCTATAAGTATAACAACCTAAATTACCTAGGTAGGTACCAGTAGCGAATGGTAATTTATTGTAAGAGGTAAGCCGGAGCTACAAATGCTTACCTGGCCACGAAAAGCTAATCTATGGTACTTATAATAAATCTGTAGAGAGGTCAATTCTGTACAAGAAATATATTTTCAAAATAACTATCAGGGGGTGATTAGTGATCGATACGGATGCCAAAAATGCAATTAGTAAATTTTTTGTCTGTCTGTCTGTCTGTATGTTCCTTATAGAAACAAAAGCTACTCGACGGATTTTTAACGAAACTTGGTACAGTTATTCTTCATACTCCTGGGTTATAGTATACTTTTCATCACGCTACCATCAATAGGAGCAGAGCAGTGAAGGGAAATGTTGGGAAAACGGGAGAAGTTACTTCATTTTTTAAGCTTCCGTCGCATGTGCAGCCTTAATGGTTAAAGCTACATAGAAATCATGTATGACGGAAATGTTCTACATAAAATTATCTAAAAAATATCCTACGACAGCATATGTCTATCTTTTATGGTTGACTCACAATAACACGTGTAACTCCCGATAGCTTAGCAGTTCGGAGCTTTCTGATTGTATTACACACAAGGAGTTACACGCTGATAAAGTCGCGGGGACAGCTATTAATAATAATATTCTGCGGTTCCTTATTGCTATATTTTTCAACAGTATTGTGGATTGACATATTATATTTCCCTACTAAAATACGAAGGTTAATCTGTCTGTTACATCAAAACCATTGAACCGTGAGGAAGGACATACGCTACTTTTTTACGAAAAACGACAGAAACGCGGACGAAGTCGCGGGCAAAAGCTAGTTATAAATATTTGACAATAGTAGGCAATCTGCCTGCGCTATTTTTCAAAGGGAAGCCGTGGGAATCGTATTGTAGGGAGCCTTCGCCACTGGTAGGTACCTATTCTTTCCAAATCCATCTTATAGCGCTGTCTTAGAAGGCTCATTTTCAGCAGTGGGATCATGGGCTGGTACCAAGTAAATAAAAATCATAGTAGGTACAATCAGCAACATAAAGTCGCACACACATCAGTCAGTCCAATGTTTGAGAAAGTTTTATGAATGAAAACTTGCCAATACTTCGAAAACTAAGTACATAGCAGGTATTATAAATATTATAATCTATAAATATACTGGCTGCTCTGCTCCCCGAGGATTCACCCCCGTCGCTCGGCTCCCCTCGGGTCGTAGCGTGATGTTATTAGGCCAAGTTCACCGACAAGATAACAGTCCGTTAAATTGAAAACAGCTGTTTATCATATCTTTTTCTATACAAAAAGTCATGTTAAACGGCTGTTTACAATTTATCAGACTGTTATCTTGTCGGTGAACTTAGGTCTTAGTGGCGGGTGAGTATTAAAATTCCCAAATGATCAGCGACTTATTTCGTTGATCGTACAAAAAAATTGAACTAGAAATATCACGCTGAACTTTATCTTTGTCTCTTTTAGGCAATGCGTCGTGAGCGCGACCGGCAAATTGCGGCTGGGAAGCTAACCGGCAAGAAAATGTACTGCACCCCAGTAATTGATAGCTATTGAACTTCTGGTGACTAGTATGGGCATCCACAATTAGGGTGGGCTAAGAAATTTTGTTTACTTTTCAATTGTTCATCTAGTTACAGTTGATTGCTGTCGACTAAATGACCGTTTCCAATAACCGATTTATCGCCTCTTTCCCATAGGACATAGACACAGATTTTTGACATATAAGCTCTTTAGAAGTAATGTCAAAAATCGATATCTAGTAAGGTAAAGAGAGCTGATAGATCGGTTGTTGGGAACGGCCATAATAAGAGACAATTATTTATTTATTGTTACCGACTTATAATAAGGCCGGCTGACAGTCGAGGGGCTAGCTTCGAATTGACCTATTGTGGTGTTTTTGTTTTTCTTGACTTATATTTAGTGGCGTTTATCAAGTAGTCCAATAAATACATAACATAATGCAAAATGCTTTTTTCTCCAAAGACCTTGCCGTTTGAGTGACCTCTACTGAAAAGCAATGAGATCGATAATATTTACGTGTCGAACGAACAGTACGTTCATTATTATTAGTCGTAGATTAAAGCTTTATAGATCCATATCTATCGAAGTATCTTAGCAAGTTCAATACTCAATATACCTTCACGGTTTTTTGCGTCCAAGAGTCACGGTCGTTCAGCCACTTTTTGTATGGAATTTTGGCGCCAAACTACAATACAATTAATCATTATGTACTAGCCGTATGGAACTCGATCGATAAATTAAATATATTTATTTTTAGTAGTTCTCCTACGCAGATGTGGTCTACATACATAGGAATGGCGTGACTTGTTTTTTGAGGCGCTGCGCTGCGTTGTGTTGTTTGTCATTTATTCTTGAATTTCGTATTTATTTATGAGGGGCCTGAATAGGTGGAAAATAGCACGGAAATGATTAGATTTCACATGATGTGTTGAAAGTCTGCATTCAGAAATGAAGATACCGACATAGGTACAAAGGCAGGCAACTTCTAAGTAGGACCTATCTGCACGCAGTTGTTACGTTCTACCTGACGCAGTCCAACCAAAGCACATCTAGTCCTTAGTCCTTTGGCCATTCTAGGACATAATTATTTAAGGAACTGATAATACTTAGTCTGATTATTTTTTTAGACAAATAGTCTAATCACATAGACCTGTAATGCTATATTATAATAGGTAGATAAGCAGCACTGCCAATCAAACTGTAATAGCATTTCCACATAAAAAAGTTGGTAGGTCAATAGGAAGTCATCCAAAATTAGCCTGCAATAATAGGTAGATATCTTCTAACAGAAGCTAATTAATAAAAACTTATAATAAAATACATTTTTATCATATAGGTAATTATATGCAAATTAATTCCAATTAAATGATAAATTATTTCAAATTAATTAAATGGAATAGCAATAAGCAAAAAAGTGTTTACCACGTTTGGCTCACAGGTAGGTGGCGGTGGCGATGGCGGTCCGCACCCGATAGGTACATGACATTTGTTCCTAAAAATATTAATATTAATTAATTGTAAAATAATTCTCGTCATTACTTTGGTCAATGAAGTTCATTGACCGTATACCTACTTAATGACGAAATATGTTCGAAGGTTGAATCAGATCACGTCAAGGTAACGCCACGCCACCGTGAGTCCTATAAAGAAAAAAAAAAAATATTTTGCCTTGCGGAACTGATTATCAAAGGTCCACGACCTTGTTTAGATTTTTGAACCATTTGCCATCTTATATTTCTGTTGGACGGGGTGGGCAGTACGTCGGTAGGTAGATTGAAAGGCCGGCCAACAACCCCCGCCTGGTCCTCGAACTCGACAGAATACAGGATTCGTGTTAAAAGGTATCAATTTTAAGGTAATGACCATGCAAATGATGGTCCTCGACTTTAATATTTGGTTTTTTTTTTTAAAGAAAACGTTGCCCCTCACTAGTTTCTCCAGTTTCCCATGGGTGCGTTTAGAAACATGCACCACTCAGAGCCAGGACTAAGGACCAAGCAAGCCAGGACTTATACACCGATCCACCGTAGTCCACTTCTGAGTACCTACTTAAGGAAACACTTTATTAATTGCAGATAATATACTTGGTATAGATTTAGGAATGCTTTAAATTAAACTTTGGAATAAATTAGCAAAGGTTTCAAAGAATTTTAATGAGTCACCTAAATTACGTGGTACGAAAAATAAATTATGTGAACTTAGACCCAGGAATTAGGATCCAAATTATATGTAGAGCAGTGGCGGGCTGGCTGCTCAGCTGACTTAGGTATAGCCTAGGTTGAGGCTGTGGGTTTAAACTCAGCAATCTTTGCATGATTTCAAAATTGATGTCCTTAAATTATGACGTTTACAAAATTTGGTCAATTTAAAGTGGTCTTGAGTCAGAGGAGAGGAGGGTGGCAATTGCACCCATTGCCATGGGCTTAGCCAGGTACAGGCAGAGAGGAAAAAAAACATTTTAAATCATTCATAAATTGTTTATTTCGCGTAAAGTTGATTATGAAGGTACAAAAAAAGGAAGCGCTTCGAGAAAAGGTAGGTAGGTAGGTAGTGCCCTTGTGCTTCGCTTGTCTCGTCTTGCGGGTCACTACAGTGCCGGGGGCTAGGGGGCTGAATCCCCCTCCCCAAATCTTAAGTTCTGACAGATTTCAGACTAGATTAGTGATTTAGTGTTTTGATGTTTACCTTTTAGCCCCCTCAAAAATAATTCCTGGATTCGCCACTGATATTAAAGTACCAAATCGCTGTGGTAATGTCACGGGATAATGTGGCGTAGTCATTTTAATTAAGTTTACAATCACTGTGGCAATCCCACGGGATTATGTGGCCTAGTCATTTTAGTAAAGTTTATAATAGCAGTGGTAATCCCACGGGATTATCAAATCAAATCAAATCAAATCAAATCAAACTTTATTTGTGAACATAAGTACAAAAAGGTGTTATTTATACATTTTGGCTGATCTGTATGTTCGGCCAATAATCGGCATACAAATATAAATACAGGCCTAGTCATTATAGTCAAGTCTATAATAGCGGGGGTAATCCCACGGGATTATCTGGCCTAGTCATTTTAGTCAAGCCTTATAATAGCGGTGGTGATCCCACGGGATTATCTGGCCTAGTCATTTTAGTCAAGCCTTATAATAGCGGTGGTGATCCCACGGGATTATCTGGCCTAGTCATTTTAGTCAAGCCTTATAATAGCGGTGGTGATCCCACGGGATTATCTGGCCTAGTCATTTTAGTCAAGCCTTATAATAGCGGTGGTGATCCCACGGGATTATCTGGCCTAGTCATTTTAGTAAAGTTTATAATCGCGGTGGTAATCCAAGGGATAATGTGGCGTAGTCATTTTTAAAATATAGGATGGAATTTTATATTTGACTCCTGTTTAAGCAACGAACATCCTAAAAAACTGAAAGCAGGTCCTCTCGTTGATGTCTTTTGTTTAAATAATTTCCAAAAATAATAGAAGGAATGAAATTCATTAAAAAGACATCAACGCGAGTTCAAAATCATAAATTCAAAAATCAAAGTCATCGACTTCCGAAATTGTTGTGATCTTTTTGAAGGTGGTTTTGAGTTTTTTTTTTATGTTTTTTGTTATATCCATATATAATGTAGATAAAGGTATACTGGATAACAGGTTAAACGAGGAACATGTTGAAGGAGGGTATTCAGTATTCGATACCTACTAGTTCAATTAACTACGGTGCCAACCTTGAAATCATTAAAAAAATCAACTGCAGTTCCATACAAATATAACCATAATTTATCAATCATTCGACAAAGTGCTCAGATCATAGAAACAAGGGTGATGTACCAAGGCGCTATTGAGCTTGACGCTTTAGTTTGGTCATATTATAATAATACGATGATCATATTATAATAATACATAATTAAAACGTATACGATGGCGACGGACCGAACGCGATCGATATAAATACAGTGTTTTTTTAGCTTAGGTAGTGTTAATGATGAGTGATGAATAAAGGTGTTAGATTGAGGGTGTGCGAAATAATGAGCGGGAGATCTTTAAATTCACAAGGAGCGCTTGTAATTTTGTCTCAAGCTGTTCTAAATGTGGCGGCAGTGGTTCCCGTACTAATATGCTATAGTGAGTGAGACAAAATGTATGGAACAGCTGATTTTTAGGGTTCCGTACCTCAAAAGGAAAAACCCTTATAGGATCACTTTGTTGTCCGCCGTCAGTCACCGGTCCATAAGTGGAGCCATCTGCTCATAGATGACACCACTAGAAGTATGCAGTAGCGCCATCTATGATCATATATCGGAACCCTTAGGGCGCGAGGCATACTCGCACTTGTCCGGATTTTTTCATTTTCATTCCCTTTAGGGATGGAATTTAAAAAAATCCTCCTTAGTGCACCTCAAAAAAATCTAAATAATAAGTCAATAGAAGTCGCAAAGGCGCGTGACCTTGTCGCCGCTTACGAGCAAATTATACAGGGTGGCAGGTTAGACAGTGGAAATATTTAAAGGGGTCATTGTACTCATCATTATGAACAACTTTTACTATGGGACCAACCCTGAAATCGTGAAAAAAAATATATAATATAAATATAAATCGCGGTTTTTTTTTCATGAAATCAATGTTGGTTCCGTAGTTAATCGAACTACTATACAGGGTAAAATTAAAACCAGTGCGGATATTTTAGGAGGTGAAAGTATACTCATGAATATGATCAACTTTTATTAGGGGACCGACACTGAAGTATGAAAAAAAATACAGCTGTTCCATACATTTTGATCGTGTTGTAGTGCATTTTTGTAGCACAGCTGATTCTTTTTTTCATATTTCATCATTTTCTCATATATGGATCCGGAGGGGGGGGGGGGATTGGCATGGGAGCTGAGAAAAGCAATATTTTTTACGCTGAGGGGTTCAGAATAAGATACTGAACCCATGGTTTCAGTTTTCGTTACGCCCATTATATGATTACAATAAAAAATATTAGAAAAAGTATTTCCTTTCGTAGCAACACGGTCACAAGCATTTAAATGTATACAACGTCCGTCAGACATATCCATCTTCCAGTAGGTAGGTATATATTATCAGCTTATCAGGGACAAACACCAATATATTATTCATGCTCGATCGGTTCTGATTTGTGAATGCTTTGTTTATGGTGTGCCGTGTTTTCATTATTTCAGGCACCCGAAGTATCGAGAAAAACTTAGGAATTTCGTTAGGTACCCACTTAGATACATATAGTAGAGAGCCCATTTTGGGATTAAACGGATTTGGGATTAAACTTAAGGAGAATATCTTGCTATATTTTCTTTCTTCCATCTATTCTTCGAAATTAAATAGGTCCCCACGACGCGCGACCTTCGAGTACTAGAACTAGAATTATGTATGTACTAACTAGGTACTAAGCTACATAACTTGGTCCACAAGGCAAACGGGATATGGACTTCACAATCACGAACGACCAAAGAAGTGCTACTTAGATGGCTAAGTCAAGAGCTTGGCTAATTGCCATTTAGGTAGGTATCAACACAGAAAGCAGAATTTCAGCAGTTCTTACTGCTCGACCCAGCTCTCAAAAAACTGCTTGTGCCCCTAAATAGTGTACCAACTATTTTTATAAACTACAATCATTTGATTTCAATAAAAAAGTGGAATATTAAAACTACAACAGCTGTCGACACGCTAATCTGTACTAACATTAAAATACCGAGCTCTTTCTTTGTAACTGACTTTAATTTGCAATCA
Source organism: Thalpophila matura (assembly GCA_948465475.1). NCBI lineage: Eukaryota > Metazoa > Arthropoda > Insecta > Lepidoptera > Noctuidae > Thalpophila > Thalpophila matura. The sequence goes on from OX419191.1 coordinate 3,994,074, forward strand.
TTTGTTATCTGAAGATTGAAATCGTGATGGATAACGCTTTACAAACGAGTACCGTAGTCTGCAATCCGTTACTTACGGTTTAACAAGCTTTCCTTTCCTTCAAATTCAATAGATATAGAAAAATATTTATATGCAACTATTTTAAATTATAAGACGTGACAAGTGATAAGTCGTCGACCTATAGCAAAGTCAAATATATCATTCGTCCGGCATTGAGGTGTGAGGACATTATAATTTCAAAATCTAGTGTTTTTGTGGGGCCCGGCGCCGAACGATCATTTACCATTTAAAAATGATATCTAGGTACAACATTCACATCTAGAATCTAGTTCTAGATATGGTCTAGTAAATGTCCACTAGAGGTCGTTGTAGAGTCACTGCGTTCCGTACATTTCGACCTTATGTGCCTCGTCAAGTGTCATTATTAAATGATGCAGATGGCAATTAAAGTTGTTCTTTTTTATACAAAAAAGAAAGATCCTTTTCAGAAAAAAAATAGCACAAACAAGCTTGGTCGTATTATTAAATCTATCTCCATCCGATTCTCTATTAAAAGCAGAGTTTGTGCCTAAAATCTAACGCGTTAAAATCTTTTTTTTTTATGGTAAAATGTAAAAAAAATAGCATTTAGGCAGTTCTTTTTAGTTTTTTGTATCAGGTGTCACGTTGAGATTAGTCCAGTAGGTACCTAATGGGTCGCTATAATAAATATGTGATTCCAATGGAAAAGCGAAATTTGTTTATGGGTAATATAAGGAAATTCATTCAGATATACCCATGGTTAGCGAAGGGTTGGGCTACGTCAATCCGGCAGTGAACTCTACGTGTGACGGTCACGAGAGGTCATACGAAGCGGTGTTTACTCGTTAGGTGCTAATGCGTAGGATAGCAGTATTGTAAAACTTTTGTATGCGAAGGTACAATTTTAGGAGAGTGAGATAACTACTCAAGCTATGGAAATGTTAATTGAAACAAAATAAATTGGGTTGAAACAAAATAAACTTTTTATTTAACTTGCTGAGGCAAAATCTTGCAACTGAATTTTAGACCAGTATCCTCCCAATCGAGTCAGCTGAAAGGAACACATCGCATGCTTAGTAAAACACTGACCGAACTCAAAATTTGGCCAAAATGAGTTACAATGAAATACCGACCTAAAAGAGCATGCTCTACAACCTAGTAAAAAAAAAACAACCCTATTCTTTGCAAAATAAGGTAAAAAATTTGATCAGTCTATATTTTATGTTCCACGCGCACCTACAACAAAAAACTTTAAACGTCAATTGCCAAAAGTTAGCAATTTTGAATTAAGTCAGTGTTTGATTGAGCATGCGACATGTGACTTCATCGACAGTGCATGGAAACATTAGATGTGTGTTACTTATTTTTTTCCCCTATAAAAATGAATCAGTATTAAAAATCAAAACTCTCCTTTAGTTTGCCGTATGTCGTGACTTCATTACTTCCCAAAATGTATTACTTATTAGCGATTACTTGATTAGTGACGCTATCGGAAGGTGCAATAATACAGGTTTTTTTTTTCAAAAGTACGGGTTCGATACCTGGCAAGGGATATTGATTTTTCAAAAATCTAATGATACCTTTTATTTTTTATTAAAATCGGCCCAAAGATTTCTTTGAGTATTTTTTGCAATCCACGTAGGTACCTACCTACACTTAGAAAATTCACATGTGTTATATAGGATAATTTTTAATCCACTACGGATATTTTAGGAGGTGAAAGTACTCATGGATATGATCAACTTTTATTATGTGACCGACACTGAAATATGAAAAAAAAACAGCTGTTCCCTACAAAAATTCACTACTACACTAAAATGTATAAAACAGCTGTTTTTTTTTCATATATGTCAATGTCGGTCCTATAATAAAAGTTGATCATATTCATGAGTACTTTCACCTCCCTAAAATATCCGTGGTGGATTAAAATTTATCCTGTATACATATATTATACTCCACTTTTATAGGTAGAGTAGGTACCTACCTAATAATATAGCTTAAAGCACTACGTGTTGAATCGCATGTACCCAAGGAGTTAAGGACGTACGTCTCGGAGGACCAGTTTTTTTGCACTCGCACCTATAATATCCCAAAGAAATATACTTAAATTAATAATTATAATAATAATAGCTATATGAACAATCTAAATGTCAAGAAGATTTATTGACATTATCGTAATATTTAATACTAGAAGGTGGAATGCGAGCCGAGCCGAAGGTGACCGCTACGATCTTTCTACCTCTATCCTAGTTCACAAGTGTGAAGGGGCCCGCCGTGCGACTTAATTATAATAATATGTGCAGCGACCTTAAACAAATTACAAGCATCAAATGGAACGGAAAAACGAATAAATATAGATACTTACTATTTATTATCTCGCGTCTAACTTCTCATACATAATACACAGTGAATTGTCGTTGCTTGTGGAACCGAAAAGGGTTACAATATATATTCATATTCATTGTGAACAATTTCTAATAAGACCAACTTTGAAATTGTTAAAATTTTTCAGCCGTTTCTTAGAAAAAAGTCGAGATCACTCGACAAAATGTAGAGAACGTCTGATGTTTTTTTCACGTTTTCGGAGTTAATTTCGATTAGAAGTACAAATAAAATTAATCTATCTATACTTACTAATTTATAACAAAACTGAAGAGTTTGTTTGTTTGTTTGAACGCGCTTATCTCTGGAACTACTAGTCAGATTTGTAAAATTATTTTTTTCTGATGAAAGGTCATTTAACAACACGCTACGACCCTTAGGAACCGATCAAAAACAAAAAATCTGAAAGAAGTCTAAGCTAAAACAAAGTAATAACACGGGCGGGTAAATAATCCGACTTCTTTTAAATTAAATGGCAGGTGGAACCGCGCGGCACAGCTAGTTATTAAATAAATAAAATATTAATACTGGCCGTTAGCCAATTATGTGATAAATCTATCATCGTTAGAAAATGCCGATGACGTTGCTAAAGAAAGAGACTGAATAAAATTAAGGCAAAGAGAGACAGAGCAAAAAAGACCGGCCAAGTGCGAGTCGTACTCGCGCACCGAGGGTTCCGTATCATATTTGGACGTATAAAGTGAAAAAATCCGGACCGCATAACTAAGTTTCTTTGTGAAGGAATTTTGATGATTTTGAAAAAACTGTACTAGTTAGGAACATCGTTTTATTTTTGGTGCCATATTTGGGTCAATTCCTATCAACCTTAATTATTTCAGATTTTTCGCCCCGCAAACTTCGGAGATAAGGGGGGGGGAATGGTATTTTTCGGACATTTTTCATCATATGTCGAAAACTGTGAGACATAAAATAAAATAAAAATATATTTTGAAATGTGCAGATCAAGCCCTTTCATATGATATGTCACTTCACCTAGTAACCCCACTTTAAAATTTTAGACCCCCACTCTGGCCCCTCTTGCAATGAAAATAAAAATATTTTTGGATTTTTTTCATTTGCAATAATGTTGAACAAGCATTCTTTATAACTGTTCCAAATTTCAAGTCGATAGCATAAGTAGTTGCTGAAATAAGCAGGTGTGACAGACAGACAGACGAATTCGCACCATAAGGGTAAGGAACCCTTATGGTGCGAATTCGTCTGTCTGTCTGTTTTACCATTTTGGTACGGAACCCTAAAAACAAAATCAAAAAAGTTAATGCGTCGTCAAAGTTCGAAGATGTCGACTCGAAGGTTAGTCGCAGTCGCAGCCGTAATCGAAAGCTAGTCTAATTGATGTAAAACAGAAAGTAGTTGGTTAGGTTAGTGCGAAAAAATATTACGATATCGACGTGTAAATGTGTCGATGAGAAAGGAGGTAGGTTTGCTTATTAACGGAAGGTGTTTGTAATATGGCCATTGGGCCAATTTACAAATGGGCTCTTTTTATCAGAGGTCATATCGTTGGCAACAAATATATCTGCAGTCCAATAACAAAAACAAATAGACGCGTAGATTTCCGAATTCTTTCGAACTTGAACTGTTGACGCATTATTTTCTTAGACAATTAAGTATATAGGTACCTAGATACTTACTTTAAACTCGTAATCATCTACAATATAAAAATGAATTGCTTTAGTTACGATCGGTTGTAGAAAGATAATTAAATTTTAACGGAGTCATTAACCATAGAATTAAAGTCTCCTTTAAAACTTAATGACCTTTTCTGCAACTCACAGTTAGTCTCGCTAAAACTCGGGAATGGCTGGACTGATTGACTTGAAACTTTGTACAGTTGTTGTAGGGAAGGTTTAAACGTCGAGCATTGCAATGCAGCTAGTTTAGAGATAAATAAGTATCGAAAGAATAAACTTCCGTATCTATAAAATGTTTTCTACTTCTTCTATCGTACCAATTTTGGATGGATTTAGTGAAACGAAAGGTGTTCTAAATCACTACCTACAATATCAGCCGAAGGATGCCCACTGCTGTACATAAAGCTAATCGTTGTTTTTAGGGTTTCGTACCTCATTGTTCATTAAACATCGAACATGTTCAATGAACAAAAAAGGGGCGTGGCCTACGCGTTTTGTTTAGCAAAAACACTCGACCACGTGGCGGAAAACATGTTCGATGTTTAATCAACACTCAAGCACGTCGCAGGAGACCCGCCTTTATAGGATCACTTTGTTTTCGGTCTGTCATACATGACCATGAGTGGAGCCATCTGCTCATAGATGGCGCCACTAGAACTAGATATGCAATTGCGCCATCTATGATCTAGATATGATATACTTATCTACTATGTTATAATAGCGACATAGATGGCGCTATTGCATATTTCGGAACCCTCCGGGTCCGATTTTTTTTTATAGTTTAAAAAATAATAGTAGGTACGTAACGCAGACTCCGATTGCGCAATTACAATAGTTCAATAACTTCCGCGGTATTTAATATATTAATTCAACAAGGAACATTCGCATCACGTAACAATATCAACGGATACATTCATTAATTTGTATGTGACCCGTTTACTACGAATTGATGTAAGATGAATCACTTTAATAATAACCTTGTCTAATGTGGCGTAATTATGGCTTAATATTGTGTATTTTTGGAGAATATAAATGGCCAGATGGTCACCTTCTCTTTATTTGAAACGAGCACTTTTCCCGCGACTTCGTCCGCGTGGCCCACAGAAACATTTTTTCGGGATAAAAAGTAGCCTAAGTTACTCAGTGATAATGTAGCTTTCTTAGTGATTTTAATTATATTTATAATTATTGATTATATTGATTTATAATTATATATACCTATCTAGGAGAACAGTACTCCACCCACTAACTAGATTAATAAATACTCGTTGTATGCCTGTCCTAAACCGTATTATGTACTTAATCTAGTCCAAGTTATACAATAAAGATGATTATGATTATGATTATAATTAGTGATTTTTTTTTAAATCGGTCCAGTAGTTTCGTAGCCTATTCGGTACAAACAAAAAAATATTTCCTCTATATAATTATTAGTATAGAGATAAATGTTAGGACGATGGCGTAAATCTATAGGTAGATGCGGTGAAATCAATGCTGTGGTCACATCATAGACAATATTCCCTTACCTACTTAGTGACCATCCCGCCTAACCTTTCCCAATTAGATAGTCAAAAAAAAACAACCAAACTTTCGGCAAATTAATACAAAAGTAGCCAGATTGTATATTTTTTACACGGATCGGAATCGGATATGGGTCTAATAGAGAAAGTTATTCAGTGTGACGGGTAGAGTCACCCCCTTATCGGATGCGGGTGACTAAAAATCCACAGCCTGTATAATATGTATATATAATAATATAATACTGGGTGAACGAAAACTGAAACCATGGGTTCAGTATCTTAGTCTGAACAACTCAGCATTCTTTTGCGTCGGATTAAAAAAAAAATACGAAATGGTTTGGATATTTTTTAACGAACTGCAAAGTCGTGATATTTTTAAAATTACCAACACAACATTTTAACCAGCTAATAACGCTGAGTTGCAAAAAACGTCATTAAGTTTTAAAGGAGACTTTAACGATAGAAATTGTATGGGTAATGCCTCCATTAAAATTAAAATTTTATCTTTCTGCAACCGACTGTCGGGGAATAGGGTACTAAACCCATGGTTTCAGTTTTCGTTACGCTGTCATTTACACCCAGTATACACAGGCGCGGTCCCAGGGGGGGCGGGTCATGACGGGGCGGGTCATGACGGGGGGGTCACGGGGGTCATGACCCCGCCCAAAATCGTACAAAAATGCGCCAAACACGGTAATTCACTGTATAGCACGTCGGCATTAATCGCTATGACCCCCCCCCAAAGTCTTCGGCTGCGGTATGACCCCCCCCAAAATTGTGGGCTGGGACCGTGCCTGAGTACACCTATGCCTAGCAGGGTGGCAGGTGGCAGCTGGGATAAGAGTGGCCGAGGATCGAGTTAAATGGCATGCGATTGAAAAGGCGTATGTCCAGCAGTGGACTACTATAGGCTGATGATGATGATATGCCTGGCATGTTGTTCCGTCAGCCTGTTGCAATGCCTGCGCAGTGCGGCCTCAGAATAACTTATGGACATTAAGCATTTTTGAAAAATGTAATCTGATACAGAACTACAAAATAATATTAATTTTACAGGTAAATAATTAAAACACATTTCTACTGTGATATCTAATAAACAAGGTTAAAAAACGATTACGATGTGTTTTTGAGACAATACATGTTTAACTCATGTGTTTTTAATCATTAAATTGGAGTTTATAATATTATAATTAATATAATTTTGTAGTTCTGAATCAGATTACATTTTTCAAAAATGCATCTTTTCATTTAACTTTCTTAAAATATATGGTTTTGTGAGAGCGAGAGAGGAGACAAAATTCCGAGAGCGCCCTTAATGTCCATAAGTCCTCTTAATTCCAAATGCCTAAGTTACGTCAGGTAATCACACAAGTTCAGACCTGCACGTTATTTTTTGAATTTTCAATTGAACATGAATCTTATCTAGTCATACATTTGAAATTCAAACATACATAGCTGTAAGCTTGATAGGTCCAATTGCCAGTCGTAAGCCGTGTTGACGAACGGACGTTACATACATACCTACCATAATGCACCACGAAAATTAGAGCATGTGTGCTCTTTTTTTCCAACTTCATTCTTACATAAGCGGGCAAAGGAGCATCTATAAAAATTGCTAAAATCCAAAAATTTTGCAAAAATAGGAACCGCTCGCAAGATAGAGTTGCTGATGTGTTGCCAGCATTTAATTTCAATCCTAAAGTAGATGGAAGTATCTGACTAGTAGGCAATTAATTGATGAACTCTTATGCCAAAAATACCTACCTACTCAAATATCACTAAACATCATCAGGTCCTTTCGGAAATTATTATTTTGCCAAAAGGACATTTTTTTTTTATAACCAAAAGTTTTGAATTATCCGTATGACGTAGGTTCCACTCTAAGTAGTAAAAGAGCTTTGGGAGCACCCTGCGATGACGGTTATGTGTAAAAGCTCAGTGGCTCGGCGCCCCAGTTACGAGTTGAGGGGCGCGAAGGCACAACTACCGCAGCGAAGCGCCAGCCGCGCCACCGCACGCGACTGTACTTTAGCGGAACATACGATAACAATTTATATCACCTCTTTTTGATATATTTTTTTAATAATTCTATAAGTATTTTTACGCTAAATATTTTTAAAGCGTTATTAAAAAAAGAAATGACAATTTAAGTTTCGAATTTCGCAATTTTATTTTTAATTTAGTGTTTTCTAACGATAGTGTTGTTTCGTTGATTTATAAAACTACATGTTTATAAACAAATTAAAATGTATTACAAAAAGTTTGAACACTACTTAAGACTATGTTTATTAAAACAAATAACATTAATACTGTATGTGAGTGGAAGACCGGCGGACAGTGAACAAACATTATTTTCCGCTGATCAATTAAAAATGTTGTCGAGTGAAGTGTGCTCCAACTTGGAGTCGTACATTCATGTGGTAAGATTAATTTTATTAATTATTGTCCCTTTTCCTGGAATGAGATTATTTTTTTACTTAAGTAACATGAATTTAAGTTAGTAGTAAAATAAATAGGGAAGTATTTAAGTAACTAAATGTAAATCTATCTTAACAGGAAAGCCACAAAATAAAGTTGGTTTTGGGTTTTCACTATTAAGTAGAATACTATTTCTTCATAAAAAATATTATACTTACACATTTATAGAACATAGATAAACCTACTATACCGTGTTTCGTATTTTTATAAGGCTCTGAAAAACAGGGATTCCAATAATTTTGCACACATTATTTTTTTAACAGATTACTCTAAAGAGAGAGACTAAATTTAAAAAAAAAAATATGAAAAACTCTCGTGTGTAAAAAAAACATCCACCATAAACATTTTTTTTTTTAAGTTTTTATCTTGTATTTTTACATGGCGTCGTCGTTTATCTGCTAAGTTGCGGATAACTTGTGTCTACGTAGTAAAGGCTTTTATCTAGCAAAATGTCAAAGCTATTTTCACGCTGTTTAGACTATTGGGTGCAAGCCAAGCTGCAGCAAGTACTTGAACTCTTAGTTTTTAATGAAACTGACCACGAAGCAGACGGCATGGATGGCTCAGTGACACGCTGAGCGATTGGTTTCTGCATTACGTGTCGCGGATTCGATTCACAGACGGAACAAATAGATAAATGGGTGTACAGTTGTGCAGGGTGGGGCTGTTTATATATGTATTGTGACTGTGTCTTTGTAACTGCACCCAGGGAGAAATAAAAAAATACTTAATCCCTGTAATAAAAAAAAATGATTTTTTTATTAAATAATACAAAAGCCTTTTAAAGTAACATAAATACTTGGCTTTGTAGCATTATATTTCACACTAGCTGTTCCCCGCGGTTTCATATTCAAGGCGCGAGTCCTCCTCGCATTTGTCCGGTTTTTTTTTCCACCTATAATAAGTCCCCACTCTATAATTTAACCCTTCGGGAAAATCTGTTAAATTGTTGTTTATTTGTTATATTTACACAAAAAAATAATTTTGCTACGTACCTACTTCTGTCACAAATAAGTGCATAACATAAATATTTTTTGATAGGATGAAAACATAGGCTAAAGGTGATCCTTATCTGCGATTGCTCTCAGGCATGGATAGTATTGATAGTAACTATATCCCCGACCGATACCACGCAATCAATACTCAATACTCAATACTTTATTACATTCCATAATCCGTCATACAGCCTGTCTATTCAGCCTGTCTAATCTGTACCGACACGACACGCCCGCCGCGTGATATCATCGCGAGAATTGCCAATTTGTTTGCGAATGTTCAAGGGAAGATCTCACCGTGACATACTCCCTCGAACGTTCAAACAAATTAAGAATATTATTATTGGCTCATAAAAGGTTTTTGGAATTCGAAAACAGTAGGAAATCGAATTTTGCTGTCGACTGTACACCACAGCTAAAATAATATTTATATTTGTACTATATTGTTTATCGTACCAGCACTCAATCGGCAACGACACTGAAAGAGCTCAACTTGATACTAAGTTTTTTGTTACTATCAAATTAATTGACCATAGCAATGACGCAAATATTGAGCTACCTGCAACAGCGTTCAATACGTGTTAAGATAACAGCCCTTGATGATGATCCAATTCAGTGATAAAATCACTTTTGGTTTGATTACAACAACGCTGATAAGCCTCGCTCTCAGAGGAGATATGTTTTAACCCTAGAATACTAATCATCGCCTGAGAGGCCGCCCAAAGTAGGTTTTTTCTGATTATCTTAAAATTGCGGGGACGTATCGCGTCGTGCATTCATGCCAACTCAGTATAGCCTGTAACGCGAAGGGGCAGTGCTTGCCCACTCGGTGGGACACAGCGTTGTCGAGATATTGCCTATGTGATCGCCTGGGAGGCGATCATTAGTATTTATGGTAAGTTTTTTACTGTTGACTCATTTCATACTGCTGTAAACAATATGATGGTTATAATAGTTATTAGTTATGTTTTTCATAGTTTATATATTATACTTTAGTTTGAATACCAAAATAGTGATCCTAGATGATTATTTTATTTTTTATAAAATATATCCTCAAGTCTTCGTTACAAAGTTTAGTGTTACTCTTGAGCCTGATTTTAAGACAAATTAAGAGTTTCTCAGGAACTTTATTTGCATTTAAGTAAGGCAATAGACATGCTTGTTATTTAGTTATGTTTTTTTAAGTTCTAATAAAAGTTTCATACCCAAAATTATGTTTTATTTAGAAAGTAGCCTCCCAGGCGATCATTAGTATTAAGCAGTAATAAATTTATATTAGTACTCTAGGGTTAAACAACCAATAGAATTTGGTTATTCACACATCTCATACTCTATACTCAGCTCCAGTGGATAATACTACTGAGCGGAGATGTATCATATTTGTATGGCGCGAGCGAAGCGGAGATGTGTGTGCCTCGCCGAGATTGAGCTGGCGGCGGTACAAAGCGAAAATGTGAGCTGTGCCTCGCAAGCTGGCGATTGACGGCACGCACGCATCCACGCATCTCCGCACAGCTTCGGTGGATACACCCTAGCTGAAAAACGTCTCTTCTCGTCTCCGTTCGGACATTTCCGCACATCTCCGCTTTCGGCTGCGCGCACATGAAACCATTCGCGGCAGCCACAGGTGGTCAGTTTGTCTCTGACCGCTTGTGAACCACTGTACCAGATAACACTTTCTTTAAATGATTTTAGTACTCACCGCACATGTACCTACTACAATACCGTAACTAGAGCGGTGCCCAGGCACAGGGCGCAGACCCTGGTGGGGTGCAGAAATGACCAGACCAGGACTTTTTCAAGGGCGCAGATAAAGAAGCTCGCACTGGGTGTATAAAAGGTTACGGCCGCCATCCCACAGCCACCCTACTCCCTAGTCGACTTCTAGTGGCCGACAACTGTGGCCGTCGCCACTCATGTGTGGCCCGTTTGCGCGCAGCTTAAAGGTACTATTTCCACCGGCAATTTAAGGCGAGAAGAGAATTGAAAATTGTAAGGCAAAAATTTCAATTCCCTAGGATTTGAGGATGTGCACACAAGGACACCTCAAAGTTAGGCTGAAGAGACTGGCTAATTATTTTTACCAGGGATAGAGATATTCTCATAAGTCATGCCTAAATAATAGCGCTGTGCTACCGCGCTGCTCGATCGATCTGCAAGGTTTGCGAAAGTCGAAATCCATAAATGGGTGAACATTCTTTACCCATCGAGAATTCGAGCCCCCTTTGTGCCTCGGAGAGCACGTCAAACAGTCGGTCCCGGTTGTCATATGAATATTTATGATAGTCGTTACGGGTAGTTAGAAGTAAAGTCTGATAACTGGTCTAACTTTCGAATATTACCTAATAATTAGATTGTGGAGGCCAGATGGCAGTCGCTCCATCGGCTCCACGTAAATTATTATTGATGTTCAGCCGCATCTAGTGACTTCAATCTGAGTCCAGCCTAGTTTGGGAAAGGGCTATAGGCGGATGGAGAGCTATTCTTAAGCATTTCGTTCAGATACGAAAGAAGTCGATATAATATATGTAAGTAATTTATTGGTAGGTATTAATAGATACAGATTTATTTATGCGACAAAAGCCCAATGGCTAAGGTATTAGACTATATTCGGTTAAGTTCAGAAGCCTTCTGTTGCATTATTGAAAGTAGGTACGGACAGTAGGTATGTATTGTGTTGTGTGACGCTACTATAACTGTTTTAGATGCTTATAATATAGTTCGAGTTTGCCAGTTAGTCCTAGACGCTGGCTGCTTACCTAGGACCTGTAGCTGACCAGTAGCTGTAGGTATGCGTAGAGCTAAATTCCAAAGATTTCAAAGAAATAAATCTTAACTAGAAGGCCTAAGTACCTAGATTGGATATTGTTTTTTCGGCGGATGTTAATAATTTAGCTCGATTTTAACTGGAGTAGGTATCATTCTAGTATAATATTAGATTCTCCTATAATACCCCTAGGTTTGCCGGTTCGAGGTATTTCTGTGTGTTTGTTGACAAACCGTGCATCGCGGCAATGATTCAATCGCCCATATTGGAACGTGTCGCTTTACGTGCCAAACAAACGGGCAATTCCACTCTGATACACTGACCTATAATAAGAGACCTTAATCCGTTTATAATAGGACGTATTTTAATAATTACCTCGACTAAGTCTTGTCCGGAAGTTTATTAGACGCTCCACTTAGCAAAATCATCCTATAATGCGTGTTGATTTCAGCAGAACATTATGTATACCTAGGTCTCAGATCATAGAAACAAGGAGATATGCCATCATAGCAAATTAGTACGGGAACAACTGTCGCCACTTTTAGTACATTTTTCAACACAATTACAAGCGCCCCTCGTGAATATAAAGATCTCCCACGCATTAAACATTCCACACACCCTCAATCTAACACTGTTAATCGTCACTCAACACTAGCACTAAACTAAAACACTGTATTTATATCATCAATCGTGTTCGGTTCGTCGCCAGCGTGTACATTTTATATACGGTCAATGTGACCGTATCAAAGCGTCATTTTTAGTAGCGCCTTGGCACATCTCCCTTGTTTCTATGATCTGAGACCTAGGTGGTAAGTAAATAAAAAGCTATAGTTCGCACGATATTACTCAGGGTATTTAGTCTGAACGGCCCAAAGCGAATGGACCGCGGGCCATTCGACCGTAACCAAAAGTCGTCTACGTTCCAAAAGACCGGTGATAAAATGATTTCAAAATTAATTTAAAGGGACAGTCGCATACATTGTAATAGTCGCTTAGTTTATGAATTTAGCTATGAAGGTAGCTAGCTAGCTATTGTAATTTTATATTTTGTTAATTAAATTTGTTTCTTTAAAGACTGATATTTGTTTAAAGTTATTTAAGTACCAAATTTTGCTTTGGTAAACATTTTTATATTATTGTTGATTGTTTTTCTAAGGAAGATAATAGAAATCTAAGAAAAAAAATCAAACTTTTATTTCAACTTTTTAACTTTTGCACCCGAATGGACTTGATGTAGTTTATGACACTGAATTTGTTTACCAATTTTTATCACCGGTCCTTTGGAACGTAGACGATTTTTATTTTCGGTCGAATGGCCCGAGGGCCATTCAGTTTGGGCCGTTCAGACTAAATACCCATTACTTAACCGGGCACAAACTATAAGTCACGAGTGGCTGCTAATTTAAATAGCTAATTATCCCTTACTACATAAATCAGAAATATCTGAAAAAGTATATTTTTATAAAACAACAATGTTTATTGCCCACTTTTAACTATGTATTTTCTTAGCGACTGTACATGCGCTAATGTTTCGGTGAGCAAACTTCAGCCCCGCCCGGTAGATCGTGCAGACTGTTCATTGCTGAATTACCTTTTTTTATCGGTCTGGTCTAGGCACTTTAGATAAGAACTTAGTTTTATTTTCATTGTCTAAAGGCCTATGAAACGTTGAACTTTTCCATTAGGTTCGATTACCTACATTTTTTGTCCATGAATGCAGACTACAACCTACCTAGGCACTACCTATTACCAAATTGATTCAAGTATTTTTCTAAAGCGGTTTTTATCGAGAATGATAAAAAAACATTCACAAATTTTTCATCAGTATGAATACTTAGTTTTGCCAAAGAAAAACATATCTTCGAAATATACGAACACGCTTTTTTCTACAAACTATTGAAAGCAGACTCTGGACCTTAGTTTAGGTACTTGCAGGATATTTTTTTCTAGCTGAAAACTTGAAACATAATTAGTATTTCACACCTAAATAAAACATTTAGGTAGGTAATCATTACTGTTTGTTCTTATTACCTTTATTTGTTACAGCCTTACGAGACTTGCCGAGAAAACTACTGGGGTCAGTATCCTACAATCAGCTAGTATAATCGTGTATTTCATAATAATCCACTGAACTGATAAAATATTAATAAAAGAGACATGACATTTGCTATTTATTAACTAAACAACAAATCATAATAACACATTTTAGCGGTCTCGTCTTTCCTGATTTTAATATTGTGGTTCCAAAAACAAATGAAATGTACATACACAACTACTGTGTGTTGAGTGGTTCAGTTACATTTTATTGCTTTCACAAAGATGCTTAATAAAACAATATAATTTTCAGTTTAGAAGCTTAGGATCTTGACAGATATTTTTAATTATTTTGCTAAAGCTACTTAATTTAGTGTTCATTTAAATACTCCTGCTCTAGGGGACAAATGTCCCACGCTTTGTGTCGCTTGCGCAACATTGCATGAAGTGTCGCGGTTTTTTTTGGAAGCGAACAACTCAGATCATTCGATTTCTATGCGAACAAAGAGCGACATTTAGAAACCGGGACACAAAGTGCACATTTGTCGCCTAGTGAAAAATAACTACGAATCTTAAATCTAACATTTCTGCATGTCCTCAGCTCCCGACCCAGGTATACCAAAACTGGCATCTCAAGTAAAGATAAGATGCCAGACGAGCGAGGACATCATGTTCACAATAGAGCCCTCAGAGAGCTGGCAGCTCGTCGCGTTGGTGCCACACCTGACCAACGACAGCAAAACTACTTTTAAATATGTAAGTACCTAAGATGTCATCATTAACAATCGGCCCTACTAGACATACTACTGGTCATTGCCATAAAAAAACCGCTCCCAGTGGCCTTACGTGCACTACGTCCACAGGAATTTTAAGCGTCCTCCAATAAATTGTTACAAAAAAGGTTCACAAATAATATAACAGGAGCGCCGGACGGGATAGAGATTAATCGTCGCAAGAAAACAAAACCTGAGCTAGTACGTTTGGCGCCCAAATTTGACCAAAGACGCCCGATCTGTAATACGAGCGAGTCTTAACAGTTGATTGGCAGTAGATAAGTAAGTTGGGAATTATCTCAACTTACTTATCTACGTGCAGTTTGGCACGTTACTCAAATCGAGCGTCAAATTGGTTCTTTCGTACCACGTTTGGCACGTTTAAGTTACGTTCACATTTTTCCGCAAAAGCCTAACGAACGTCACCGCTAGGCGTTTATCTCTACGTGTGTGTTATTTATTACCCGCTCGACAGCCGCTATTAGTTACACCCAAATTGGTCTTCCTCATGACTTTAAGTCTTGAGCGAGTTTAAGATCACAGTAAAATCGCTGCACGCACAAAAGTAAAGTGTTGCAACTTGCAATATCTATTTCCTCTCATACATTGAAACAATCATAATTGGGAGCGTTCAGTTTTAAGTTAGACGATATCTACCAGCCTTTCTGGTGCTCATTATGAAATCGATAATGAAGCCTCCTAGTCTCGCAAGCGGACTCGAATAATGATGTTCACAACAAGTACCTAATCCTAACTAAGCAGACTTTGAATGCGAAGCATTTATCATAATTGCTAATTGAGACTAGCGTTTTCTTCGTACCACGACTTGCACAGTTCAGTCGCACCTGTTCCGTGATCTAATTAGTCGTGAACCTTCCCGTTATTCATGAGAATACAAGCCGTTTCTTCATTCATCCATGAGTTCCATGACATGGCTAAACATTCAAACCGTATCTTCACAATAAGGCGAACTGAGACCACATAATGAATGAATGAGACCACGTAATAATGAATGAAAACACATGGAATGAACTATGAAGCCAGATGTACTTATTTCGTTGCAAAAAGGGGTAAGGTGCTATTCGTTCTATACTTAGGTAGGGTGTCTGGGTGACAGATTAAACGAGGAACATATTGAAGACATTCAGTACCTATTCGATACTAGTTCGATTGACTACAGGACCAATGAAATCATGAAAATTTACTGTACATTTACATGTAAATTTACATATAAAAATATCCATATCGCTCATCAAAATATGTATGTTATGTATGGAACGGCTGAATTTGACTACTAGGTAAGTAGAGCTCTTTGTGAAAGAGCTCATCCGAGGAAGTCCATACTTACCTATTTCTGCCGCTAAGCAGCATTGCTGTGTATCGATTTGAGGGGTATGAGTGCCGTTGTAATTACAGGACATTTCAATTTTGCCTCTAGGCTTGGACTAGTTCAGTGATAGCCTAGAGTTCAGTGATAGCCTAGTGGATTAACCATGTGCCTCCCACGGCGAATGGTTCGACTTCGATCTCGAGGCACGCACCGCTGACTTTTCGAAGTCATGTGCGTATTAGAAATTAATTATCACTTGCTTTAACGGTGAAGGAAAAACATCGTGAGGAAACCGGCATGTCCTATAACCAAAAATTCGAAGACATGTGACGTCCACCAACCCGCACTGGGCCCGCGTGGTGGACTACGGCCCACTCCCTCTCACAGAGGAGGCCTGTGTGCAGTGCAGTGGGAACATTATAGGCCGATTATGCTTGGACAACTATTTGCAGATGTCCATATGCGGCGCTGGCCACTAATATTAGGTAGGGCGCCTGATTGTTTATAACTTATATAAAAAAATATGCTAAGCTATACATAATAATTTACCAATTTTTGTAATTCGCACTAGTATCAAGTGTTCACGAACCTCTCTAAAAACGGGAATCTGAAGCATTGTGTAATCCAATAAATATATCCTTAGTGAAACGCTACTTTTTGATAGTGCTGTCTCTTTTAGGCACACTTTTCCTTTGCATTTACTATGCAATAATGAAAGCCTGGCGCATTTTTTCGATATAAGTACCTACCTAGATGGTCTCTGAAACCGCTCTGGCGTTGAGGGTGTTCTCACAGCAGCACCGGTGACAATGCTGCCCATAACTTCCACGGTTCCACCTACATTGCTTACATAGATACATATTCCGTAATTACATGAATCTGTAATTTATTCGCATTCAGGCGACAATGCGGGTTTTTAACTTGGATAACGAGCACGCCGGTGGGAAAGTGAATAATTTGCGGTAAAACACTATTTCTCCTATTCATCGATAATTGCTAACCAAACGCTCCAGGAGAAGAGCCTATGATTGCCCACGATGCACGGACACGACATATGTTTCGTTTGAATTGACAATGATCAGTGTGAATAAATGAATAATACTCTAGAGTTCTCATTGTAAACACAAATCACCGATTATTCCCGCCCGCTAGTACCCCACCCGCTTGTCTCTCACTGTAAAAGACAGACAGTTATTTCCTGTAACGACGGCGAAGTGCCAATAACTTCTATCTGAAATTTTTCGAGAAATACACTTTTTATGTTATGGTTATTAATTGAAAGGACAAATTCGCAAGAATAGCACTTAGGAGATAGGAGGTATTGGCACTTCGCCGTCGATAAGTATTTGGCTTTTGTTGCACGGAGGACCTCAGCATCCCGGAATTTTCGAAGGTGTACGTGGGGCCGAAGCCAACAGAGGCCCTTTTTAACAATTTAATCAAATGTAATGGATTATCCCTGTATGCACTATAGAAACGCACCCAAGGACAAGCTCCAGCTTGCGCAGGAATATTGCAATGCACATGGAGAAAAACTACTTGGGCTATTGTGATGGGATGGTAGTGGACTAGGAGGGAAACTAATAGGTACCCATTTCCTTCATAATTGTTACAGATAAACTCCGTTCTAATAAGGCCTAAGCAAGAATACGGGGAGGTAAGCACAACTCCTCCGAGAAACTACACGATATGGAGCACGGTGCTCAAGGAGGGCTCACCCGTGATGTGGCGAGGAGGTGACGATGCGCCACAGTACGACGCATCTGTGGTTCCAGAAAAAACATACGATATTAAGAAAACCTTCCCCGACAACGTGAATGCCTCCGTCGTTGATGCACAGTTTAATTGGAATATTAGTGGTGGTAAGTTCTTTCTTGTGGCGATGTTACAAATTAATTAAAGGCAGTTATTCCACCCCAAAAAAAATATTTTAAGGTTACTACTTTCTAGTTAAGATACGTGAAAACATAATCGAAAATCCGTCCATGGACAGTGAGAATATTGATTAGATACCTATTACCAGTTTCCCTCCTAGGCAACGTAATATCTTTTTGACTGTATTAAGGGTGAAAAAGCGGACAGTCGGAAATCAATTCCGTTTATTCACCCAGGCTTAGGGTGAATTCTCGGATATACAGGGTAAAATTAAAACCAGTGCGGATATTTTAGGAGGTGAAAGTACTCATGAATATGATCAACTTTTATTATGGGACCGACACTGAAAAATGGAAAAAAAAATCAGCTGTTCCCTACAAAACTGCACTACAAAAACGATCAAAATGTATGGAACAGCTGATTTTTTTTGAGGACTTTCACCTCCTAAAATATCCGCACTGGTTTTAATTTTACCCTGTATACGTTTCCGCGAATCCACCTTAGGGTGGCTATGTCAAATCAGACGAGGTTGATTTATCAATAAGTTATTCTAAGCAGGATATACTTATAACCATATGCTTAGCGCTTTATTTTATTGCAAGGGAATAACCTACCCAGGCTCCCGAGTAAGGGCGATTGTGCACTACACGTTTCCAGCACGTTTTTTCACGGACCGTTTTTTTTTTCATATATACGTTTTAAAAAGTGGTGCGGATCGTTCTGCAGGCCTATTGGCTAAAAATCCGTTTAAAACCGAATACGAATTGAAAACGCCTGTAGTGCACAAACGCCCTAAGACTAAACATACTTTCGGGCTTTTTACTCGTATGTATCCTGCCAGCCATCCCTTTCTTTTGTAGTTTTTTTCTTCTTTTTGTAGATGGCGACGCATGCTTTGAAGTCGTGAACTCTTGCAAGTCCAATTTTCCATTTAAACACATCAATGTACGGGTAAATATTCCAACAATAATTATATCTATAGGTACAAAGCTGGTTAACGTTGGGCTAAAGCCTCGCTCGTTTCCAGTGGCAAATTTTGAAATTATGTTCAAAGGGGCTTAGAGTTAAAGTGGAAATACTAAATCTCTAGTCTAATCTGAAATTTAAGGGGCTTGAGCCCCTAGCGCCCCCTCTTCCCCCTGCCTTGATCTGCTACTGGGTGAACATACCATGTCTGCAGTAAAAAAGTTGTCATAATATTCCTGCAGCAAGCAAAAGCAAAAAGCAGCGATAGCCTAGTGGTTTAACCATGTGCCTCCCACGGCGAATGGTTTGAGTTCGATCCCGAGGCACGCACCGCTGACTTTTCGAAGTCATGTGCGTATTAGAAATTATGACTTGCTTTAACGGTGAAGGAAAACATTGTGAGGAAACCGGCATGTCCTAGAACCAAAAATTCGAAGATATGTGACGTTCACTGGGCCCGCGTGGTGGACTACGGCCCACTCCCTCTCGCAGACAGAGGAGGCCTGTGTCCCAGCAGTGGGAACATTATAGGCCGATTATGCTATGATTATGCATAATATTTCTAAAATTCAGGATGACTTTTTAATCACCATCTAAAAAATAAAATATTTTTGGTGATTTTTGTTTTAGTATCTATCAATCAGTGCTAAAAAATGCGATATGACATCACCTCAGTTACACAGGTTACTCTGCACGTCGCCCTTTCTCAGACGGAGTCGCGGGCAAAACTTTAGTTAATTAATATTTTCAGCCTAACAGCAAAAACGACGAGCCAATGGTAACGTTCAAGGAGCTGCCAGTGGATACCGACTGCGAAATTCAAGTGATTGGCTTGCATGGGACCACCAAGCACGCCTACCGCACGCCTCCCTGCGACCACCATCCTTGTTCGTCTTCAAAAAATGGTATGTAATTTAGAAGAAAAATAAAAAAAAGTTCAAAAATATCACAATAATATTGTGTGAAACAGATAAAATGCGAATCACAATTTGCTGCTCTATTACTAATTTTGCTCTATTCCTAATTTTGACTTCTTTCGGTTAACTTTGGTTAACTTCTGGGTTAACTGCCCAGAAGTTAACCCAGAAGTTAACCAAAGTTAACCGAAAGAAGTCAAAATTAGGAATAAAACGTTTTTGTCAAGTTTCTACACAATTCCGAGTTTATAGTAATTATAAACTAATAAAAGCGAATATCGAAAATAAATAAAACAGGTTTTAAAAAAACCGACTTCCAAAAACTACACTAAAAACTATGAAATAAAAAGTTTAAACTTCCATAATTAAAAATCTAAATGTATATTGAAGCCGGCGGGGCCTTTTCAGGTTTTTGCCTCTCAGTCTTTAAACAGGGTGTGCGCAGTGTGTGCACGTGGAAATTAAGATTTCCTTTTATTCCTTGTTCATCTGCAATTTGCTTATTTTCATGCTAGGCCCCGCCGACTTGTATATTGATACATTTAGATTTTTAATTATGGAAGTTTAAACTTTTTATTTCATATAGTTTTTAGTGTAGTTTTTGGAAGTCGGTTTTTTTAAAACCTGTTTTTTATTTTTAACTTTTTAGTGTAGTGTAACATGTCATGTTTTTTTTTATAATAGTACCTTACGTATGTAAAAGTACCATAAAATCATGGATAGAGCGACTTTAATAATATACTGCCTTTGACACACATTTTGTACTTTTACCGAGATCGATTGCTTTCACGAATTTAAATAGGTACTTACCTTCTAAGATATTTATGGATAAGTACGTTTCAGTAATCGAAAACAATGTTTTTTCAGCAAAAGGCTCTTTCCCTAACTTTCTATCAAATAAGACTTGAACATAAAAACAACTGTGTGTACTATACACCTCTGCCTAACCTTGCGGAAAATACTAGCGTGATGTTATGCATGTATAATATCGAGATCGATTGCGTCCAGGAATTCGTGTACCTCCATAATATGACTTGTTTATTATCGTCATGATGTCATCGATATACACGAAAAATTCCGTTTATTGAAGCTGGTTACAAAACTATTCAACCTAAGTTAATACAATTTATATGGGACCACCTCGTAAATCGGCTCACAGATCACAGAGTAATCGGTGTACATACATTAAAAAAAAAAAAAAAAAAAAAAAACAACCGAATGCAGAACCTCCTCCTTTTTGGAAGTTGGTTAAAAATCCGTTGGGTGTAAATGGTTATGTATTTCAAATTGCTATAATATCGACGGTCCCTACGTAGGTACAATCCCCTAAGTGGCAGATATGTGATTTGCATGTTTTGTAATTTTCGTAGCCTTCAGGCCACCCATAACTATCGTTTAATTAATAAAATAAGTCTAAGTTGGCAAATTCAACATGAAATCCACACACGATTTTTTTCTTGAAGAACATTATAATATGATATATTATTTGATATGTACGGGCGGTTAAAACTTTGAAGCGCTCTTCTGTAAAATTTGTCATTTGTAGTTAGGGGATTATCTAGGGACCGTCGATATAATGGCTCTATATCAAACTACCAACAGATCCAGAGATGCCGACAAACATAACTATCGTAGCAATTGAAGAAGATGCCCTCGACAGTTGGGAGGTGCACGTGTTCTGGGCTTCGCCGGATCGACTTCCCGACTTGTACAATGTCACCTTGTATACAGACCCTATGCACACTATGCTGATACCTGGGGTGAGTGCTTGTGGTGCAATACATTTTAAAACATTTTGAAAGAAAGAAAATGCAAACGCACGAGAATACAAACCGGACAAGTGCGAGTACGACTCGCTTCCCGAGGGTTCCGAAATATGCAATAGCGCCATCTATTACATCATAGTACATATATTATCATGTATTGATCATAGATGGCGCGATTGCATACTTCTAGTAGCGCCATCTATGAGCAGATGACTCTACTTATGATCATGAGATCATGACAGATGGACAACAAAGTGATCTTATAAGGGGTCCGTTTTTCCTATTCTTAGCCCTCCCCAAAAATAATATCTGAAAAAGCCGTCAGCCCCCCAAAATAATATCTGGGTCCATCTCTGATCATGGTAATAACTTATTGCACAGGATTTAACAGAAGCGGTGTTCAATAATGTGACGGGTGAGGGCGACTACGACGTGGCGATAAGCGCCAAGATAGGCAAGCGCAGTGCCAACACCAGCAGGCCAGCTCGATTCCCTGGTAAGTCTCTTCACTCTAACGTTTTTTCACTAAAATAAAGTTTGTTGACACAAAAATAAATATCAAAATCCAAAATAAACACAAACAAAATAAAACAAATGCTGATTCGAACTTATTTTCAACATGTGTATGAAAAAATTAAATATAATGTGATTCAGTTTTGTCCCAGATTTTGATAATAACGAAATACTTGGTCTTATAGTTAGACCAGAAACTTAAAGAACCTATCTTTAAGTTTCTGGACCCTATCTTTAACCTACTAAATCCAGACCGTTTCCAAATCCAAATCCATAACGTATGCCTTTCTGTTAAGCGTTTACGCCAAACGCTACGGACAAAATCTATGGAAGTGTCATTAGTGAGTCACGTGACTTTTCCGCAGGTAATGTCATTTCCATACATTTTGTACTTATCGTTTGGCGTGAATGCTAATAGAAAAGCAACTTGTCTAGGGCCTCAGTACCACCTGTAGAATGAGAATAACGTGGTATAGTGTTGCACACGGTCAGGCACAGTGGGCGGGCGCGGTGGCGGCGCGGGCGGCGCGGGCGGCGCGGCCATCGGCGCGGGCTGCGCGGGCGCCGCCGCACTGGCGCTGCTGTTCCGCTGTCGCCGGCGGAGACATCGCGTGCCTGTGCCATCTTACAAACCGGTAACAATCTATACTTATATTATAAAGCTGAAGAGTTTGTTTGTTTGAACGCGCTAATCTCTGGAACTACCAGTCGGATTCGAAAAATCTTTTTGTATATGATAGCCAGATTAATGAGATAGTATAGGCTATCACAGCATCATTACGCTACGACCCTTAGGAGCCGTGCAACGGGGGTGAAACCACGGGGAACAGCTGGTACATAATACCTAATTCTTTTAGTTTTCTTCCCAACACTGTCTTGATCTAGAGCCAGTCTATATAGTCAGTCTAGTATAATTTTTCTTCACCAAGGGCCAATTTTTCAATCACCAGATACTTAATATTTACTGTTATGAATAAACTTAATATATTGGTTTCACTATGACACCTTTTGTTTTATGAGATCGATATAGTTTATTCCTAGGAATAAACTTTATCTGACGATTATAACATCAGCCCTTAGGTAAAATAATGGTTCTGATCACTCCAATAGGACGACAAACCACCGAAAGACGGCGAGACAGAAGTGCTAGAAGTATGGAGCGAGACAGAAGACCGGTGGGAGGTGCGCGAAAACAAACTGGTATTACACGAAGTTATTGGAGAAGGAGCCTTCGGCGTCGTGCGCAGAGCCACTCTCGCGCCGCACTCCACGCACGTCGCTGTTAAGATGCTAAAAGGTAGACTAGAATTGATAGCATGCATAATAATACATCATCCAAATAGACCATTTTGAATTTGTAACGCGATACGCGCTACGGCTATCTATTGCTAGTTATTGAGTTGAGAAAACTATTCGTACCTGTTTAATAATAAAATCAGAATAGTTTCTTTAAATTTTAAGTATTGTTAAATCTTGATCAATTAAAAATCAATAAAGAATTGATGATATCCTTAGACTGAGTCGAACAGTTAGGCCAAGATAAATAGACGTTACTTAGCACGTACTTCGGCTAAGCTATGTTCCCGTCTCTGTCTTGCTTGCAAGTTGCGCGACAGTGACAACGATACGGCTTAGCCAAAGTACGTGCTAAGTAACGTCTATTTATCTCGGCCTTAGAAAACTTACTCAATTAATTCATGACTCCCGATTCTTCCGTTTCAGACTTCCCATCGCTCGATGAGATCAGGTCCTTCCGTTCAGAGATGGAGCTGATGAAGAGCGTGGGCGTCCACCCGCACCTTGTGAGCCTGGTGGGCTGCTGCAGCGGCAGGCGGCCACTCATCATCGCCGAGTACTGCAGCCGGGGAGACCTGCTCAGCTACTTGAGGTATTTCATGCTGACAGGCCAAGATTGGAGACATTCATACCTCTAAACTAGATGATTCATTTCTTTTAGGCGTAACATTAATTTACAATTCCTGCAACCCCTGGATATACCTTACTTAAAGTTATCATCTTTTTTTTATTTTATTGTTGGATTATTAAAGAGTTTCTTTGTTTCATACTCAAAGTTTTTTTTTGTAAGCATTACGAATTTATGATAGTGTACCACTATCATAAATACTGAAAGGCCTTAGACGAATCACGCGTATTTTTACAGACAAGTCAGTCAAGTAAATCAATCTTTGGTTATTCAAATGTTGCAATATTTACAGATGCACATGGGACGTAATGTTATCCAAACGGAACGCGAAATACTACAACAACAATATAGATATTTCAGACTACAGAAACGACTTATTCAAATGCAAAGCTCAGATGGAGACCTCGAAACTCGTGGTGAACAAACTCTATGAGCTCCAAGAGATCTGTGATAAAGAACTTACGTCTTTAGACCTTTTGTCTTTCTGCCGTCAAATAGCCATGGGCATGGAATTCTTAGCTGCTAACAGAGTAGTACATAGAGATTTAGCAGCTAGAAATATATTGGTGACGGCCGATAGGACATTGAAGATAGCAGACTTTGGACTTTCAAGGGATGTGTATGAAGAGAATCAGTATAAGCAGAAGGGTAATGGGAAGATGCCCGTCAAGTGGATGGCGCTGGAGTCACTCACGAGGAGGATATATACGACGCAGAGTGATGTGTAAGTACTAATGGTAGATCTTGGTTCATAGCCCATCAGGGGTCCCGGTGCATTATCAGTACCTAGCTCATGAAGTAGACCCTTATTGAAACAATTCACCGAATATTGCTGTATATAAATCTCCAGGTATGTATATAAACGCTGTACCTCGGACATTTGTAGGGAGGGATAGACGACGTGGATATACTTATTCTTTTTTCAACTAAAACAGCAGCGTCAACAAAATACAAATCTCTTGTGCCTATATTTTTTTCGGTATCCGTACAGTGGAAAGAAAAATAATAAGAAAAATAAATAAGTATATAATATCGTCTTCCCCACAGGAGCTCTACTACCATATTATTATGTTCTTATTGGATTGTAATCTTGTGTTGATGCTTAGAATGAATCTTTGGAATTGTGCAGTTGAAGTGATATATACCGTGGTACGCAGGTGGTCGTTCGGCGTGGTGGTGTGGGAGATCGCGACGGTGGGCGGCGCGCCGTACGCGGCGGTGCCGGCCGCGCGCCTGCCGCGCCTGCTGCGCGCCGGTTACCGCATGCCCAAGCCCAACAACTGCAGCTCGCTGCTGTGAGTACAACACCTACTGAGGTGGCGAATCCTGAGGCCCTAGACAAGTCACTTTTCTGTTAGCGTTAACGTCAAACGCTACGGATAAAATGTATGGAAGTGACATTTGTAAGTCACGTGACTTTTCCGCAGATAATGTCATTGCCGTATATTTTGTGCTTATCGTTTGGCGTGAACGCTAACAGAAAAGCCACTTGTCTAGGGCCTCAGGACATTAACCAAGTTATCATGAGTATGAGGTGTCTCTATGACCACTTCCCAGCTCATCTTGATGAGACCCTAGACATCATCCAAGGTCTACAGTACTTGTCAAGACAAATCCAACGAGCCCAAACACGACGGAGTTATGATGAGTGCTTGAGGAGTTTGTAATTGGGGGGGCTGAGAAGTTACCCAGATATGATTTTTGAAAGGGGCTAAGAATTGGAAATAAAAAAACCGGCCAAGTGCGAGTCGTACTCGCGCACCGAGGGTTCCGAATCATTTTTGGACGTATAATGTGAAAAAATCCGGACCGCATAACTAAGTTTGTTTGTGAAGGAATTTTGATGATTTTGAAAAAACTGTACTAGTTAGGAACATCGTTTTATTTTTGGTGCCATATTTGGGTCAATTCCTATCAACTCTAATTATTTCAGATTTTTCGCTCCGCAAACTTCGGAGATAAGGGGGGGGGAATGGTATTTTTTTGGAAATTTTTCATCATATGTCGAAAACTGTGAGACATAAAATAAAATAAAAATATATTTTGAAATGTGCAAATCAAGCCCTTTCATATGATATGTCACTTGACCTAGTAACCCCACTTTAAAATTTCGGACCCCCACTCCGGCCCCTTTTGCAATGAAAATAAAAATATTTTTTGACTTTTTTTATTTGCAATAAAGTTGAACAAGCATTCTTTATAACTGTTCCAAATTTCAAGTCGATAGCATAAGTAGTTGCTGAAATAAGCAGGTGTGACAGACAGACAGACAGACAGACAGACAGACAGACGAAGTCGCACCATAAGGGTTCCTTTTTACCATTTTGGTTCGGAACCCTAAAAATGATCAATCGTTTCGATTTTTGGGGGGGATGAGGTAAAATCAAAACGCTAACCCCCTTACTTATAGACGTCTCTTAACTTTAACCACTGATTAAATATACAAATATATCTACTTGTCATTTGTATGACAATGAATAGAGATTATTAGAGATGACAATATGACCTAAGAGCTGTTTAATTTAACCTTCTTTTATAAGTTAGGGATTAGTCTGAATTCTGTCAGAACTTAAGATTTTGGGGAGGGCTTTAAGACGTCTCGGCTGCTGCTTCTGTCTATCGGCTACGGACTCGTACCTACCTTAAAGCTGATTTACGACGGTCTATTTGTTTTTGGTGGTTTTTGACGGTCTAATTGTTGTGCAGTAGTCAGCAACAAAATTTCGTAAGTAATAACCAAAGTCACATTCACCATACCTTACCTCATTTATTCGTACTTTTCTACATGCCTTTTCATGTGAACGTCTCCTCAGTTACGACATAATGCTCTCCTGCTGGCGCACGCATCCTCGCGAGAGGCCGACCTTCGCGGAGCTACACCGGCGGCTCGACGAACTGCTGAACAGCGCATGCGCCAACCAATACCTCTCCTTAGAGATAGACGCAGACGACACGCCGCCCACGCCAAAGCACCACAGATACATCAAGATGCTTATGAGGTAAGAATATTAAAATTTGCCAGACATAAATTCACTGGATATAGCTTCTCGTAAACTTTTTGAACGCCAAAGACGTGTATAGATAACAAACGAAAAAATGCCATCGTCTATGGACGTCGAAAAATACGGTTTACAAAACAGCAAACTACCATACTAATTGTAATCATCATGTATTTATTTGCATAATTTGCAAATAATAAACAAAATTACGTTGCATTTGAGCCAAAGCGTCGCGTTGGGGAAAGCGCTTATACGTTTATACCGTGGAGTTTGGATGGTACCTGCAACGGCCTGTCTTACCAACTAACAAATTTAATAGGCCATATACAATTACTGTACCTACCCATCAAACCAAGCAGGTCAATCGGCAAACAGGCGTTGATGACTGAAGAACCATGAGTCAGCCAAACCACTTGCTCGGTCGCTTGCTCGGATGCTGTTATTCGTTTCAATCAACTCGGCAACATGTGCTGTTACAAGAGGTTCTATACTTTTCTACCTTGCATCCATAGATTTAACATCACGCTACGACCCTTAGGCAGTTTGTGCACTACTCTGTTTCCAGCACGTTTTTTCTCGGACCGTTTTTTTTTAGCCAATAGGATTGCAGAACGATCCCCACCACATTTTAAAATGTATGAAAAAAAAAAACGGTCCGTGAAAAACGTGCTGGAAACGGAGTAGTGCTCAAACAGCCTTAGGGGCAAGTTCACCGACTAGATAACAGTCCGATAAATTGAAAACGGCCGTTTAATATATCTTTTTCTATAGAAAAAGTCACGATTAACCGGCTGTTTTCAATATAACGGACTGTTATCTTGTCGGTGAACTCGGCCCTTAGGAGCCGAGTAACATCGGGTGAAACCGCGGGGCACGGCTAGTTAGATATACCTAATACTGATGTTGTATCGACAGAGGCAAGCGCGGCTGGACCCGCGGAGAGACGTACGAGCGTCCGCTCAAGGCGCCGCACATCACCAACCACTACACCACGCCACCCGACTCGCTCAGTGCGCACCCCGTGTGACGTCACAACCCTGGCGTCACGAGGGACATCTTCGTGATTCACCAACAAACATAGATTCGGTCAATAAAAAGCATGTTCGTAGAGGAAAAGGAGTGCGTTACCCCAGCAGGAAAGTAGCTCCTAGGGAGATATGAGTGGGACGAATAATTAGTGCCTAATCTGCTGTAAATGTGCGCCAAATAAATAATTTGTGCGCCTTGTAGTTTTGGAGAAAAACAGAAAAAACGATTCCTGCTAGGGTAACGTTCTTCCAGCAGGAAAATTCTAAACGAATGATCGGAGAGAGAAATATTGTGCATGGGCAGAGAGCTTATATTTGTGCATAAATGTGCGCCAAAAATATAATTTGTGCGTCTTCAGGTTTTCGAGATATTCCATTTCCTGCTGGGGTAACGTTTTGCAGAATCGTGTTTCTCTAAAACTATTGTATGTGCGCTTGTAGAATAAACATACACGAATAGCCCTTAATTTGTGCGTATTTGTGACAGAATTATATTTAAGAAAATATTTATAATTTTCAAGTAATCGCGCTTTTTCGAAAATCCGAAAAAAAATCGCAGCGCCTAAATAAGACAACGTAGAAGCTCGCTGAAAACAGTATTCGTTCCTTCTTGACTCTTATAATAACCATAAAAAGTTTCAATAGTGTACATGCATGCGTTATTGAATAATATTGCTGAAAGTCAAAACGACGGTGTCATAACTTTGACGAAAAAATACAAGAAATCGGCTCAACCGAAGACGTGTAAGTGTGAACCAAAAATTAGTGCTTTTAGTCAAAAATATATAGTAAAAATATTCAGCTTGGAATATTTCGCATTAAGTAGATATAAACAAAAAATTAAATACGTAAACAACGGCTGGCTATCCGACCAAATTCGAATGACTACAAAAAAGCGACGGATTCATACATATCGATGACCTTCTTAACTTTACTCACGAACCGGTGGCAACGTGTTGTGCCCGAGTACACTGAAGTAGAAAAGATGGAAAAAATAAACTTGTTAGTTAATAATACGAAAAAAAAAACCTAACGAAGAGTTGATTATACTTAGATTGAAATAAATGGAATAATAATATTAGGTATTTTTAATAAACATTTTTTGTAATAATAATATTATTATTATAATCTAGAGATTTTATGGAGATACATATAGATATTTACCTAGAGAAAAAAATAGTAGGCCTATGTATTTTATTATACCGTTTTAAAATATTTTTGAATAAGTAGGTACCAATTTTTTTGCACACACTAACAATTTTTGGTTGTCTTTGAAAATTTCAAGGCCAGTTTTACAATCGAAATTTAGATTTAAATAAATAACTCGTATTTTGATCAATTTATGGACGATCTGTTTCATATATAATCGCATACTTTAGTTTTATGCAAAAGTATAAAGAATACTTATTTTATCGAAAATAAAGTAGGATACGATTATTATGGTTGGCAACACTAAGTACCAAGGACACTGTTGCGTTGAGTCACGCGTGTTGCGGTTGCACTGTTACACTTTATTGTTATTGTTTGTTTACTTTTTTTTTTAAGTTGGTTGAAAGTGAAGTATTAGTAAGCATATTCGGAGTTCGGACATTTAACAACGGTTTACCATGATGGCACCATCTGCGATGGTAAGTATTTAATGGCATTGTTTAGACTCATATATAAAAGTACGTACTAATGCGATCAAAATAAGAATAGGGCCGACCTTGCGCCATATTGTGACGTTTTATATTGAAAAATGAGCTGTTTTGTAAAAAATCTAATAGATTTGGTAAATCCAAGACTCGGTTAAATAAAGTGACAAAAAAAATAACGTTATTGTTTCGCAAATTAATTTTCTTTGTAAGACTTAGGTACTTACTTTTGAAGTGATAGTTGACAGTTGATGTTCCTATTCTTATCGCGATCGCATACTTAAAACTTATACTCAGCAAATAGACGTACCAATACCTACTTGATTTTTTTCAGTAGGTAGGTACCGACTTTATTTTTTTTAACCAATAATAATGTACTAAGGGTCAGGTTCATCGACAAGATAACAGTCACGGCTCAGGTTTCGTCATTGACGATTCGTCAGAAAACACGATACAAACCTACGTCATGATCATGACGAATGGACGTTCACATTGCATAGGGGCCGTCCATTAATCACGTGAGGCTCGAAAGGGGGGGAGGGGGTTCGGAAAAAATCACGAAATATCACAAGCGGGGGGGGGGGTGTAGTGAGATATAACGTGTATTTATTGGGTGATCTTGGGTAGGGGGGGAGGGGTTAGTTAAAAACCTCACCGCGTATCACCAGGGGCGAGAGGGGAGTCAAAAAGTTGCTAAAAACTCAACAAAATGTATGGAACTGCTGTTTTTTTTTTTCGCGATTTCAGGGTTGGTCCCATAGTAAAAGTTGTTCATAATGATGAGTACAATGACCTCTTTTCGTATTGCCACTGACTTAAATTTCACGCTGTATAAAGTCTACGTCCTAGTTGGTAGAATAGACAAATTGTACAGGGTTAAGCAAAAAAAATTTGGTACCCCCGCCAATAAAGAAGTGAATCTAAAATGACGGAACTAACACTCTTTTCTCTTCACCCTCTCACTCACACTCGCTTCTTTATTGGCGCGGGTTATACCTACAGTTACGAATTTACTGTTTGTATTTTAATAGGTACTTATAAAATAATAGGAGAAACAATCTGTGATTTTAAATTATAACGACGACACAAGGTACAAATAATTTGATTGAACTACTTATTTGTGTTCTAATATTTATATAGGCATGATAATTTCCACATCAACGAGCTCTTTCATTTCATAATAATATGGTCACAAAATATATTAAATGTACCTACCTACCTTAATTTAATGTATTTTTTTATTAGCCCCCAAAACTAGATCAATATAATTTCCTTCCAACAAACGTCTGAACGCGACTGTACGGACAACGGCTTAGGCTTAATACGTCCAATAAAGAAGGTCATCGATATGTATGAATCCGTCGCTTTTTTGTAGTCATTCGAATTTGGTCGGATAGCCAGCCGTTGTTTATGTATTTAATTTTTTGTTTATATCTACTTAATGCGAAATATTCCAAGCTGAATATTTTTACTATATATTTTTCACTAAAAGCACTAATTTTTGGTTCACACTTACACGTCTTCGATTGAGCCGTTTTTTTGTATTTTTTCGTCAAAGTTATGACACCGTCGTTTTGACTTTCAGCAATATTATTCAATAACGCATGCATGTACACTATTGAAACTTTTTATGGTTATTATAAGCGTCAAGAAGGACCGAATACAGTTTTCAGCGAGCTTCTACGTTGTCTTATTTAGGCGCTGCGATTTTTTTTCGGATTTTCGAAAAAGCGCGATTACTTGAAAATTATAAATATTTTCTTAAATCTAATTCTGTCACAAATACGCACAAATTAAGGGTTATTCGTGTATGTTTATTCTACAAGCGCACATACAATGGTTTTAGAGAAACACGATTCTGCAAAACGTTACCCCAGCAGGAAATGGAATATCTCGAAAACCTGAAGACGCACAAATTATATTTTTGGCGCACATTTATGCACAAATATAAGCTCTCTGCCCATGCACAATATTTCTCTCTCCGATCATTCGTTTAGAATTTTCCTGCTGGAAGAACGTTACCCCAGCAGGAATCGTTTTTTCTGTTTTTCTCCAAAACTACAAGGCGCACAAATTTTTTATTTGGCGCACATTTACAGCAGATTAGGCACTAATTATTCGTCCCACTCATATCTCCCTAGGAGCTACTTTCCTGCTGGGGTAACGCACACGAGGAAAAGAAAAATCGTTTGTAAAACCTAAGCTCCATAAAATATGTGTTTAGAATTATATTTCTGGGTGGACAGAAATTATTGTAGCTTAAACAAGCGTTTGGTTTTAGGGAGACTGGCTCCCAACTTTCAAATGAATGTATGTCGTGAGTTGTTAGAGTTAGAGACGTTTTTACCCGACTACGGCAAAGCCAAAAAGGTTATGATTTTTTTTTTATAAATATCATGAGATGACTGTTCGATAAACTGAATAGAATATTTGCTTACTTACTGTGTCCTCTTGATTGGATCAAAACAAATCTGTATTTCACTGTGGACTGTAAAACTGTTGCAAATATATAAAGTGAAAAAAAGACTCGGTCTGTGGAGGGACCTTAAATGTTTGTCGTTTAATTAATACTTATTATAAACATCCAAAATATCGAAAAACAAACGAAAATATCAAAAACATCGAAAATAAATATATTTCCCTTCACCGACCGCCTCTTTTTTCCACCCTGATAATGTTAATGTGGAGCCTAGATCTGAATTGAAATTAATATACAAATACCTGTGTCTATTTGCTGTGTTATGCTGTGATACGTATCTGTAATTAATTGTATTAGATTTAGCAAGTCATCTCTCAGTAGCAGTCATCATAATGACAAATATTAATGCCTTAGCAATATTTGGTTGCCAATCTACTGCAAATATACATAAGTATAGTGTGGTATGTAGTAGGTATTTAAGAAACGAACTATAGAAATAAGCAATAAAATGCCTATTTTTATAGTAAAACTTTAAGCAATGCTAGAAGCAGTATTGCTAAAACGAAGTAAGAGATTGTGACCTATTTTTTGATAGGTTACATAATAACGAATTGCGAATTTATTAGGATTAATTTAATAATATAGAGAATAGTATAGTTTTATAGTAGTAGGTCTGTATAAAATTTGTATTATTATGAGGTACCTAAATATTTTTGTGAAAACGTTACTTCAGACTAGAGATGTTCCAAACTATGTATTATAAATAATTTTGTAAGATAATTGTGTCGCGTTAGATAATTAGAATGGCATATTTTTGTACTTAGCTATCATGTAAAAATAGTCAAGGTAATAAAATGTATGGATTATTTACGTCCATTATAAATGTTTACAAGCAATAATTATGGATTTTATTTCAAGGTAAAGAACTAGATTTTGAGCCTGGCTGGAATTCATCGGCATTATATTACAACAAAGTGTTTTAAATAAAACAAGCATTGCTTGTGAAGACTCATTAGGGCGAGGCCCCATTAGTGCGTTGCGTCATTTCACACTACACTACTCCGCTGGTTCGTCGACGCAATGCATACGACAACGCAACGGAGAAGTGTATTGTGAAGTGACGCAACGCAGCGCAGCGCAACGATCTAATGGGGCCTCGCCCTTACTCTGACAAAATAAAATAAAACACTTGTATATATTGATATATTAATTAACTTCGTATATTTTACAGCAATATAACTTATCTCTAGATATAAAAATATCCATATAATCACCTTGCTTTTCCATCATGGTGCCCATTGATATATTCAGTTGTGATGCACGTGTTCTGTCCTAAGCCAATACTATGTAGTAACAATAAAAAGTAGAGAATGTAAGTTAAAAAACTAGACTACCATTGAAAGAAATATGTAAACATGTGTTTTGGATTTTTTAAATAAAATTGTGAATTTAAAATAGGAACCACAGAAAACACAGACACCACGACACATCCACATTCCTTTTATATTAGTAGTGATGTACTAATTACCGTAATCAATCAACAATTATTACTACTGGCGCAGAAGAAAAATAAACGACAAAGCTTTGTACAAAAAGCACAAAAAATCAAATCATGATAAAAAAAACAAATTCAAGCAAATATCGACAATCGACTAAACACGGTACTTAGTACATACTAACGTTAAATATAACTATAATACACA
Organism: Thalpophila matura; assembly: GCA_948465475.1. Classification (NCBI taxonomy): domain Eukaryota; kingdom Metazoa; phylum Arthropoda; class Insecta; order Lepidoptera; family Noctuidae; genus Thalpophila; species Thalpophila matura. Next base: position 4,027,773 of record OX419191.1, read on the forward strand.
TATTTTAGGACGTACTCAATAATAATGAGCGAACATAAGAGCATCATAATTTCCATAAAGTGTAGACGCCTTAAAACTACATGATATGACTAAACCAAACAATCATTTTAATTTCCTTTACAATAATTATCACACATAATTTTGATGTAAATAAGTAGTAACATTGTTAAAAAGTTTTATATTTTTTATATAACACGGTTTTAATTCATTTTTATATTAATGATAAATAAAATAATCTATTTAGGGAGAGAATCTTATATTAACGCTAAGTTTTTACTATGATTTGAAATGAAATTTAAACCAACTATTTCTGAGATGTGGATGTGGACTTATGAGTAAAATAAGTAATCATAATTTGGACTAAAACACTCCATATATTTTCCGACAAAAGCCTCAGAGGCTTCATATACCTTATTTGATTTTACTGCCCAAATTCAAACAATATAATTGTATTATCATTGAATTTCAGTCTCAATACAATAACTAAATATGGCAAGAAAGCCTTTACATGTAATGAATACACACAAAACCGGTACTATGTAACGAAAACTATGACATGTACTCACACACTATATTCATATCAATATTTAAATCCTATCTTGTTATTGTTACAAAAGTGCGAATTCTAGTTTTATTGACACGGATTAATATTAAAACATTTAACACAATTTACCCGACGATTATTAAATTTTTATTATCTTCTATTTCGATGTAGAGTTCAGAAGAAAGAACACTGTATCATATCACTTGTAGTGTGACCATAGACAAGTCACTCAATATTTTTTATTCAAAAAATCATTTTTTTATATAGATGGCAAACCGCGGGCAATTGAGTAGAAAAATCAGTTTTATATTATTCAATACATAATTTTAATTTGCAAACGAACAATATTCGTGTTGCACTTTCCAGTGCAACATTTTCTGTTTTATTCACTAATCTAAATTCATAAAAAAGTGCGAATCCTAATACAAAATTCTTATGTCGCTAACGTATTTAGGAATGATGTAAACAATATTTGCCTTTCGTTAGAGATCAAACTTTTATACAATAATTTATTTTAGACGAACAGAACTACATACACAAACTTAACTTTGGCTGTTAATACTTCGAGCGTGCCGTTCACTGGTGATGATATTGTGTTAATCATTATATACTTTAAATTTACAATGAGACACATCAATACAAAACGTAGTAGTATAACATCAGCAGCCTAATTATATTTTTACATAAGTACAAATATGAATTTGCCTTGTTAGTACTTCAATAAAAATGGCTGAACATAATTTTCACGCAAAATTTATTAAGCGTACTAGAATTATTGCTATAATACATTAAAATGAGGCAATATCTTACACTGAAATAATATCTGAAATAGGCCGCGAAGTACGCCAAGGCAAATTCAGACACTAGTTTCTGAAAGGCGTGCCAAGCCGAATTTGGAACAAATCATTGCCACACGACATCTAGTAATCTAATTATTGTGATGCACTAATACTTATTAGAGATTTAAGGCAAACGTTTCATTTTAGAATTGTGGCAGACCTTTTTACGCATTTAATTGCCAAATGTTACGTGTTTTAATAGAATCACTTGAATAATAAAATTGAATATTTACAAGTGAGATAATGCTAGAATTTCATGAATGTTTTAATCAATCGACTGACATACATTAAAAGGAGATTCTACCAGGTGGCAGGTTAGACAGTGGAAATATTTAAAGAGGTCATTGTGCTCATCATTATGAACAACTTTTACAATAAGACCAAAACGCGAAAAAAATACAGCTGTTCCATACATTTATGTTCACATAACTCAACAAAATGTATGGAACAGCTGATTGTTTTTTCGCGATTTCAGGGTTGGTCCCATAGCAAAAGTTGTTCATAATGATGAGTACAATGACCCCCTTTAAATATTTCCACTGTCTAACCTGTCACCCTGTATATAGGGCACTCACGTAAGGCTCCCGGCGTTTCGTCAGCTGTGCGCTCCGTTCAGAAACCTAGTGCGTGTGTAGTTAGCAGTTAGGCGGCGCGGCTGCGCGCATGCGCGGCGCGCGGCGGTCAGTCGATGGGCGGCGGCTGCGCCGGGATGTTGGACGGCGGCGCCGTCAGGTAGCCCGCCGTGTGAGGAGCCGCTGTACAAGAAAACGACTTATAATATGGAGTACTATTTGTACTACGCAAGCATATTACCTGGACTTTTTTATTTAATCTGTAATACACGGTCCATAACGATTAATTAATTTAAGTTGAAACAAATGTCAAAAAAAATATGAATAATTGATTAGATCACAGAATGACAAAAGTTTAGATGTGGCGAACGATTAATATAGCGCCGAGTCTGGCTTTTGTATTTTATTTTAGGGCCTGCAACCTTACCTGTGAGTAAATTGTTCTGTGGCGCCGCGGTGATGAACAGGTCGTGTCTCTGGGCCGCATAGTGTTCCCAGATGGGCGAGCGCGCTAACACAGCCTTCACGCGCTCGCCGTGCAACGTAGATCGAGACATCGCCTTCAACGCTCGCACTAACTGCGCAGCCGCCGCCCCGTCCAGCCGAGTGTCGAGAAGGGAGAGTAGTTCCCCCACCAGGTCCGTTTCTAACGCCTGTGTAAATGTTAGGTATTATAAGTTATAACAACTGATTGAATACTTAAGATAGAAGTTCGCTTTTGTTTGTAGATAAAGAATAAAAAGTGAGGTGGTTAACAAACATAAGAAACTTAACTGGAGATCGGCTAAAAGTCTATACTATTATAAAACTGTAAAAAGCGGTGTCAGTACAGTGAAGATATTCCAGGAAAAACGGTACTAGGACCAATTTTTTTTTTTTTAATTTCTGTCTGTTTGTGCTTGCATCACGCAAAAAGTACTAAATGGATTTTGACGTGGTTTTCACAGTTTAGTAGCTTGGGGTCAGAGATACAGCTTAACCTCTTCGTAGTACTAGCCACCCTATATTAAGGAGGTCATTTAAAATGGTATTTTTTGTAGTCCACACGGAGTCGCGGGCAGTCTAGTTATCAATAAGTTACTAACCTGTAGCACCAGCCGGTCAGTATTGGCGTTGCTAGAGAATATAAGGGCGAGCGCTTCACACGCGCAGCCCACGATCTCGCGGCACGACTGCACCGCGGACTTCACGCCCGACATCACGTCCGTCTGCGACAGCGCCACTACGCACGCCTGGAATAACGGGTGTTATGGTGACACTCTTATGGCATTGACATAAGGTTCAAATGATTAGTAGGGTTACAATCGGAACTAAACCTGTGATTCGACCCTAGTGACATATTGTGATTGTAATTTGTTGTAGCTGCCTTAATTAATAAACAAAAAATATGGTGTCATTTTTATGTCATTGACATAAGGTTCAAATTAGGTTACATACATTTAATTTTTAAATAATCCCGTTCCTCTGATTTGGCACATAATATTCCTTTGCGGGATTTATTTAATACTTACTTACCAGCTACGCTATATTTCGGTGCATAATACAGGATGGTTTACTTTGTACAAAAAGATTGGATTCGAATTCAGGAGCTTTTTCAATTAAAAAAAAATAATTCTTGGTTGCATTTCTCCCCGAAGTATCATCTCAAAAAATGAAACCTGTACCTCATCACACTAATATTATAAATGCAAAAGTTTGAGTGTGTGTTTGTCTCGTTCATGCTGCATCGGCTGGACGGAATTGAATGAAATTTGACAGCCAAGTAGCCTGGCGCCTGGAGAAGCACATAGGCCACTCTTCATCCATTTTCACGCAGACGAAGTCGCGGGCAACAGCTAATAACAATATTACCTGCGTGGGCGCAAGCGCAGCCAGTATGGGCACGGCCAGCGCAGGCGCACTGGGCAGTAGTCGCGCGAGGCGCGGCAGCTCGCCCAGCTGCGCGCACAGCTCGCCCAGCGCCGGCCGCGCGCGCAGCGCTGCGGCCAGCGCTAACGCGCAGGTCTCACCGCGACTACCCTGCACGGACACGATAATAAATTATACAACGTGTATCGCAGCCATGCACAATAGATATAAGGAGTACGAACTTAATATGGAGATAAGTTGAAAAAGTGTTCAGCTTATTGTAGTAAATTCCCGTAGTAAATGTAGTAATTTCCCTTTATGTAGTAAAAACCGTCCAAAATGGCGCTAGCAGTCAATTTCGGCCATAACCTACTAGTTTTGGACACAATCGGAACAAGAAAGGGTTTGGAAAAATGTTCGCGAGAAGAAGCATACCTAATAAAATTATTACCTACATCCACAAACATATTTAATTGCCATTCATCACACAACACAAAAACGAACTTCCCTGAGGGCCGCGATGGTTTCAGTCAGCAGTTCCTCCAGGAACCGTTTAGGGCTGCACAGGTTCCAGTACGGGTTCTGCAGATACAACTTGAGGTAGACGCCATTTATCAAACAATACAAAAACGAACCTCAGAGGAATCCTTGTTCAACGCCGCGATGGTCTAAGTCAGCAGTTCCTGCAGGAACCGTTTAGGGCTGCGCAGCTTCCAGTGCCGGTTCTGCAGGTACAGCTTGAGGTAGATGCCGTCGACCACCACAATATGATTGCCATTCATCACACAATACAAAAAAAAACCTCAGGAGTCCTTGTTCAGCGCCGCGGTGGTTTCCATCAGCAGTTCCTGCAGGAACCGTTTAGGGCTGCGCAGGTTCCAGTGCGGGTACTGCAGGTACAGCTTGATGTAGATGCCGTCGACCACCACAATATGATTGCCATTCATCAGACAAATAAAAAACGAACCTCAGAGGAGTCCTTGTTCAACGCTGCGATGGTTTCAGTCAGCAGTTCCTGCATGAACCGTTTAGGGCTGCGCAGGTTCCAGTGCGGGTTCTGCAGGTACAGCTTGAGGTACACGCCGTCGACGACCACCTCGCCGGGCGGCGCCCACGCCTGCTCGCCGGCCGCCGCGCGGTCTAGCGTCTCGCGGTCTTCGAAGGTCGCGTTCGGAGTGCTCAGCTGGTCGGATTGGTGTCTGCGGTGAGGGAAGGGGATTTTTTATTATCTATAGTTCTATACTATACTAATAGAATAAAGCTGAAAAGTTTTCTTGTCAGGACGCGCTAATCTCTGGAACTAGCAGTCGGGAGTCAAAAAATTTTTTATATGATAGCCAGTAGTAGGCTATTTAACAAACTGAGATACGCATAAGACGTCAGCGTACCAAACCAATATTATACTTTATCCTACTAATATTATAAATGCGAATGTTTGTGTGTGTTTGTGACTTCTTCACGCTGTAACGGCTGAACGGATTTGGATGAAACTTTACAGTAATATAGCTTATACATCAGAATAACACATAGGCTACTTTTAATCCCGAAAAACGTGGGCGAAGCCGCGGGGGGAAGCTAGTAAGACTAAGGGCGGGTTGCTTCAAACCATCTGTACCCCGATCATGAGTTTTTTTGACGTGTAGTATCGTTAACGTAAGCATATTTTGAATTGAAAATACACGTTTGTTACACAATATTTATATAAATTAAATACTTAATTAATTTCTCAGTATTTTTTAAAATGTGCAAATTGTAAAAAAAAATATCAAAATGTTCCAGGACTGCTGTATTTTAAATTCAAAATATGCTTACGTTAACGATACTACACGTCAAAAAAACTCATGATCGGGGTACTGTATCCGTAAGTCAGTACGTAATCGTTAAGTCAGTATGAAATTGTCGTACAAGCCGCCATATTTGACGGTTACAGATACGTAACTGTAAGATGAAACAACATGGCATTGTATATGGGTACGCGTACCTGTCCCGTAAGGTCGCGATGTGGGCCGCGAGCCGGCGGCGCGTGTCGTCGGTCCACACGAGCTCGGGGTGCTCGTGCAGCGCGTCGAACATGTGCACGGCGCTCGCCGCGGGAGCCTCGCGCATCGCCTCCGCGAACACGCCCGGGATGTACCGCGATATCGTCAGGCGCACCTGGGTAGCATAGATAGATTCGTACAGGTTGCAAATGGACTCCAATAGTAGACGCTCAGATAAAAGATCGAGGCTATATTCGTCATTTGGTTCGTAAACAATAGAATGTATGCGAATTTTATCATTATTAGTAAATATTAGTATGTACTTTATGTAGTAATTTGGCCAATATTTTTTTCCGTTCCAGGGAAAATTAAAAGTTCTGTAAATACAATATAAATCTGATTAAAAAAAAAAACATTTTTGTTAGCAACATATTAAAATCTTTATAGACAAATGTGTTTAGAATCGCGACAGTACCTTAGGTCCATGCAGCTTGTCGGCCATCATCCTGGCGAGCAGCTCGACGGCCGCCTCCCTCGTCTCCGGTAGCTTACTGTTGCAGAACAGATCCAGCAGGTATATCACAGCACCTGAACAAACATACAAATATTTTATAAAATACCTGCATCAGATTGGAACGAAGTTCCTTAACGCGGCTTGCAGTAGGAGTTGAGCGGAAGAAATCGTCACATAATGAAAAAAAGCGTTGTACCCCTTCTATAAATCTCACCACAATCGCGCTCGCGGTCTCCGACCAGTACCCGTCGGGACGTGAGAGCGGGAGGTCGTGTTGCCGGATTAAATAGCCCTATTTGTCATGAATCTGGCTACCATACAAAAATATTTTTTTCAAATTCGACTGTTAGTTCTAGAGATTAGCGCGTTCAAACTTCAAACAAACAAACTCTTCAGTTTTATAATATTAGTATAGACTACAAAGGCGACAAGGACAAAGATCAGTATAGATACCCTTGTTGAGCGCCTCCCTGACGAGCGCAGTGTTAGCGAGCAGCGCGGCCATGGCAGCGAGCGCGTCGGGGCGCGGCGGGCGCTCCGCCAGCAGCGCCAGCAGGTGGCCCAGCACGGCGCTGGCCGCCACGTCGTCCACGCACTCGCGGCTGCCGCCCGCCGCCAGCACGCTGCGCAGCGCCGCGGCCTGCAGCGCGGGGTGCGGCCGCGCCGACAGCATGCCGAAGATCAGACCGAACTGGCCTATGCATTGGATCTCCGCGCCTGGGGAACAAAAATACATTGTTAAAAACCATTCATTTGTAAGGTTCCGTACCTTAAAAGGAAAAACGGAACCCTTAGGGCGATTGTGCACTACTCCGTTTCCAGCACGTTTTTAGCCAATAGGCATACGTTTTAAAAAGTGGTGGGGATCGTTCTGCGGGCCTATTGGCTAAAAAAAACGGTCCGTGAAAAGACGTGCTGGAAACGGAGTAGTGCACAATCGCCCTTATAGGATCACTTTGTTGTACGTCTGTCACTATGTCAAGATTCTTAACCCTTTATCCGCCTGAGTCGGATTAATCCGACAAAAAAATATGATCGTGCCCATTACGTCTGTTTCATATTTATGGAGTACGACACAGGGCCCTTGTGCACCACATGCAGTTCCAGTAAAAAAACGGACGTTTGAAAAGAGAGAGAAGAAGATTCTCTTTATTTTTTTCTTCTCTCTCTTTTCAAACGTTCGTTTTTTTTACTGGAACTGCATGTGGTGCACATGGGCCCAGAGTCGTAATTGACACGATAATATTTGTCGGATTAATCCGACTCAGACGTTTAAAGGGTTAACGGGTGGAAGCATTTGCTCATAGATGGCGTCACTAGAAGTATGTAATAGCGTCGTTGCTCATAAATGGCGCTATTGCATGTTTCGGAACCCTCAGGGCGCGAGTCGTACTCACAATTGTCTGGTTTTTTTTTTTTTGTATTTTACCTTTGCCCACAAAACGAGGACCTAATACGAAACTCTTTTCTCTAGAATCGTGGTAGAAGTATTGTACTTAAAATAATGCTGTGCGTCTGGGGTAGAACGATCTGCACCCGTAGTATGAGCAATAAAGAAACGGGTGTTGTCGACGGAAGAATAGCAAAATGACAGATTGTAGAAATATTTCCACCGATTTAAGCATGGCGATGTTAAAAATGAATGTTCAGTCGACAAAAGTCTATAACGCCAACCGCTGTGGCTATCAATGATATAAATGTTAATTGAATCTACTGCTTTGCACCAAGCATATGAGATTAAAATTCAACATAAAAACGCACAGACCTGGGTTCTTAATGATAACGTTGGCGAGAGCGGTGAGTGCGTATGTGACGTGCTGCACTCGCTCCGAGGTCATGTCGCCCTGCGTCTGCTCCTGGATGAACTTCAGCAGGTCCAGGATGAATTGCTGAGGGTTCTAGATGGGCGACATAAAATAAACAGTGAGACGTATGACAATAAAGATACACTTCCGACACTGGTGACAGCGGCTGACCACAGCGGCAGCTGCTGTCGCCGAATGCAAGCGATATCAGTGGGTCCCTTACATTATCTATGAGACAATTTTTGTGTGACTTCAAAATTTATAAGAGAAAGAAGAGTTTAACATAAGAATTTTTTTTTATTGGTTAAAATGACGTGCTTCGGTCGTGAGACAGGGGGGGGCAATTGCACCTATAGCCCCCTAGTGTCCAGTCCACACCTATACATATATCATGTCGGTCCTCTCTATTTTATATCGATTTGTCAACATGAAAAATCGTTTCATGATTCGGGACCCTGCACAAAAATTTAAAAATATATAATTATCTCACCTCAATAGGGAAGTCGGGCTGCTCATTGTAGATGTCTATATAAACCCCGCCGACGGCGACGAGTCCCTCGTGCGCGGAGTAGGTGAAGGGCTGCACGAGCGGCCCGTCGTCGTCGTCCATGAGTGCGCGCGAGTTGCGAAGCACGTCTTTCAGCTCGGCGCGAGTGCTGTTGTCCCACACCAGGTACGGCGTGCGCCAGTTCGATGTCAACGTTTTAAGGAGCTACGACAAAATAACAAGCCATACAGCACGCGGCATATTACATATTACACATTCTTTTGCCAGTTCTTTTGCCTGCGTTGATTTGATTGACGGGTATAAAAGTCTAGAAATCATCATAGTCAGTTCACTGTCTATGATTCTTAATTCCAGAAGGGCATTCCGGATATATGTGGCCGACATATTACTTGTTGTGGACACTGACGTCACTGATGCGACGCGCCACAATGGCTGCGTTTAAACCGCCAGAAACTGACTGCATTTTTCAATTAAATATTTTATTGCGTATTATCAATATTTTGTAAGTGTTACATTTTTTTCGGTAATACACCAACCTAGAGTCCTAGACAATCGAATAAAAATATTATAAACTAGCATTTTTCCCGCGACTTCGTCCGCGTTGCCCACATTTTTTCCAGACAACAAGTAGCCTATGTTACTCGGTGATAATGTAGCTTTAATTGGTGAAAACATGTTTAAAATCGGTCCAGTAGTTTCGGAGCCTATTCCTCTTTATAATATTAGTATAGAAAACATGCATAACCCTATTGAGACATATTTCGCCTTACCTCATGCTGATCAGGCTCAGCCAGTCGCCCACACAGGTACGGCGTCAGTAGCGTATGCAGCGAGTTCCGTATGTTGTCGTCGTCCGGCGACGCTTGCGTGTGCGGACCGTACATAGCCGCTAACGCTATGATACACTGCTTCGCTAGTTGGTTCGCAACTTCCTGTGAATTAAGTTCAAGAAAGTTCAAGAAATTGTAAGAAAATCGAGTATTCAGCGAAACATTAACAGAGTTGAGTTAAAGAAATATCAATAATATACATTAGCTACTAGGAAACTGTAAATACATAAAAATTACTAATTTAAATTGTTGATTTCTCAGAATTCCGGTTAGACGAGGTAAAACTAATAATAGTATTATAATCTAGAGATTATAAGAAACAAACCAACATGCGTTTTATTAATGTCCGCCACAATTTGTGGTGGGCCTAATCCTCCAACAAAAAAAATATCTCCTTTGGCACTAATAAAAAAAACATACACACTACAATGCGTTTGAACCACACAGGATAAACAAACTATGACATTATGTTACATTAAAGACAATAGCTGCGAGCGGCACGTGGGCCCGGCGGCTAGGGTTTGTTCCTAATGAGCCCGTGGTTCAACTAGCGTTGAAAATTCCGAAAAAACAATTTGTTTCCACGAAAAAAACAATTTTTGGTGGAAAAAAACGGGAAATTTTTCAACGCTAGGTTCAACACACCTGCTTGTTGAGCTGCGCGTCGGTGTCGACCCCTGACTCGGTGAGCGTGTAGTCGTAGCCCAGCGCGGCCGGAAGCAGCGCCTGCAGTGCGCCCGCGCGGCACAGCTGCGAGCGGCACGTGGGCTCAGCCGCTAGGGCTCCCACCGCCGCTGCGCCCGCGCACGCTGTCTCGCCTAGGTGCTGCAAGATACACACATTGTTATTAGTATGCTTCATGTAAACAACATATTTACGACAAATAGCCACACAATTCATCAAAATCATCTTAGCGATTTAGCCCTAAAAATAACACACAATCAGACAGAGTTGCTTTTACATCATAAAGTTTATGTTTACTGTTGGATAGACACGATCACAAGTAGTAATTCCTCACCAGTCGTTTCAATAGTGGCCAAAGGTCAGGCGCGGCAAGCGGGGAAGGCGGCGGCCACGGCGAAGCAGCCCCTCTAGCCACGCCACTGTACTCACCGGTCGCTTGAGCAGCGGCACCAGGTCGGCGCAGAGCTGCGGCATGTCGGCGCAGACGGCGCGGCAGGCGGGGAAGGCGGCGGCCACGGCGAAGCAGCCCCTCTAGCCACGCCACTGTACTCACCGGTCGCTTGAGCAGCGGCACCAGGTCGGCGCAGAGCTGCGGCATGTCGGCGCAGACGGCGCGGCAGGCGGGGAAGGCGGCGGCCACGGCGAAGCAGCGCGCCGCGTGCGCACAAACTTGCGCGCTGATGTCGCCCGCCTTGCTGGCTTCGGATAGCACGGGCACGCAGCGAGACATCGCCTCGTGGAGGACCTACGTACAAAACAAACACAGAGGATTTTAAAAATCGAAATATCTATCAGCACTTATAAAGCTTTGTATAGACCTGCGAGCGCGGCGCACTGTGAGCGGCTCGTTGTGAGCATTCTCCAAATGAAAACTGTGCGGCTCGTAAGTCAAGTAATGTACCCAGCTGTAATGAGCGCGCAGGCGTCCATTGCTCACGAACTGCGTGTACGACCGTCTCCACACTCCGCGCTGCTCAGACTGAGCGCAGTGAGCGCTCTATACGAAGCTTAAGACGTAGTGGTAGGGCTCGTGACTTACAAGAGCCGCGCTGATCGATCGAGGTTAAGCTGCGCATGCCACGGTCAGGCCACCGGACCCCTCCGTGCCTCGGAGAGCACGTTAAACAATCGGTCATACTAATAATAATATGATTGACTTGGCGCTAAGTTTATAGAGGCCAAAAAATGGCATTTGTATCCACCTCGTGGCTTTTATGTAGCGTACTTTTTGGGGTTTCCCGAATGAAAGTGTTAAGACTTAGAATATGAAATAAAACATCACAACACTGTTCGAAGAGCAGTCTAGAAAAAGAGTAGTGCCGAGTGTAAAAAGGGGCATAAGTCGTAATTAAGACTTTAGAACGAAATTCTCTGTGGCGGGCTGCAAAAAATCGGCCTGCGTGGAAAAAACTATAATCACAACAGAACGCTCCCCATTTTGCTGTTGCAAATGTGTTGAAACTCGCTTTCTCCGCTCGCTGGAATCAGCACAAACAGTACGTATAATATTTGACTGTATTCACTGTTCTATCTACATCACACGTACCTGCAAGCCGCCCTCCCTGCGCAGCTCCTCGGCGTTGAGGGCGGAGCACCGCACGGTGGCGTGCGCCAGCTCGCAGGCGGCCGGCAGCAGCGGCGCGGCGTCCCGTTCCGCGAACAACTGTTCCGCCTCCGCTTCTAACCGCGCCGTGCGGAGTAATTGAGGGTAGCCCGCGTACTTGTAGGGCTCCAGGACTGGGAGAAGGACAAAGATATCATAATTTGTGCCCGTTTTTACTAACACTAGAAGACGTTTAATTGTAATTTAAAAATATTAAAAGGAGTTACTACCTAGCGCAAAAATAATTTCACCAACCACTAGGCGACAACTGTGGAAGTGGTGAAGGTGTCTCCTAATGTTAGTGGAAACGAGCATTAATGTCTCTCTTTGAAAAATCAATCTAGACCAGAGCGCCTAACATGCGAACCGCGACAAAATTTTGTCGACGCTTTTATCGTGCATTTGTCTCGTATTCGCACGAGTAAGAGCGAGACAAAACAGTCGACAAAATTTGTCGCGGCGCGCATGTAAGCCCGGTTTCTAACCTTATGGTAGTCGCGAACCACTTAAAATTTCAAAAATCTCACTGACCTTTTTCGAATAAAGTAGTACCAAAGAAAGAAGGGGATTTAAAAATACTTTTAAAACTGCTTTTTTATTAGGTAGGACTGTAATTATTTTCTTAATGAATGATAGGCAGCCTAGCTACCCCAGGTTAAAAAAACCTGATATATCTATATCAGGTTTTTTTAACCTAAGTCAATCAATCTTGATTGACTTAGCAAACTGACTGATATACTTAGGAAAGTCAAAGTACAGCCTGTGAATCTCGCCCTAAGTTTGAGTAAGTAGTTTACGTTCAAGTATCTTTAAAAATGATTAAAATACATAAAACAAAATTTTTTTCAAACAAAACATCCTTGATAATAAAAAACCGGACAAGTGCGAGTAGGTATGCCTCGCGCCTTGAGGGTTCCGAAATAAGATCATAGATGGCGCTACTGCATACTTCTAGTGGTGTCATCTATGAGCACATGGCTCCACTTATGGTCCGGTGACTGACGGCGGACAACAAAGTGATCCTATAAGGGTTCCGTTTTACATTTTGAGGTACGGAACCCTAAAAAGAAACTACACAACTCCCTTACCTTCTGAATACCTCTGGAAGAGTATGGTCTGTGTCCGCAGTATGAGCACGATGTTGTTGGTGTTGGGCCCGTCGCCGGTCCACACGTTCCGACTGCACAGAAACTCGTACGCCTGGTTCACGGCCTCGAAGCGATCCTGAACAGTCACGTTTAAATATAGAACATATCTTACCACAGAAAAAATAAACATCTGTTGAACAAGAATGATACCAAAAATAATACACACTAGCAAATACTAATAATACAAATACCTACTAGGTAATTAGCACTAACTTGTCTAAAACAAATGTGTATTATTTTTGGTATTATTCATGTTCAACTGATGTTTATCTTTTCTGTAGTAAGGCCCATAAGGTCTGCCGCTTACCTAACCGTCTTCGTAGCACAGTTTGGTAAGCTCGTTCAGGATATTTTTCAGCGCATTATTACTGACTAGCGACCGCACTTGCTTTGCATAATGGAATCACCTGGGTGCAATCTACTGTTTTTTATTTATTTATTTATTTAATAATAGGCTTGCGTTTGACCGCCATCTCGCCTAATGTTAAGCGATGATGCGGTCTACGATGGACGCTTGCCTAGAAGAAACCGATTCACTCGTGACTTGAAGATGTAGATTGCAGTGGCGAAGGGTCCCTACAATACGATTCCTACTGGCTTCCCTTTGGAAAATAGCACAAGCAGTATGGCCTACTATTGTCAAATATTTATAACTAGCTTTTCGTGGCCAGGTAGGCATTTGTAGCTCCGGCTTACCTCTTACAAAAATTGACCCTTCGCCACTGGTAGATTGTAACTGTTTGGGAACACCCACTCAGGCGCATCAAACCGCTTCGTTCGGGTTTTTGGCATAATAACCATGAACCGATGGCGCTTTTTCGTGCTTCTGGTCGTCCGATAGAAAAAAGGGCAGGAGGCAATAATTGCACCTATTGCCCCCAACCCTTTATCCGCGTCTAATGATAACTAGACTATAGTATCACATAGACTTACCCGTCCGTCAGGGTTCTTATCAGGATGGTACTGTTGTGCGAGCCTGTAGTACGCTTTACGCACGGCCGCTTCATCGTGTTGACCCGTAGTGAGCCCTAGGGCTGCGTACGCCTCGCCTGCTGTCATCGATGGAGGCTTCTTCTCAACTTCACGCCGCCACGCGTCTAATACGTCTTTGAGTAGGCCCACCTGGATAGAAGAATAATACTTATAAAAGTTGTTGACCCAAATATTTGGTTTCCATTTAATTACGGTCAAATCAAACAGTGCTTCAGCACATTGTAAGACGTAGGTATCCTGAGAGTAAGCCATAGGGACCATTGATCGCTTTTCGAGTTCAGCAAAATCTAGTTATCAGATCAGCAAGGTTTTCACCACGTCCGGGTGAAAATAGACATCAAAGAACTTTATGCTGGAAACCTTATTTACTTTTTTCACATCTACTGACCGAATGTTGCTGGATGCTGTACACTCACCGGGTCCGGTATGGGCCACTCGGGGAAGCGCTGCATGTCGCACAGGTGCCTCAGGTAGAACATGTTGCAGAACAGCTCATGCTGCAGCTGCGGGTAGCACACGGCCGGGATGGCGAGGTACGGGTAGCGCGCAGCTATATGCGCGCGTAGGCGAGGTGTGAACTCGCCGATGTGCGCTGACACTTTCATTATTAGCATTCGTCTGGGGGCAATGAAAAAGTTTCAACAAACAGTAACTCGAGGGTTCTTTAGGGTGATTTCACAGTCACGCATACGCCGGAGCGGATGGTGAGCAGCGCGGGCCACACGATAGACGTGTCTTGTACCGTTTCAAAGTGAGACGCGTACGATTGTATGGCTTACGAGCCGCGCTGTCCGCCCGCGCTGACGGTTAGCGCGACTTTCAAATCACCCTTAACCATTCGACCCGATTAAACCTCAAATGAAGGCGGTTACAGATACATCGTTTTCTGGTGCTATTTCCGACTCGGATACTCCGAACGCAGCAAAGTTAGGTATCCCCAAACACATTTGAAAGTGTAAAATGCAGGTCCTTGCATTCATTCGGAATTTCCGTTCGAAAACGAATCGATTTCTTTTTTCTTTTTAAGAAGAAAAGTATTATTCTATGGATAGTAACGCTGGCGCCTGCGTTCAACATACCCGGCATAAGTCCGTCATAGATAATAAACACGCTAAACGGAACGAAACATAATCTGCGACCAGATTTCAAATGACTATAATAATATCACGTATTTTATAAATTCAGTATAACTCCATAACATCGGTTAATTACGTACAAAAAGTCATAAACAATAGTTACAAACCTCATTTCCGAGTTCCAGATAGCTTCGGGCGTGTCCCACTCTCCGAGGAAAATCTGCGCGAATTTATCAGAGCCGTGGTTTTCTAAGTAACACACCATTGCTTCAGGTAGTAGCTGCCCTAATATCGACCGCTGCATTATGTCTGAACTTGACTGAAAACAGAAGTAAACATTTAAAAGATATAAAAGTCTTGAGAATGATCGTTTTAATAAATAATGATTGGATTGGATACAGTTTTAACCCACAAGCATAGTATTTTGTGGTTGCACGAATTGTTTTCATTGTTAGTAATTAGCTGTGTGAAGAAAATAAATCCGAATCAAATCGGGAAACCCCAAATTATGCAAGTGAGAATAAAAAAAGTAATAATTCTTGGACATATTTGCTTGACATACCTGATCAGCTCTGAACGCCTGCTTCATATGTGTTAGTCTAAGGAACCGCGCGATAGGTAACAAGTTTGACCCCGTGTATAATAACATGAAGTAGAATACGCCTGTTAAGTAAAGCTTCGAGATCTCAGGGTTGTCTTGCATCACCTCATAGAGAAGGGTGGCTACCTGAAAAGTACTTAAAATGCATTATTCCAGCAATAATTTGGACAAGTGATTTGTCCAAGGCATTCTATCATGTTCATCATGATAGATTAGTATTGAAATTACACCAATGAGGGGCAAAAAATGTTTCATTGTTCGTGTCGTAAGTCGTTCAAGTTCTATTCCTAGTTCGTACTTAAAAATAGAATTCAGAAAGTTGACATTAACTGAAAGAAATCTTCGTAATGAGTCATTACATCGGGAGTCCCGCAGGGCACAATTCTCGGCCCATTTTTGTTTGTTGTTCAAATGAACCTACCTTACATGGGATAACACGTCATCATTTCTTTATCAACAAGGTCGGATTTTAAACTTGTGAATTTTGGCAAAATTATTTGAATAGAAATAGCTATATTATCAATGACGTCAAACCTTACCTTTTCAACGAGTATAGGGTCGAAAGTCAGTAAGAGTTGAACGACGTGTGCTAGACAGGCCGGCTCTGACAACATTCGCTTTACTTTTGGTAACGGCCTTATTACTGCGTCCTCTTCATCTCTGTAAAACATTTTTACGTTGGAAACTTGTTTCTGCGAAACATAACACTGCATCGGCAAACTTGTACACAAACATATGAGAATACACTAGTGGCAATGGAAAATAGACTGTATATAGCAGATTTAAGTTCAAATCCCAAAGCATGATAATTCTATATAAATGATATACCTGCTAGGATAGTATCTTGCACAGGTGATGAGCAGGTCCAGTACAGTGGCAGCTAGCGCACTCTCATCAAACACCGGGGTCCCACGAGCCACTAGAGTCCACTTGAGCTGGGCGACACCGCCCACTGCTCGCCAACCTTCCATACTGTTGGCCCAGGCTTTGGTCTTGTTGTTTATTTCACCAGATTTGTATAGGTCTTTGAGCTGCAACAAAACGTGGTGGTTATTGCGAAACAAACAAGCAAGCGCAGTTATGCGTAGATAAGCGCCTTTAGTTTGAACTATATCAGTACCGTCTCAATTATTGTTTTACCTTTTATCATGGCTCACGGGCATTGTTGTTAGAGTTATTGGACCCACCGAAGCTTAAAATGAAATCAATGCTAAAATTCAAGATGGCTGGCGGGTAGCAGAGAACAAGCCTTGTGCTTTGGCTTCTCATTCTCGCTCGTAACACTATCAGACACTCGCAGACTTGCCGTTAAATCTTTTTCATTTTTGATGTACTCACTTTTGCGTGTTTGCCTTGAAGTATTAACCTAGTTCAAATTTGAAATGTTAAAGAAATGACTATGAACCTGTTGGAAGCTGACGGGCCCCTTCCTCGTCACCTTGTCGGCGTGCTCCACGTTGTAGTACCACTCGCGGTCGCCGCCCGGCTGCGACTGCGGGCCCTCGATCACGTTGCTCTGCGCCGGCACGGTGGCCCGCGACGTGTGCAGGTGAGCTAGCGTCATCAGCTCTACTAGGATCCTGGCGGCATTTCATCATTTATCATTAGACCGCGTTTACATTCAGCCCATTGCCGCGGCTAACGAGCAGGGGCATGAGGAATAAACTGGGAAACGCGAGAATGTAAACAGGTAATTTCCATTGCTTATCCCCCATTTGGCGGTTTTTTTACGGACATCAAAGCGCGGCAGTGCAGAGCGACGACGCTGCGACAACTTCCACGTTATCCATTGCCCAGAGTCGAATTGAAAGTACATATGAAGCGGCAATGTAAACACTCATTTTCGTTGACGTTGCCACAGCAATATTTGGAGAAATATGTATGGAAGGGCAAGTGGCAACGGAAATTGCTGTATGTAAACGCGATATTAGGAGTGACGAAATATACATTTTATGTATTACATTATCACCTAATGTATGCCGCGGCGGCGGTGTAGGCGGTGTTTATAGTAATTTCGCCAGTTATGTTATAAGTCATTAACCGGAAAAAAATCGACTCCAGGATGCTACTGAGAACACTTTGCCTCCTGTGGGGATCGAACCCAGGAACCTTGCGTTGTTGTGCTTGTAACCATCGAAGCTGTCATTATTTCTTGCGCAAAATATAGATCCATTTGGCAACGGGATCATGGAGTTTTTAAGTATTTCGCTTGATATTGAACTGAAGAAGAATATTAGATGGGTATTATGTTTGTTTACTCACCTAATACCATTCCACTCTAATATATCACTGACGTTTCTTCTATGTAATATCAATTTTGATAAAAACTGCACTAGCCTGTCCCTTTCCATTCTATCGCATGTCTAGAACGAACAAAAACGTATTAAAATCTTTAAAATTTTCAATGGCACGTACAAGCGATATTATGCTCTATGTTCTTACCCTGTCCAACATTTGCACGATGTATTTGGTGTCAGCGAAAGGACCTATGTCTTCAAAGTACCGTCCGTACACTATGCTCATAGCTTGTAGGCACATACACTTCATTTCAACCTTCGGCGTCGATAGGAACCGGTGGTACAGGTCGTTGAAGAACTCGTAACTGAAAGATAAGACGTAACACCTTGTAAGACTTAGGGCGGGTTGCTTCAAACCATCTGTATCCGTAAGTCAGTACGTAATCGTTAAGTCAGTATGAAATTGTCATACAAGCCGCCATATTTGACGGTTACAGATACGTAACTGTAAGATAAAACAACATGGCCTTAGTAGAATGACGAAGAGCTGCCTAAAGTCTAATTTGTTACATTCGACGTCACTGAATGTATACCTACTAGTTATTTGAAGATGTAGCTACACGTTCATAAAATTTCTTTAAGGATTTTTAATTTTTTTAACGTTTTTAAATTTTACGTAGCATGTCGTTTAGGCAGCAATGGTATTCATTCAGCATCGTCGCAAATAAAATGTGAAAGATTTAAAAAAAAGTCTTTAAATCGAACAAAATAAAACCGCTTTTCATGTCTGTCTGCAGGGCCGATATTGTACTCAAGTAACCTACTGATAAATACCAGTAGTATTTCAACCGCAAATATAACTTTGTATTTCATAATAATATTGTGATATACAAAGTAATTTTTGCGGTTATGATACAGGTATTTTCGCAACCGGAGTCAAGCCCTGTCTGTTGTCCGTTTAGATTTTCCAAGCTTTTCTATGGTTTATGTGTATAATACGTTAATATTCAACTTAGATACAGCACAGAAATCTCAATGTTTTGACATGCCACATCAATAGCACCTGTGCAGATAGCGATAGCGCTAGTCACTAACACTACATATACGCGCGCAAGCACGCACAGCAAGGATAAAACTGTACCCGCTACAAATGTGTCCTTAGTGTGTGTGCTTGCGTGCAGATATACAGGGGCGCTAAATGTGTCGCGTTTCAAATGTGGCGCCAAAATTATCGTAATACAAGTGTATGTCTGGTGTGCGGCCCGGCCAACAAAACAAAAACGTTCACTCACGACTTCCTAATAGGGCTGTCATCGTTGTCCCTCTGTTCCAACAATATCCGCAGGTAATAGTCTCCGATCTTGACCTCGTTCTGTAGACACTGGTAGTGGACTTCCAGCTCCGCGTGGTTCCACGACGTGAGGGTAGTGCCGGCCACTTCACGATCTGACGTGAACGCCCGCAGCTCGTTTTCTAAGGCATTGCGGAGTTCTTCGCGAGTCTTTGAGACAAGAAAAAGGCAACAGTAAATGATAGAAAACAATTATTTGCGCACACAGTTAAAAAAAACCGGCCAAGTGCGAGTCGTACTCGCGCACCGAGGGTTCCGTACTGTTCGTTTAGTTTGTTAGTGAAGGTATTTTGATGATTTTTAAAAAACTGCGATATTTACGAACATCCTTTTATTTTTGGTGCAATATTTAGGTAAACTTCTATCAACCTTCAATAGTTATTTCAGACTTCAATATCACAATACAATCAATAGAAATTAAACATAATTACGTTAATATTACGTCACATTTTTAAACAAACGGTCTCGATGTTGTGGTTTCCTGTAAGACACCACTTGCTTACATGATTTGTTGAAAAGCTGCGACAAGGACGCCTTATACCTAAGTAATGTACAATTTATTGTCAACTAGTTAAGTTTCTCTTTAAGTGAACAATGTAATGTTCTTTGAGAAAATAAATGTCTTTAAGCCGAAGGTCACGCGCCTTTGCCACTTCTATTGACTTATTATTTCGATTTCTATGATTATTGACCAACAATAATCTGAGCTTTGTCCTAATATTCCACGATTGCATAATCACTTACCGTATGGTTCCATATGAGGTTAGGCAGCGCGTGGTCTTTGTGGAACTGGTAGTAGAACAGCGGCCAGTTGGCGGTCGACTTGACGCGCTCCCGACGTCTTCGCAGTACCACGGGCCTCTCGCGGGTCGCGTCCCGGCGCTCCGCTGACGGACGGCCCAGGCGGGCCGCCCAATGTTGGAGGGCTAGTTGGGCGTAGTGCTGGGAAAAATTTAATAGGTTGCATTTCAGTGAACTATTCATACTTTCTTCATACGTCTTTTATTGTTAAAAATTAGGGCAGATTTCGGCAACGTTCGTGATTAATCAGTCTAAACAGAATATATAAAGTTGTAATAGACTAAATTTTATGAAGTTTCGTAACACATTGTAAACACAACTGTCTCCTTTGTCCTTCGCCCTTTCCCTCCTTTCTTCTCACTCTATATCATCTTACTCGACGGCGCATTTCGATCTTTTTAACTCACTAGAAAACCATAAATAACCAAAAGCATGACTAGAACAGTGCCAGCTGTACCGAAGCATAGGGCGAAGGAATGACCAGACTAAGACCAAGTTTTGGGTCACTCGTGGTAGTAAGTAGCATAGATACATTACCTATTATTTACCGCGTAATACGGGTGTAGACGCGCCCTGTTATCAATTTTTCATGGGCGCAGTTACAAAAGGTCGCACCGAGCGCATAAAAGGTTACTTCCGTCACTGGACACAATACAAACAAGACTTACTTCTAAATGCTTCTCGACGTATTTGACTTGTCGCTCGAGCGCCTCCCAGTGCTGCGCGCGCTGCTTGACGCTCGCCTGCGCCAGAGACAGGTTGTCGCGCTCCGGCTCCAGCTCGCTGGCCAGCGCGGCCGCCGGGGGAGCTTCTGTAGATTCTAAGAAGGCGAGGAGGCCTGATGGCTGTGGGAGGAAGGTGGGGTCAGATAGAGTAGATTTACTATGGTGCTTTTTGACTGGTGTTGAGTTGGTAAGCCAGAGGAGCCTAGATTCTAGGGTCTAGGGAATGTTTGAAAAGTGTTACGGTTTGCGCAGACCACCAGAATATTAAGGAGTAGCGGTCAAGAATAGTCACTGGTGCAAAGCGAACTAGAAATAGAAACCAGAACGAGTATCTACGCAAAAATGTGTCAGGCTGGTTAGTATACTAAAACATGTAGACACATAGGAGCTGATAACTGGTCTTGAAGACTTTGGCTCCTGAAAATGACTTACATAACATCTCGAATTATGTTTGTTGTTCTCAGACCGTTATAATTAATCACCAGTCCTGCCGACCTACCATAGATTTTGATGGGCCAACCCCAGCTAATGAGACACAATTAAAAACCTATTCTTCCTGACACACTAAAGGGTCGGCGGGATTTGAGAGATTAACGCTGAGTTGAGAAAAGGTGATCAAGTTTTAAAGGAGACTTTAACGACAGAAACTGAATGGTTAATGCCTCCTTTAAAATTTAATTATCTTTCTGCAACCGACGGTAAGGCAAATGAATGAGTCTCGTTACTCACCATGATCCTGCGCAACAGCGAGTGCGCAGGCGCATGCTCGACCAACCACAGCGCGACGAGATGCCGCGCTAGGTGGCGGTGGTGGAGCCGCGGCGGCGCGTACAGCGCGGACAGTAGGTGTCGCGGCAGTGCGGCCTCGGCCAATGCCAGCGTCTGCATGCGGGACCCCACCCCTTCGCCCCCCTCCTCTACTAGAGCGCGCATCACTAGACCGGCACCTTTTACTATCGCCATTGACGGGTGCTGTACAAATAAACAACACAATTATACATAAGTACAGAGATATATAGAACATTTTACGTAATTTAGAACGTCCGATTTTAAAGATCAGTTTTCAGTGCACAAGATACAGAGACCGGCAAACATGTTGAAAAATGACCTTGACTGCGCAATAGTCGATTTTTTTAATTTTAATGTATGGAAGCATACATACGCAAACTTTCCCCTAATAAGCCGCTTTTGCTTAATTTTTTTTCCGGTCTCTGTATATTGTATTCCATTTTTTAAGCATATTAGGTAAATGAAAATTTCGACAGTGGAAAGCCAAAATAGCTTAACCACCAAAAGAAAGAGATATGTTTTTTTTTTTCTTAAAAAAAACACGTTAAAACTCATTTTCCAAAAGTACCATTTTGGCGGTTTAGCGATTTCGCCCTTCCACTGTCGATTTAATGGTTTGTTACGTCTCACTGTCTTGTTTGGGTAATAAACGTTACTATCAACAGATTTACCTATGTTCTACAGTGCACAGAAAGTTGCGAAACAAACCCATCGCCTACTCATCAGTTAAAATTCGAATTCACTTTAAACCTTACCTCAAACAGCTTGAACAGCACTCGTCCCCTCTTAGCGACCATTTCGAGCAGCTGGTCGAACTGCTTGCCGTCCGTGGTCTCGCTGTAGGGCACGCACAGCGCGAACGTCAGGAAGTCCAGCATGGCGGCCACTACTAGTGCACCACTGCCCGCAGTCTACGGGAATAATACACGTTTAGACGCTATTCATGATGGCAAATGGTATGGTGTGGTATAGTAGAACGATCTGTTGGTAATTCTGTGGGCCTAGCACGAAACATTTAGACGTACGGTATCGTAAACGTAAGCGAATTTTGAATCTAACAGCTGTCATAAAACATTTTTGATAAAATTTTATACAATTTGTGCTTTATATTATATTTGTGTATTTTAATAAATACAGAGATTTATATAAAGTATTTAATTTATATAAATATATTAAATATCGTGTAGCAAACGTGTATTTTCAATTTAAAATATGCTTACGTTTACGATACGCAACATCAAAATTGTTCGTGCTAGGCCCTCTGTTCATGCCATATAGTCCAGTTTCATATAAGGTTTAATCAAAATCCGTTAACGCGAAAATTACTTTTTTGCGTAAAAGAGTAACAAACGGAATACATCTTCACAAACTTTCACGTTTATAATAGTAGGAAAACCAATGAATGACGTCCACAAGCAACTTATACTGCCAAAAATAACGTCTTCAACCGACTTGTGCTTTGTAAACATATACAACAAGCCAACATATTGGGAGTTTTACTAACTGTCAAACAATCAACTAACTATAATAACTTACTAATTTAAAAACTTGCTTCATGCATGAACATTTCTAAGCTTACCACATGGTCAGCCCACATAGTGAGCAGGCCATCGAGGAAGGTGGACGACGACAGCATGCTGGCCTTGTTCAACTGTTCCTGTCTCAGATCCGGCTCGGCGTGCATCGGCTGCAGCAGCGCGCACACCGCGTCCAGCGCCGCGTGCGCGCACGCAGGCGAGCCGCGACGTAAGGCCGCCACCGTCGCCGTGCCGATCCATTCGCGGAAACTGACAAAATTGCAATTTATGATGCAAAACTACAGTTTCCGAAAGATTTTTAGTGATTGGTTGATACTGATTCTGTTGAACATCGCACTAAACTAATTTTAATCAATCTCTTTCATACAAATATCATTGAAAAAGGATATAAAATATTAAGAACTGTCAAATTAGTCTACGCCCTTGTCATTTACGGGAAAATAGTCATGACCTATTGCGAAACCGACTAAATTCACATTGAAATGAAGCAAGTGGACTAATTTGACAGGATTAAATATCTGCTATCCCTCTCTCATTTTTTTTAAAAAAAGAGACATTATAAGACTAAATTAGTTTAGTTCGTAAACAACAGAATCGGCACCATTATTTTGGTTCAACCAATCGCATCACTATAATGAAATTGGACGATCAAAATCTTGATCAGTCTTTCAGTAGTCTAATAAGGCTAAATATGATATTATCATAAAAATATAAAATAATTTTCAAGATTTATTAGCATTACATTTTATAGTGTAGTAGGGGGTTGAAAAACTGTTTCAAATCATATCAACATAACACGACGCCATTTAAAGATAAAGGAAGTTCACGTACAGGAAATAGTTATGACTGATAGATAACTGTACCTAAACAAGTAAACATTACACACCACTTATAAATCACAATAATCATTCCATGGTCATGATAAGATTAAAAATATACAATTTCAAGTACATTAAATATCTCACCCTGGTAACGCAGTGAACGCAGCGAATCCAACTTTGCTGGCACAAAGTCGCCTCAAGGCGTGGAACTGCGCTTCTAGCTCGCGGGGCGTTAAGTTGCTGCCGGACGGCGCGCTGCTCACCAGCGCGGTCAACGCGCCCGTGATCAACTTCTCCTTGTTCTCAGCGAACAGACGCTGTGATGCAACATTTTAGTGCACTTCGTCTTATTTTAGGACACGATTTGAAAGGCGTGGGATTTTTAGTTTATTTTAAAATGAAAAGAACCTTATATCGTGCAAGTTGAAATTCAGAACAGAAAGACGGAACGGCCAGTTCGGTTAATTTGGAGAATGATTACAACCAATTAAGTATTTCCGATCCACTAAATTCATTTTCAGATTTTAGAATGTCCCAGTCTGTCAAATAGTGACGCCAAATATACCAAGTAAAAGTACTTATTACATAATTATTTAAGTAAACAAAGATACAATTTATGCAACTAAATTTAAAACATTCCAAAGTTAGTGCAGACATCGCATACAATCTATGGTATTTACATGTAAATGCAGATGAATTTTAACCAACGACCATGGGGGCCTAGTAAGCTATAGAAAAAAATAAATCTAATAGATTTAGTGGAAGAATATCTTCATACCTCTACCTAGCCATTGAAGGAGTAGCAATGTAAGGGTGTAAAATAATAAATTGACAGGGGACTTACAAGATCCCACGTAAGAAACAGCCACAACAGGGGACGGGCCTACAAGGCACACAAGGTACATTAATATGTCCCAGGAATTTAACAAAAATAAATTAAATCGAAGCGTGATATGTAGATGAGAGTAGCATGATAGTGATGTTGTCTATGTATAAAAAATGTATACAAGATGTTTATATGCAACCGTGCGTCCGTGCTATATTTCTAGAGGTTGTTGGGACTCTTATTTAAAACCACATTTTGATACCTAAGTCAAAAAAATTCGGAGATTTTTTTTTCGACTCTATACAAATGGCATCAGGTGATCATCAATTCGTATGGAGAGTCGAAAAATTTTTGTCCGCATGTTTTATTTGACCTATCAAATATTGCTCTGAATAAGAGTCCAAAGAATCTCTATAAATATGGCATGGTTACAGATATCAACATTATGTATAAATGAAAGTCCAAGATGCGTACGCGTTAACGAGCGTATACGTAAATAACGTACGTATACGCAAAATGTATGCAATGGTTATTGAATGAATGTTCTAGCATTTTCATGCATTTTTTTGAACAGAAGAACGATCCTAATTTTTTACACGTGTTACACAAAAATTACTATGATGTCTCGAATGCAGTGTACACAAAACGTATAGCAACGAATATGAACATTATTTGTATAAAAATAAGGTTCATATTCCTATAAGCGAATATAAACAAGCGCTTCATAAGAATATGAACTTTAATGTAATAATGCAAATATTATATACTAATATTATAAAGCTGAAGAGTTTGTTTGTTTCAACGCGCTAATCTCTGGAACGTGTAACGGATTTGAAAAAATCTTTTTGTATTATGATAGCCAGATTTATGAGGAATAGTATAAGCTACACATCTCGCTTCGGCCCTTAGGAACCGAGCGACGGGGATGACACCGCGGGGAACAGCTAGTAATGCAAATAATGTTTATATTCATATTAGTTTTCTGTAACCTGTGCGTTCGAGACCTCATAGTACCTAGTGTTTTTTAATACGGGTTTGAGTCTAATGACACAATTATAAGACTACTTATATACCTACTAGCGTCAACCACTCATCCTACACAATGAAAATACGTAGTATTAAGAGAAATCGAAGTGGTTAATATCGATTAGTATAAAGTATGCATGTACAGTGCAGCTATACAGCTAGTCACAAAAGCGTCTTACGTCTTGGCTGACGGAGTATATGAGCCCGCTGTAGCCAACGTTGGAGTTGAATCTCTCTATCACTTCAGCGCGAGACATGCCTACTGGGTTCTGGAATAATCTGGAAAAAAACGTAAGCTTTAGAAACTTCTCAATTTGTTGCCTTAAGATACATTTTGTTGGATCAAGTAATTGTTCCGATGAAATATGAATCTGTACTAACATTATAAAGAGGTAAAGCTTGTAAGTTTGTATGTCTGAGGTAATTTTTGGTACTATTGATCCGATTCTGAAAATGCTTTCACTAATAGAAAGCTACATTATCTCTGAGTGCTATTGGCTACTTTTTATCGCGAAAAATTGGCCAGTTCCGGTCACAGGGGCAAAGTGCTAGTATATCATATAAATTATTTAAGTTAAATAACCTACACCAGGAGTGTCAAGCTCGATTTTCTATAGGGTCATTTACAAAATTAAGGGTATGCTGGCGGGCCAGACGCATAATAAATTTACGCAAAAAGAAATGATAATAGGAATCGGCCGCTTGAGAATTATCCACGGGCCCTTATATTTGACATGACTGCCCTACACCCTTCAACAAAAAATATGACGCCATGATGATATGCAATAGCAAGAGTTGAAATAATACCTGAGGTGATTTGACTCTGTCTCCTCGTCAACAGGCTGGTGCAGAGGCCCCAGGCGGTACCCTCGGGGTGTCGGCACAGATCGAACGTGCACGTCTCGCTGGCCTGCGGACCGTACGCCGTCTAGTAAAGAAGCCAGCAATGCGTCCCTGTATAGAAGTAATAAGG
The DNA here is from genome assembly GCA_948465475.1 of Thalpophila matura. Taxonomy (NCBI): domain Eukaryota; kingdom Metazoa; phylum Arthropoda; class Insecta; order Lepidoptera; family Noctuidae; genus Thalpophila; species Thalpophila matura. The sequence goes on from OX419191.1 coordinate 4,054,404, forward strand.
TGCAATTAAAACACGAATGCGCAGTAATATTCTTCTGTGATTGTATGCAGGGTCATCTTAGCCCATTCCGGGGCCCTAGGGAACACCAGAATGTGGAGTCACGAGTCGAACTCGCACACTGAGGGTTCCGTACTATAAACTTTGATGTTATCGACTTGAGATATATGTATAGCGAGAACCAGACTCGTACTTGGCCAGTTTTTATTATTTGTTGTTATTTTATAGAGTTCACACTATAACCACCCTATGTTACGGACCTAAGCCCGAACTTTCAGGTCCCCCGTGAGAATGGGGGCCCTAGGCCTGATTGTATGTTGTTCCAAAAGCATTGCTTATTTCTGGCTTGCTGTCATGCAAACGTGACACCACAGGAATCTAAATAATAAGTCAATAGAAGTCGCAAAGGCGCGTGACCTTGTCGCCGCTTTCGAGCAAATTATTAAGGCACACGGTGTTACACGACAAGAGGGGCTCGTGGCTAAATGACAGCCGCGCTGATCGATCGATCTGCGAGGTTAAGCTGCGCTAGCCGCGGTCTGTCCTTGGATGGGTGACCGTTCTTTACACATCGAGACCCCTCCGTGCCTCGGAGAGCACGTTAAGCAGTCGGTCCCGGTTGTCATAGGAATATCTTTGACAATCGTTACGGGTAGTCAGAAGCCCTAAAAGTCTGACAGCTGGTCTAACATTCGAATACCGGTATTACCCATTAATTGGGTTGTGGAGGTCAGATGGCAGTCGCTCCTCGTAAAATATTGATATTCAGCCGAAACTAGTTAGACTAGAAGCCGACCCCAATATAATTTGGGAAAAGGCTAGGCAGAGGAGGATGGTGTTACACGATACTACATCGAGAGCGCGCGTTTAAAAATGTGACGTATGTGAACTGACTTAATAATTTATATTGCATTGGATGCACTGACATTGACTGCAAACCGGCGACGCGCGTCTGGTAGTATAATGTAGATTTTGTAGGGTCCATTTCAATTGAATTTGTTAACTTTGTAAACAATGTCAGTATGGCCAACTGTCAAAATATGATGAATTTGTATAGAAAGTTTGTTTACATAGTTTACAAGTTCTATTGAAATGGACCATAGATAAAATTCTATTGACTAATTTATTATTAAAATTTCTGTGGGTGACACAAATGGTCTAGCTTTATATGAAATCAATTTTAGAAAGTCTTTTGAGTTGAGACTACCTACACTATTATTTTCACTAAGGGCCAAACTAATTCAAGCCGTATTACAATGAACGTAGACACACTTTACTTTGTTCAAATGTTTTTGTATCTTTCAAATTCGAATCAAAATATTTAGCAGACGTACCTTTCTCCGGCCAAGTACGTGCGTGTTTGTCCATTGAGGTACTCGATGGCGAACTTCTGAGGATGTTCTGTGTCCCTTACTAATGCGAACACATCACTGAGTGGACGTAAACATACCACCTGAAATATAATACAAGTTATAAGCACTTTTGCTATTTTCATTGAAAAGAGTAAGTAAAAATGTGACATGAATTTGAATGTGTTACAAAGGGAATAGATATATTTGACACAGTGTAATAGGAATTTAAACGAATTTTAATATAAAGATGGCTTCCCCGGTCAGTGATCTTACGGATCATACGCACCAGTGGCGGCGTAGCATAGGTTGTCACCCGGGGCGGTTTTCTATTGAGCACTCCCCTCAAAATAGAACAGTCGGCCTCCCCATTTACCATGCGTGCTTGTGGTCGAACAAGTATTTTTTCTGTGCTACACTGCAGACAATTTCCTTATTTCTTTAGTCAAAATGCGCGACAGTAGCTCTCCGCGGGCACAGACTGTCACCTCTTGGACCTTGCCACCCGGGGCAGACCGCCCCCAGCTTACGTCGCCACTGCCATGCACAGCTGACGATGACGACGGCGACGCTCTTCCCACGGTCAGTGATTTTACGGATTAGCACAAACGAACTCGGACCGTAGACCATGGGAAATAGGCATGTCTATAGTAACGCAGACGCGTCCATGGGGTACCCAATTGATGAAGCAGTGCCTGTAGGTCGTTTAAATAAGGTTCAAATTATACATAAACCGATGCTGCGGCACCATTCGCACGAACTTCAGATCATCCAATTGAGATTGCGTGTATTACAAATTCGGGAACGTCCGAAAAGTCCGGTTTCAGGGCGGTCAACTTAGATCGCGAGAGGTTTAGTTATAGATGCAATTGTATACGTACGGAGTATGTCTGTGGATCCCTCTCCAGTATACAAGTGTCGGACAGACAGAGTGTACGTCGCATCGGCTCCATGTGACGTGCTGGGTTCACTTTGTGTACTATAAACTCGCTAAGAGAGGTCTGATGTTGATCCCCGCTGTAAGATAAAATAATTGTTGTGTATTTAGTTTAGACGACGCAACTTCGATTTGAACTGGCGATAGTTAAGCTGGATGACTAGGTGTGGATAAAGATTTCGTTTAGGGGGGGTAACTTTTGTGCGATTCTACCTATCTTCCAGAGAACCGATTGAGGAAATTGGTCACAATAAAATGTTTCGGTCGTGGTGGGGAGGGAGAGAGGAGATATGGCCACAGAGCAGAGGAGAGAGCACACTGAGCCCACTGTTGGGACACAGGCTTTCTCCCTGTGAGAGTGAGTGGGCCCAGTGCGAGTTGGTGGACATCACATGTCTTCGAATTTATGGTCTAGGACACGCCGGTTTCCTCACGATGTTTTCCTTCATCATTTTTAGAGCAGTTGAGATCAAACAAATTGTAGTGTGCGCCGGACGGGGTTGAACCCACGACCTACTAGTTGTAAGTCGCGGCCGCTATCATTGGGCCACCACTGCTCTCAATAAGCGGTCTTAATCAATGGTCGCGCAATGTTATTGTTTTTCAAAACTATACCAATATAATAAATTTGAAGAGTTTGTTTGTTTGTCTGAACGCGCTAATCTCTGGAAATACCAGACGGATTCGAAAAAATATTTTTTGTATATGATAACCAGGTTAATGAGGAATAGCCGGATTCATGAGGAATAATATAGGCTATTTAACATCACGCTACGACCCTTAGGAGTCAAGCAACGGGGTTGAAACCGCGGGGCACAGCTAGTGCTATGTATAAACTCATCCAATATGTATAGACATGATAGATGAACATATCATACAGAATTTGATACGACCATAGAACAAGTGTATCGGGTTAGATAAATGAGTTCACACCCAAGGTCGCATGAATCAGTCGCGTACAATCAAACGTTACAATAACATGTGCTAATGTAAAGCGGCAATTAGGCGTATAGTTAATTTACACGGACGATGACATTATTATATTATTCCGGTAAAAGTAGGTACCTACCTATAGCTACTTTTACACATACAAACATGTGTTATGAACATTTTTTATATATTTTTTTTAAAACGTTATCTCGCGTATTTCTTCTCTATGTAGGTGAATTTACAAAAAATGTGTAACATGCATGAACACCCCGACGTGGGACAACTATCTGCAGGCCATAAAAATATTTCGAGCGAGAATCAAACCCGCGACACGTAGCGCAGTGACCAATCGTTCAGTAGCTGCGCCGACCGTGCTATCTTTAGATTTTATTATGTAGTAGTTGAGAACATTTGAGACTTTTCAACTTTGTCTCTGGATGATGAGCAAATGTTACTGTTTAACATCAGATGGGCCAATTTACCCATACCTTCAGTTACTTCAATAAAATTGGTAAGACACAACAATGTTACTTTGTAGCAGATATAGGTTCCTTGGTAAAATTTCCCCAAACAAGCTCTTTTAAAATCAGCTCTACTACTAATTTAGAAGGAGATTATTATGTTGCTTAGCTCAGTCAAAGTTAAGAGACAGCTTTCAAAACAATTATTCTCACATTTTAGTTTAAAACTTACCTATACTTTCCAAATCTCTGGTCATGATAATCATCTAACGTAATCATTGTAGACAGGACCTTGATACTAATGCTCAGAGATAAGCTTGCCATTTCCAGCATCTTATTGATGATGATCTGATGATCCATGGCATTAGAGAAAAGGTGGAGTCTGCTGTACCCCCCCACAGCGAGGACGAACCCGCCAGGAACATCGCGAACAGGGAGTATTCCTTGAACATCGCAATATGGATAGCTGGCTAGAAGAGTATGGGTAGATGGGTCCAGCTGTTCTAACGCGCATGGACCGACTTCTAGCACGACTGGAAGACGTGTTCCACTCCAGTGGTGCTTGTAGGCCTGGTATCTCTGAAAATGTATTCATGATTTTAAAATGGGGTAAAATTAACTGATGCTAGGAGAGTAAAAGCACACTGAATTAAATTTCTGCATTAGCACACTCAGCGCTTTAAGTAAGAAGCTACATCTACGTGCCCCATTGAGGAGGCAGTTCAGTGTGTATACGCCGCGTCAGAAAAGATAGTTACGCGATAGAGACCGCCTTGTGGGTTGATATAATTTTAGGCATGCTGTGCTGTTCAAGCTGAATTAGACTTTATTGTGTTGTTGCAAGAGTCGCTATTTTAGTATAACTGTGTTTGCAGAGTCACCCTTTTGTAGTATTCAGTTAGACTGCTACATTAGTTAAAATAGTAAACAGGCAGTCAGTTCTCTTTTTTCAGGTTTGAACACAATTTTATAGTTTGTCATTATATTATTGAATTTTTAATTTTTAGCACTTTGATGTACCTACTAAAAAAAAACCGGCCAAGTGCGAGTCGGACTCGCGCACCGAGGGTTCCGTATTATATTTGGACGTATAAAGTGAAAAAATCCGGACCGCATAACTAAGTTTGTTTGTGAAGGAATTTTGATGATTTTGAAAAAACTGTACTAGTTAGGAACATTGTTTTATTTTTGGTGCCATATTCGGGTCAATTCCTATCAGCCCTAATTATTTCAGATTTTTCGCCCTACAAACTTCGGAGATAAGGGGGGGGGAATGGTATTTTTTTGGACATTTTTCATCATATGTCGAAAACTGTGAGACATAAAATAAAATGAAAATATTTTTTGAAATGTGCAGATCAAGCCCTTTCATATGATATGTCACTTGACCTCGTAAGCCCAATTTAAAATTTTGGACCCCCACTCCGGCCCCTTTTGCAATGAAAATAAAAATATTTTTGGAATTTTTTCATTTGCAATAAAGTTGAATAAGCATTTTTTATAACTGTTCCAAATTTCAAGTCGATAGCATAAGTAGTTGCTGAAATAAGCAGGTGTGACAGACAGACAGACAGACGAAGTCGCACCATAAGGGTTCCTTTTTTACCATTTTGGTACGGAACCCTAAAAAGCCAACAGTATGTTTATGTGTAAAACAAACAGATAACATGGAAATAGCTATATAGTATAGAGATTACTACCCACAGAATATTCATACCTTCTATTTCAACATTATTTATTTCAATATTATAATTTTACCTAGCCTAATATTAACAACACAAATACTCACATAAACATCTTTAGGTTTCTCAGCAAATGCATGCCTGTATCTAAAAGCCTCAGTCAGGATCAAACACTTGTGTTCAGAGGAAAACTTCATGGAATCCACTTTCTTCTCTTTTTTCATAACTAGCGTAAAGTCATGGTTGGCTGTTGAGTTTGAGTGCTTTGATGAGGCGATAGTGACTACATCAGCATACAGCCACTTGTTGGTCACCTCCAAACGGTCCGGGTTGTACGTAGTGATCCCGTGGGTGCCGATTGAGAACACCCGCTTGTACTTGCCCTTCCATGAGTGCTTGGTGACGAGGAATGATGCCACATCTTGGTTGTCTTTTAGCGGCATCATCTTAACATCGCCTGTAGGCAAGTCACAAATGGATAGATCAAAAATCAAACGAAAACACTCCATTGCAAGTTGAAAGGATTTATTGTGTTTTCCAGATTTTTAGCTACTGTGTAAAACAAGATTATCTTTTCAAGATTACACAACGTATGTTTTAAAGACAATTCAAATTTTTTAATTAAAAATCTAGGTAGATGCATATTAACTTTCTGAAGCTGTACATATGACGTAATGTATACCTTTCACAATCATTTGGTGAATCATTATAATTGTAGTCTTTTTCTCAAAAATTTTACTAGGTATAATTACTATCATCATAATAAATAAAGCAAATGTTCATTCTAACTTAACATTTAACCTTTTTATTTTTATTGTACTAAACAAGAGAATGCTACATTAAAAAATTGATAATATGATTATGATATACATTATTAAATCACCTCTTAAACATCCTAAGATGAGCATGGAAGCTCCACCACACCACAGACAAATTAGTTCAGTTTTATATGTAGAATACTGCATCCTACTGATTTTCAATTTAGAATACAGAAGCAATTAAGTTTGCTACCAGCTAACATGCTAAACAGCTAAAATGTTCCAAAGCCAATAATAAATAGAAAATAACACAAAATATATATAATGTTATTAATTTAAATTAAAGGAAAACTTATTGCTTAGAAGTTTATAAATTCATCCTGTAAAAATACACCATGCATTCCATTTTATGGAGGAAATTGGCATGTCCTAGAACCAATAATTCAAAGACATGTGACTTCCACCAACCCATACTGGGCCTGCCTGGTGGACTATGGCCTACTTCTTATCACAGAGAGGAGGCCTGTGTCCCAGCAGTGGGAACATTATAGGCTGATTATGCTATTCCATTTGATATGTTAGAAAATTATTAATTAGCTATTATCTCTTATCAACCTAAGGTGGCTCTCTGATCAAATTGTTTAAAAATTCGGTACCTATTTAAGTTATCCGACGAGCCTGGGGGCCGAGTTCTTATCATTATTCCATCAGGAACAGCTCTGAACTCAAATTAATTGTTAGAATACAAGGAACATTGATTCAGGCTATACAAAAAAATATTTTCTATAAAATTCTAAATAAAATTTGCTACCTAGTCAGTGATTAGTTCACAACCGGCAATACCTTGTACAAATTATGAACAAGTGGGTTACAATAACAAACCAGTTTAACAAATAATCTGGACTGCACCACTGGTAGTCCCTGAGTGACATCTAGAGAAACAAATCACAATCTTTCGCACTAGAAATCTTTCCATCGAAACCTAAGCCGAATTTTAAGAGAACAATCCACCCCTTTTTAAATAGATCGGGAAACCATTGATATCGAATACGTGTAAACAAGGAACGGTCCAACACATTTTTGTCCGACAATCGACAACAGAAGCACCAAGTAAATACTCACAAATTGTATGTGGATAAACAAGCTTCAATACTCTCAGCTGGTATCCGATAAGAGCCACATATTATACAAATAAACGTAAAAAATGTGAACAAGAGCTCGAGAAAGGACCGACCAATCGTTCGACAAATTGACAATTTCACCGGTGTGGCTACGTAAAATAAATAATGAGTTGACGTCAGTTTTCTAAACAAAACAAAAGTCATTGTTTACGGTTTTGTCAATGGATTTTCTCTATTCATTGTAAGGATTAGTTCTACTCTTTGGGCCTTTGGGCTGGTTTCTGATGAATTTATTGACTGCTAGTATTGCTATTTGCTGCTCTGGCTGGCTGGATTACGATTCATCATCATGAATCGTCATTTTTTACATCTCTGAAATTGATTATACAGAACGCAACCGTACTAGCTATTACTTTCCTTGGAACGCAACAAAATGAATGTCAAAAACCTGTGAAACGTCAACTTGCGTTCGTTTAAAAACTCGAAGATTTTTTTTTAACATTTGAAAGCACTTGAAAACAACTAAAAAAATTGTGCCCAATAAAGGCCACTTTAGAAAAACAATAAACGATGTGCATAAATACGATTAGTAATTATGTTAAGCCTTCAGAATAAACACGGACGTTAGTAAAATATATATATTTTGTTTTAGTTAACAACGATCCATCGTTTTATTTTAGGTTTTGGAACACACCCTATCTCGCTAGAGTATTATTGTTCTGTGCCCTATCCACAGAACAATATTACTCTAGCGAGAAGAATATCAACTTCATAGTAAAAATGTGAGACGAATTTGCACGCCATCTAGTGGGATCCCACTAAATCCAATGAAAAAAATTATATGCCCACCTAGAATAGATATTATTTTATTGACAGTAAGACAATAAAATAATATCTATTCATTAAGGTGGGCATATAATACAAATTAATACATCTTGAAAAGCTGGAAATCCAGAATTGACGCACTTTCCTGTTTTACTTTGATTAATTGCGAAACAATTCTCGTTCTCACAAAGAAATCTCGAAAGAATCACTATCTCACTCAACACAACACTTTTTCACCGCAACGGCGTAACAGTACGCCGACTCAACGTTATGATGGAAAAATCAGAAACAGTTTATCGTTTTAAAGCACAACAAATAAACAGAAACAAGAAAAAACGACCAACCATAACAGCAGACATTTATCATATGGTGTTGCCAGAGCAAACTACCAGAGTCCATTTTTTAAATTCAAATTTATTTCTAAAGATATAATTATTTTTCCAAATTTCGTTTAGAGTTCATAATTTTAATTATATAACCGTAAAAAAAGTAGGTGTTAGTTATTAAGCTACATTTTAAATTAAATTAATCATGTTTAGGTCATAATTTGTTACACGATATTTCATTTTATTTTACTTGGTAACATTTCATGGTAATCAGCCTGTTAGACAGAGTCATTGATATCGCTATTCTTATCATGAACTGGAACCCACCTTGTGTCCAAAGTCACCCATACACAGTTGACCGAGCCTGGCCCTATCTTTGCCGCATGCAGTGCTACGTGCACTGTCTTTTCTTTTACATTTTTTTATATTAAATTTACGCCCGTAGCCAGTGCAACATCATGGTGCTCGACTTAGACCTATTCCGTGCCGACAAAGACGGTAACCCAGACAAAATCCGCGAAAACCAACGCAAGAGGTTCAAAGATGTGGCCCTTGTCGACACCGTGGTGGACCAGGATACCCTTTGGCGGAGATTGCGCCACGATGCTGACAATTACAACAAGCTGAAGAATGTGTGCAGCAAAGAGATTGGTCTAAAGATGAAGAGCAAAGAGCCTGTTGGGCCTGAAGACCAGCCAGTACCACCAGAAATAGCTGAGAAACTGGTTGACCTGACTGGGGACGACTTGAAGCCTTTAACTGTTAACCAGATCAAAAAGGTAAGTGAAAGTTTGGAGTTATTTGCCTTATGTAAGTTTAGCATTAAAGCTCATGTCTTGTAGTCATGTTTTATGCATATTTTGATGGTTTCCATATGGTCAATTTTGAATTCTGTATTCATTGGCTTATTAGCTTACATAGACCTCATATTCTATCATGGAAATGTTCCATTTAATTTATAATCTTACAGTTAGATTGTTCTACATATATCACTTGAGTGTTTTGTTATTAATTTTAGTGAGTCATGTACTTGATATTGCATCAGCCAATATAGTAAAAACGCTTACGCTTAGCTTTAATCATAACTTACCTTAATAAATTTATGTTACAAAAGATAAGAACATAGAAAAACAAGAAAAATTATTATTTTGAAAATATTTTTTTCAATTTATAGTCACTTTAAAACAGAAGAAAAGTTCCTAAAGATTTCTATTATTGTGATAAGTCAGGCACACGAGTGTCCAACATTAACATGCAGAGTGTATGAGGAAGTTAACATGCACTGTGTTACCTCTGCACTACATAACAATCAAAATAATAATTGCCAATATAAAACACCCTGTAATATTTCTTCAGGTGCGACTATTAATAGACGAAGCCATTACAAAGAATGAGCAGGGTCTCATAGCTGCCGAGAAGGCTCGTTCATCAGCTCTCCGTGAAGTAGGCAACCACCTCCACGAGTCTGTTCCAGTGGATGATGATGAAGACCACAACAAAGTGGAGAGGACATATGGAGACTGCACCTTTAGGATCAAGTACTCTCATGTAGACCTTATTTGTATGATTGATGGTGAGTTTATTTATGTAACATAACCTCCTGACCATGAGCCTGCCTCCTAGAGGTCAGAAAACAACAGATAATTAATTGTGTCTCACTTTGTTATGAGCTCAAGCATCAACTAATGAGACTCTTAGTGCCAAGTTCACCGACAAGGTAACTGTCAGTTATATTGAAAACGGTCATTTAACATGACTTTTTCTATAGGAAAGGATATGTTAAACGGCTGTTTTCAATTTACCGGACTGTTATCTTGTCGGTGAACTCGATCCTTATTAGTTGATGCTTGAGCTCATAACAAAGTTCAGTTCAGCTTTGTATTATAAATTCAATTATGATAAATGACATAATCCATTATCATTAGTCTGATCAGGAAACTTCTAACACAATCGATTTTGTAATGGCCAAGTGAATATTTTTGTTAGTTTGTTAGTTTGTGATATGAATATGATAAATTATAGAATAATTCTAAGAAAATTAGGATATCATTGTTATTACTAGGTATGGATGGCGACCGCGGCTCGGCAGTGGCTGGTGGACGCGGGTACTACCTCAAGGGCGCGGCGGTCTTCCTGGAGCAGGCTCTAATCCAACTATCCCTCAGGATACTGTTGAAGAAAGGGTATACACCGCTGTATACCCCATTCTTCATGAGGAAAGAGGTAGGTCTTCGGATACCTTCAATGGTTTTAAACAATTTGTGACCTATAGAAACTAAGGTTCTACAATTCTCCATGTAAAGAAAATAAATAAGTTTTTATTTTTCCACATGACGTTCACCTACCCTCATGAGAAATAGACATGAATTTATGTATGTACTATATAACAATTTATTTGTGTCGTTTTCTGTTGAAGAAATTTTCCTAATGAGAAGATTCATCAATAAAATCCACATTTTAATTAATCTACATTTCATTCTTCTGACCATGTTGCAGGTGATGCAAGAAGTCGCGCAACTAGCTCAATTCGACGAGGAATTATACAAGGTGGTGGGCAAAGGATCTGAGAATAAAGGCGACGTCGTCATCGAGGAGAAGTACCTCATCGCCACCTCTGAGCAGCCCATAGCCGCGTACCACAGGGACGAGTGGCTACCTGAAGCTACATTACCTATTAGGTGAGAATATAGTGTACGTTTGGTGAGCAAAATAAGTTTGGCAACAGTGGCGACGCGGCGACGGTACAGGTCGCAAGTTCGGTTCACGCACGCAGTGGTGGATCTGGAGGGGTGGGGGGGACGAGGAGGGCTAAAAGGCTTAAATGCTGACAGATTTCAGAATAGATTAGTAACTTACCCCCTTACTTATAAACGCTTCCCTCATAAATATTAATACAAGACATAACACCCGAATGCCGAAAACATTTGCACTACAAGTATTAAGAAACAAAATCTCGTATTATAACCCTATCATTAGGATGTGTCGACTTTATAACGAAATATCAAAAGACAATAATAACATCGACATCTTCGATTCTCGTGCATAAAATTCAAAGAGCGCCACTAACATCGAAAATTCGAGGCAAGTTCACAGAACAATTATTGTCTGGTGCTCCTAAGAGTTTATTGGAAGTCTATTGTTTTTTTTACTAATAAATAGATGAGTAACTATAAGCGTCTGCTTCCAGGTATGCAGGTCTATCGACGTGTTTCCGTCAAGAAGTAGGATCCCATGGACGTGATACGCGCGGTATCTTCAGGGTACATCAGTTTGAAAAGGTGAGTTGAGTTAAATAATTTTGTATGTGCACACCAACACTACCAAGGTAGTGTGATGTGTATGTAGTGTAGTGTGTTGTGTCATAACATCACGCCGGTATTACCCAAACGGGAAGGTAGAGGTGTATAGTACCCAAGTACCCACACATTTCGCCAGTTATAAACCCCATTTAACGGAGGCGAGCCTATTGTAAACATTCTAGCTACTTTTAGCATCGGTGATTGGCGATTTTGCGACTACATCGATGCATTTCGTTTTCGCGACTTTCTGCATTTGTTCGTCGTATCGAAATCGCGCGATTAAGCTATTGCTTCGATTGATCGTGTTTTGGTGACTTTCTGCGTTCAGTTGCTGCATCGAGCTTTCGAAAAGCCATGCAGCCACGACCCCCCCCTCGGACCGCCGCTGCTAGCTAGTCTGCTTTGTCTCTAACCCTTCCACTTTCCCCAGGTAGAACAATTTGTGCTGACCTCCCCCCACGATGACGCCTCATGGAAGATGATGGACGAGATGATCACAAACGCGGAAGACTTCTACAAACTGCTGGGCATTCCGTACCGTATCGTGAACATCGTGTCAGGGGCCCTCAACCACGCCGCCGCCAAGAAACTGGACTTAGAAGCCTGGTTCCCCGGCTCGGGGGCCTTCCGTGAACTGGTGTCTTGCAGCAACTGTTTGGAGTACCAGGCTAGAAGGCTGCTTGTCAGGTACAGATATATTCTGCTCTTAGTTAGATATAGTTTAGCAGAAAGTACTCAACCCGTAATATGGTCAAAAAATGATGAGCTAAATCCTCAAAGAAATTGTGTCTTTCATTCAGAAAAAAAGTGAATGTCATAGACAAATACAGAATTAGGGTGTTTGTGCAATTATCCGTTTTCAATTTTATTTATTATTATTTTATTTTTACGAACCATTTTACATACATTCGATACCTTTACGTTTTATTGATGTATGAAAAAAAACTCACCTACAGATACGGGCAGACCAAGAAAATGAACGCAGCGACGGAGTACGTGCACATGCTCAACGCGACCATGTGCGCCACCACGCGGGTCATCTGCGCCGTGCTGGAAGTCAACCAGACTGAAGAGGGCATCAAGGTAACGTTACTTCGCTAGGTGGTGATGGCTGGAGCACGTTAAGCAGTCGGTCCCGGTTGTCAAAGGAATATTTTTGACAATCGTTACGGGTAGTCAGAAGCCCTAAAGTCTGACAGCTGGTCTAACACTCGAATTCCGGTAGTACCCATTAATTGGGTTGTGGAGGTCAGATGGCAGTCGCTCCACGTAAAATATTGATATTCAGCCAAAACTAGTTAGACTGGATGCCGACCCCAATATAATTTGGGAGCGCGGGCCTGCGGGCGGTGAGTAATGGGTAGCTCACCGTCCGATCAGGACCAGGCCCGTGCCGAACGGCGCGTACGTGTTCCACGCGCGCCTCAAAGAGATGTCAGCATCAGAGAGGGGGCCCATTAGGGCCCAAGCCTGCCGGGAAAGCGGGATTGTCCGGAAGGGATACCGCTGACCCGGACAAAAGGGCTAAGGAAGGAACATGGGTGGGTTTTAGTCAGTAAGAGTCTGACACTCCCTTCCGCTCCGCCCAGAGCGGGAGGGGTCATTTGATGATTTCCCATCCTCAAAAAAAAAAAAATATATATATATAATTTGGGAAAAGGCTAGGCAGATGATAAAAAGTATTTCTTGTCCTTTCCTAGGATTTAAGCCCCAGAAATCTAAATAATAAGTCAATGGTGCCGATTCTGTTGTTTACGAACTAATATTATAGTCTCATTAAGTCTCTTTCTAATAAAAAACATGAGAAAGGGATGGAACATATTTAATCCTGTCAAATGAATAAATAGACTTGAATAAATAGTCACTTGAATAGTTTTGATGTCAATTTAGATGTTTTCGCAAAAGGTCACGACTATTTTCCCGTAAATGACAAGGGCGTAGACTAATTTGACAGTTCTTAATATTTTCTGTCCCTTTTCAATGATATTTGTAAGAAAGAGATAAAGCGTGATTAAAATTAGTTTAGTGCGATGTTCAACAGATTCAGCACCAATAGAAGTCGCAAAGGCGCATGACCTTGTCGACACGTCTTACACGACACCACTACATCGAGAGCGCGCGTTAAAAATGTGGCGTATGTGAATGGAATAAGTTTAATTTTATGTTGCATTGGATGCTTTGACATTGACTGCGAACCGGTGACACGAGTCTGGGAATGACATTATTTCTTTGGTTTAAGCCATACCCACCAAATCCGGTTCAGTAGTTTTACCGTGAAAACGGTAGAGACAGGTGGAGTTAATTTCGAATTTTATACAATATTCTAAGCATCATTATTTTGCATCATAATTATGTTCCTTAGATAGATTAGGTACCTACTGTTTGACTAAGCATATCATTTCTACTCACAGGTCCCCGAAGCCTTGAAACAATGGATGCCAGAACAGTACCAGGAGTTGATCCCCTTCGTGAAGCCGGCCCCCATTGACCTGGAAGCCGCCGCAGCCGCCAAGAAGGGCAAGAATAAAGAAGGAAAGAAATAACTTTGCTGGCAAAAACAATACTGTTCATTCCCGCACATGAAGCATTTTATTTATTTGTTACGCTAAGCTTACATTTTATAAATTAAATGAATGACCAGACTTATGTTGATTTTAATTTATCTTCTGACACAGGATACTTTAATTCGGGAGTCGGGGTGCCACATTTAATCTAGATAAAAAAACTACACACATTTAAAATGTAATGTGCTACTGATACTAAATAAGCGATTGTGATTATGAGTTTACCCAACAGCATTTTTTAATTAATACATAATAATTTTGGGGCAGTACAGTCTCAAATATAAAATGTCAACTAAATGTTCTGGCTTCTGTATTTAATGCATTAAATAATCTGGAAACTATTCGTAACAAAAAATCTGTATCCACTGCTAGCAGACCATGGATTGATGGATGAATATACCTAGTTCATCCGTCTATGGTAACAGACTGACAAATCGAACCCTTGAAACCACCCTCGCAACACTGATATTTCAATTGGACTTCTGTATCTAGTGCCTGCCTTTCCTGGGAACAAATATTACGAGCTATCACCATCTGTCTCTTGATTCGTTGCTATCGACCTTAGTCGATTCCAGTGACACTAATATACAACAAATGCATTGTAAACAAGATAACAAAAGCATGATTGTGTCGAACACTTATCTTATCACTGGGAATTAGTGGGAATACCGCTCAGTAAAGTAGGTACTAGGTACCTACACCTAGTATGAATAATCTAAAAATGAGTACATTCGTAAATGAAACATCATCTTGCTATTTTCGCCTTTATTGTGACAAAATCAGTCAGCGCAGCGCCGATTATAATGCAATGCAAACTTATGCTATTTACATTCGTCAAGATACAAAATGATTAACAATATTAATCTCTAAGAATGAGGCCGTCCGTTCGTGTATTGGTGAAGGACATTTATTTATTTACTTAATTACAACGGTTGTACAACCAATTACAGTAACTATGTGCAAAGGATCGTGATCACAGAAAATAATCGAAATAATAAGTCAATACAAGCGCAAAGGCGCGTGCGGCGTTACCTTGTCGCCGCTTCGGAGCGAATTATGTAAGGAAGGTGTCTGTGTCTGTCGGACACCACTACATCGAGAGCGCGCATTTAAAAATATGACATGTGTATAAATTAGTTGATGTCAACAGAATGAACACCGCTGTGCCTTTTTTACCCGACATAAAATCATTACAACCTTCCTTTTGGCTTTGCCGTAAAAGCCAAAAGGAAGGGTAATGATTTTATATTGGAAGGAAAACTTAAGTCAAACAGGCTACCTTTACCAATACACAGACGGCTCCCCAGACGGGCATTTCGCATGACAACACAATACACATATTTTAACTGCATTTAAACGACTCAACTCAACAATAATGTACTGTACAATAAAATATTCGTCATGCAAAATTCCCGTCTAATTTGAAGCAATAGGTACATAAATTAGAATATTTATACATAATCTGTACAAAGAAGGAACAATGCAATCCTCGTACCATAAATAAAACCGATTAAATAAATTGCATTTATACTTCTACAACGTGACAGTGGCTTTCTACTACTTCTCCATTGCGTGTAAAACAGTGACGTATTTCTAAAATAAGACAATGATAGATACGAATATTATGTATTAATAACGCTATTTTAAACAATCCTTAACTCCAATTACCGTCACTAATATAAGAATTTTTAATGAGTAATAATTATGCGTATAACCCGCGCCAATAAAGAAGCGAATCTAAAATGGCGGCACTAATCATTCCCTCTCACTCGCACGTTATTGCTGTCTTTACTCACACCTGACGTGTGTGAGTAAAGAGGGAATGATTAGTGCCGCCATTTTAGATTCGCTTCTTTATTGGCGCGGGTTATAAAATGAGATACATACTTATGTTTTTACCAAGATCCTATTTACACAGTCTTAGTAGTTACTGCAAAAAACCTACATACATTACTGGGTAACTCGTTATTAGAAACGAGAAACAATGGTTGGGACATTGAAAGAAATTGCGTGCAAATTCCTAGCACATCTATCTATGACATCTACATAATAATTTTATTATTATTTAATTACTAAATCCACGCAAACGATTATACGCCCATTAACTACAGCTCTTATACTATGATTAAACTTTTACATAAATACATATATGAGTAGTAAAGCTTGTACATGCAATTTCCCTCAAAGTCAGACATCATATTTATAGTAGGTATCATATTTATAAAGAGTACATAAATAGAACCAGTAGCGGATCCAGAAATTATTGGAGGGGGTGCTGCGAGGCCATACAGATATTTTTGGGTGGGCTAAGTATTGGATATCAAAACACATTCACCCTTATTCATAAACATTACTATGAGGTCTCGTCGAACGCACTGTCGTACAAAAAAACTCATACCAATATGAACATTATTCGTATTTTTTTAAGGTTCATATTCGTATAAAGCACTTGTTTATATTCGCTTAAATGAATATGAACCTTATTCTTATACGAATAACGTTCATAAGGAATATAACCTATGAGTTTTCTGTACACAGCGCGTTCGAGACCTCATAGTAATTTTTGTGAATACGGGAGTGTATCCTTTATCTACTATGATCTATCAGCACTTAAGATTTGAGGGCTTCAGCCCCCTAGGTCCCCTCTGGATCCGCAACTTAGAAAGTACCTAACGACGACGTATAAATGTGCAGAATGTGCAGATTGGTCAATAGATGACATCATGAGTTCATGACTACGACTGCCTAATACTAATTATCGTGACCGTGACGTTGCTACGCGACGACCTGGACAGTCAACAAATAAGATCGATACATGCAATATTAATTATTTCAGAGCAATGTCAAATATTGAACGACTCAGCAAATAATAAAATGAGTCAAAAACGAGTTGGAGCTAATTGCCTGTATAGTATTTTTTCGTTGACTGTACCTACTATAAAACACATAAAACTTAGAGAAAATATAGTATGCTAACATCTGGGGCTAACATCCACCATATTACAGTGATACAGTTAAAGCTACATTATTCGTATGCGTAATATTAATGTGCCACTAACTTACGACTATATTTTATTATTATTATTATGTATAAAAGGCACTACACTTGCATAGTTATCCGACGAAGACAGCCGTACGAAAGTAATTATTATGCATATAGGAAAAGTAGTCAATTTTTACTTCACTACAATCCAATGACTATAATAGATTGTAGCGGCGCAAAAGGTGACCTAATTTTACCATCCATGCGTTTTTGAAGGAGTGCACATGAAAAATTCCTAGTAAACTACCCACAAAATATGTGCCCGTAGTTACAAGGCCATAAGGCGCTGACCCTTCTCTCGTTAGCTTTTGAACATACAGTAAGCATCGAGGAGCTACTGGGTTTAAACTGTCTTATCGATTTATCACATTCAAATACATCTGCCTTCATACATTAGGCGTCATACACACTGCCACCCACCACGCGTCGCTGCGCGGGTCAGTGTGTATGGCACTTTAGGTAAATATCTACAAAGTGTAATGCCCACTTAATATTAGGTTACAAAACGGTAAATATTCATTACATTAATAGGTATTTATCCCTTGCCTCGACATGGCACAATGATTTACTATTTACAACCAGATCACAACACCCTATTATACTTCAGTTGATGGTGTTTGTATTATTGTCTACCACTTAAATCTGACAACCCTGGGTTTTGGGCACAGTGCACACCATAGCTACTGCCCTATGAGAACATTGGTACCCACTTAAGCTATAAGATAACCCTACCAAGTCTGAGAAGGCCTGGGCAAAATGATGGCTTAGAAACCTGTTTGGCTATTGCATGACTTATCGAGTACCTTGGCAAGCAATATTGGTGTGTATTGCCACTAAAATCTCTAAAACAAGACACTTTTTATCGATATTATGAATTCGTATCTTCCAGCGAAAATCGCAAATAATTTCAAAGTTCAAATTATGCTGATGCAATTTACAACTTTGGGGTCAACATTAAGTTATCCTAAGAACATTCAAATTAAATATTGTAATAACTATAAATTGTTGTATCTCTAAGCTATTTCCAGTGACTGTAAAATATGTTTAGAGATACACTGGGTTCATTAATTGATGGTTTCGGACTTACGATCTGTCTGCCTATACCCTCATTCATTTTTTTATTCTATCACATAAGATAGGTAAGGAGCTATTATTTAGTTTAATGGTAGCTACATGGTAGCTACCAGTGGCGAAGGGTCCCTACAGTACGATTCCTACCGGCTTCCCTTTGAAAAATAGTACAGGCAGTATTGCTTACTTTTATTAATTAGCTTTTCGTGGCCAGGTAAGCAATTGTAGCTCCAACTTACCTCTTACAAAAACTGACCCTTCGCCACTGGTAGCTACATAGTTATTTTATGTTAATCTACTACTAGCACTGTTAGCTTGAGACTTGTGAGGTTCTATTCACCCCTTGCTCATAAAATAGATGCCCATTGTCGAAGCTCAGCTTAGTCAGGTCCACCTAGAGCTAATGGGAACCAAATAACCAGACTAGTCAGGTTTCTTGAGCTGACCAGCTGGCCAAACTTAATTAGCTGATCAGACCAAAAGTACTTATGTAACATAGCTGGGTCTCAAGCTAACATAAACAGATACATCAAAATAACACGAATTACTTACAAATTATTTTGATTACAATAATGTTTATTTCCTAAGCTTTGTTTACATACTACATCAATATTATTTAAGCAAGATGTTTATGATACATGACAATAACAAGTGATAAGTTACATCTAGTGTTCTAGTTATGTTTATAGTAAATGCAAATTGTCTAGATACATAGTGCACAAACATAATAACTTTCACATTATTAATCTTATACAATGTGATTGAGTGAAAGAGATACAAGTCAATGGCTTTATACCTATATGAATGAATATCTGCCAATCCTGTGATGTGACTTATAGGATTACTTTGACATTTACTATAATTTCTATGCCCCTTTAACAACCTATAGATGCTAACAAAATGGATTTCAAAGACATTTCACATGCTTAGTAAAACACTGACCTAACTCAAAATTTGGCCAAAATGAGTTACAGTGAAATACAGACCTAAAAGAGCATGCTCTACAACCTAGTAAAAAAAAAACAACCCTATTCTTTGCAAAATAAGGTAAAAAATTAGATCAGTCTATATTTTATGTTGCACGCGCACCTACAACAAAAAACTTTAAACGTCAATTGCCAAAAGTTAGCAATTTTGAATTAGGTCAGTGTTTGATTGAGCATGCGATTTGTTGCATTATATTTACATTTTATTATTCATAGTTATTATTTTTTATTATAATAGAGATTACACATATAATCATTGTATTCAAAGACTAAGGGCCAGTTTCACTGTCTCGAGATTGCCACTATCTAGCAGTAAAATAAAAAAAAGGGAACAGATTCATCTAAAATAGTCTGCCAAAAGTTAAAGTGAAACCAACCATATACCCAATGTAAACATACCCACTCTTCATACTTTGAGTCAAAGGATTACACAAAATACAATAGCAATAATTTTATTAAATACAATGACATGACATTATATTGGATATTAATGCTCCATGTGGTATCCAGGCACACGGGTGTCCAACATTAGCACAGTCTACATGAGGAGTATGTGGCAGAGCTAATGCAGTATTTAGTATAAGATGTTCTCTAGTTCTTATGTAAGACTTATTACAAAAGTTTAGAATTTAGCATGTTACATGTCTGCCTCATCTGCTGTACTCAAAGCCAAGACATTATGAAAATTACACACAAAGGGAAAAGTTTAAATAAAGCCAGGATCGTAGCTGTAGGCATTAGCCACAGATGCAGACTGTCAGACCACCAAAACATGATGCAACATCATTTAAGTATGACTCATCACCAATTACATACAAATCACAGAGTATTTCATTTCTGGCAAGTACTTCAGGGTATATTGCCAGAAACGACACCATTATTAGCATGCCAGCTGAGCCTTCTGCCGACACTTGTGCATCAGAGCTCGCAGAGTAAACTGTCGGCGAGCCAGGGTACGCACTTGCTTCAAGAATGTATCCAAGTCAATTACTTCCTTACGTAGAGCCTCTCCCATGTAGTAAATAGCATCTTCTAGAGTAGCTTCCTCAGCATAAGCATTTAAGAGCTGTGCATACAACGGTGCAGTGGTTACAACAGCCTCATCCACATCAATGCCCTCCTGTTCCTCTAAGCGGTCAATAGCCGTATTCAATTCTTTTTCTTTCTCCTGCATGATTGTCAAATTCTTATCTAATTCTGACCTCTCCCTCTGAAGTCTTGAAAGAATATCCTCAAGACGGGACTTTCCTTCACGAAGCTCCTGCTGAGTGCGACGAAGGGTTTCAAGTTCTGCTTGGGACTGTAGAGACTGTTCCCTGAGTCTCCTTCGTAACTTATCTTCTACGGCAGATAAGAGAGATGCCTTAATGTGTTCCTCTGTGATAGTACCTCCAGCTACATCTGTCACTACAGGACCACCATAGCCTGCTGCAGGTGGGTAAGGAGTAGCAGTTGAAGAAGGTGGATATGGCAAGCCATTGGTACTGACTGCACCAGGATATGGAGCCCCATAGCTAGGATAAGGCAGATTTGATGTTGTTGGGTAAGGGGCTGGTGTGGGATATCCTGGTTGTGGAGCACCCTGGGGAAATGGGTATCCTGTAGGTTGTGGCATAAAGGAATTGACCGGATAAGGCGCTCTGGACTCGTTGCGCGGCTTGGAATATACTGGTGGCAACTCCCCAAAGGCAGTGACCATGCATTGAATGAGCTTCTGTAGGGTGGAGCCGTTTTGCGTCCATTCGTGTAGAAATGGTAGGTACACTTTGCCGTTGCTATCGACATATTTTGAAACTTTAATAGACATGTCTGACGTGGGTTTGACGAAGCACAGAGGCGCATTTTGGGGGTGAGTGTCCATTAGCCAGATACACACGGGGATGTTATAGTATGCTCCTTTATAATTCACGGGAATGGTACCTTCGAGATTCAGCAGGTCTTTTCTAGCGCCGTTGTTGAACACAAAGGCTTCCAGACGATAAGTCAAACTTCTGTACACTTGGATCAAATTCACCACCTCACGAGCCGTGTAATCGCGGTGCTTGTATTTTGATAGATACTGTTTGAGCACTGCATCATCGTTCGCCATGATTAATTAGTAATTAAAATAAGTAATTAAACGAAACACAGCAATTAATCGAAGAAAATTTACACTAATAAAATCCCACAATCAGAAAATTACAGAATCACATCATAGACAATAGACAGCTGCTGTGTAGTGATGTCAATGATGTCATCAAACAAAATAGATAATTATTAATGTTACTAATATGTTTGCAAAATCGACTAAACATTCATGAAGTACTAACTTTGAGTATTTAGCCTATGGAGTTTCAAAGCCACGCGAACCCCTCTAGTCTCTACCTAAGGCTGCATTCCGAATTACAAAATAATCGCTCACAGCGCTCACATCTATATTTAGCGTTCCGATTTAGATATCACGATTATGACAGCTAAGAGCTGTCATCAATTCGGAACGCTCGTGAAAGCGTTCACAGTGAACATAACATAACCTCCAAACCGAAATCTTTCTGAAAAGTGAAATTGGAAGTTATGTTGGTTGATTCTATCGATAATTTGTCGTCCGTTAGGCTCATCGGCTATATTCACTTGAATACTCATGGATAAGTGCACAATTTCTTAAAATGCGACAATAGAATAGTTGTTTTAAGCGACTCCTAACTTCATAACAAAACAATAAACATATACACAACCCTCACAACCTGTGAACACAACTGTCATATTTGACAGCGCTCACGGTGATATTTATTTGGGGCATGGTCGGTGTAATCGCAAGATGGCGCATGTCATGACGTCATCTATGACGATTCAAGGGACATCGATATCGCGCTCACGGTAATTCGGAACGGGTTTATGGACGCTCAAATCGATTACAGCGTAATTCGGAATGCAGCCTAAGTGTATAATCTATGCCCTCTACCAAACTACCCAGTGTTGCCAGCTTAGTAACTTTGATATCAATCAGCTACATTTTATTGAAACTTGTAGCTAAACTTTTTATTTTTCCGGCAATTTTTGGCGGTTAGGATTTTATGGACTTTCTAGATGTACGATTATTAATGATAACCGACAAATAGAATGAGTCTAAAAACTTTAAATTCTGTCCTCTGCATTAGAGACTCGTCGATCCCTCAGAAAAAAGAAGCCAATGCTGTTGCATTAATATTTTGCTAAAAGAAGTATTTAAAAATGGATACGGTTGAAATGTATTCCAAAAAGGAGAGAACAGAACAAGATGATTTTTTAGAACCTCAGCCATCAACAACGATGTCAACGATATCTTATAATTACGTTTAATTATGTATTTATCATTCATTTCATTAAAATTAAAATCTGATTATAAATACACTTGTGTTTATTTCTTCCGAATTATACAATGTTATAAAGGCATTCAATTTTTAATGGCTTACCTTCTAACCTACCTAAAAGCATTTAGCTACATACTTCTAGCAACTTTTATTGGAGCAAAAATGGGGCAATCTAAGACATCCTCCTAATAGAACGCGAATGCGCGATCATCGCGCGATTAAGCGATGCGACCATCGCGTGTTCACGCGATGGCAAAAACTGGGTGTCCTATCATCGCGTGAATTGACGACGCGAGTGAGCGAGCGACCGTGGACTAGGGCAGTGGCACGGTCGATACCAAAACAAAGGACGCGCGAATTTCAATTAGGACACCTATTCGATTTCAATAAGTTTGATCACGCGTTCGTACGAACTAAGTTCGCGCGAATAGATTTACAAACATTTGAGTCGCGCGACCGCGTCGTGCGATTGTCAGTTAGGACACCTATTCGAGGTCAATAAGTTCGATCGCGCGAACACGGTGGTCGTATCGCTGACTCGAGCGATGATTACGCATTCGCGTTCTATTAGGACGATGCCTAACACCTTTTTAGAAAATATATAGCAAGTAGCAACAGCAAAAAGTCACCAGTGGCAACACCAAATGTCAAAGTATTTCTGACAAAATCTGACATTTTCTTTTTCCGGTGAGCTGTCAACGTTGCAAAACGTTCGATAGTAGTTCGCCTTTTTTAATCCAAGTTAATCACCTTGGAATAGTTTAAAATACGTTAATTTGTATTTTAAAAACACAGCACAATGCCGCCTAAGTTTGATCCTAATGAAATTAAAATCGGTAAGAGTTGTTGCCAGTGAAAAACATGACCGGTTTCCGAGTGATAGTGTTCTTCAATTTTGTGTCTGTATTTTTACAGTAAACTTGCGATGCGTTGGTGGAGAAGTTGGTGCCACTTCGTCGTTGGCTCCTAAAATTGGTCCCCTTGGTTTGGTGAGCATAAATTTCGTAAAATGTAAAAGCTTCAGAATTCTAACCTAGAAACTTGGCATGGCAGTCCGAACACCTATATACCTATTGTACTATTACTTGGTGATATGAAAGAGACAACTCGATGTGTTTGCTTGTGCTTCCAAATAATGAAAAAAACAATCAAAAAACTTCAGAATTATGTATTATTTACAAATAAATATGTGCTCAACATGGAGATGGTCAAATCTAGTTGTCTCGCTGTAAAGTTGATCATCCTGGGGGGTGCCTCCCTACCAGGCGCGTCCTTCCGGGTGGCGGATGGAAGGAACCCGCGACTCAGGATAATTTCCCTGTCGCGGCTACTCCGAATGTCCAATAAGGAGTCGCGGACCAGGCAATGTGACTGCCATGCTTTCTAGGTACTTAGCTGCGTGTGGGATTGAGTAAGTTACATTGAGCAAATTATCAATTCTTTGCTTTACGAACAACTTCCTTGATTACTCAACATTATGTTTCAAACTTGTCTAAAGTAATTTTGTTTTTTTTTTTTTCTACTAATGTAATCTAAATTGAATTACAGATTCTTTGGAACTAGCCAGCAGTCATAAACATTTTTATTTTATGTACTGGAATTAAATTACCCATTCGTTACATATTGTGCGAAAAACCCACATGTGCAATGTATCAGAACATAACATGAAAGGAAAACCACTGTAAATTCCTTTATCAGTGTCTCATAAAAATGTCTTACTAACATTTATTTCCATACACAGTCCCCCAAGAAGGTTGGTGATGACATTGCAAAGGCCACCAGCGACTGGAAAGGTCTCAAGATCACGGTGCAGCTGATTGTGCAGAACAGACAGGCCCAGATCTCTGTGGTGCCATCTGCCGCTGCACTGATCATCAGAGCACTGAAAGAGCCTCCACGTGACCGCAAGAAGCAGAAGAACAGTATGTACCAAACTTGAAAACCTTTATTAATCTCTTGAGCATCATATACTGACTCTTAGCAAGTAAACAACAGAAATTAATTGTCTCATTAGTTGATGCTTGAAATGTTAAATGCAGTTTTTTTATATTAAAATAGTTCCGTAAAATAGAGTTCATTGCATTCATAATTTTATTATTAGCATAAATTATTATATACTATTCACTCAATTAGTGTAGGCCTTCAAAGTCGCTGCTATTTTAGGAGTGCAAAACTATCTGGGTTCTTTAGTTTATTGCCCTATCACTTATAACATAAAAACTATGAGGATAGAAATAATTTATGTAGGGTTAATAAACTTCTGATTTTTGTGATAAAGGGTTAATTTATATTGATTTCTTTTAATTTACAGTTAAGCACAATGGCAACATCACCCTCGAAGATGTTATCACCATTGCCAAGACCATGAAAGCCAGATCAATGGCGCGCTACCTGTCCGGCACAGTCAAGGAGATCCTCGGTACTGCACAGTCTGTCGGATGCACAGTGGAGGGCAGGCCTCCTCATGACCTCATCAATGACATCAACACTGGTGCACTTACCATTGATGAATAAACCTATCATCTAAGTTAAACTAATTTGTGTTTTATTATTATAATTTTCGTCCTTGCTTCATACAAGAAAAAGCTCATGCTAATATAGAAAAAAAGCTGTTTCTATGTCTTGCTTTAGTAACCCTACACCAAAGACTATACAACCCTATACTGCAGGCAGACATCAGTGTATCATCTATACTATTATAAAGAGGAAAGATTTGTTTGTTTGTTTGTACCGAATAGGCTCCGAAACTACAGGACCGATTTTAAAAATTCTTTCACTAATAGCTACATTATCACTGAGTAACATAGGCTACTTTTTATCCCGAAAAAATGCACAGTTCCTGTGGGTCACGCGGGCAAAGTGCTAGTCTTTAATAAAACTGATTCGAGTTTGTTTCTCTATCTAGGTACGGTTTCTACCACGATTCTATAGCATGGAGTATAGATCCAAGGAGTACTATCAATATGGAGATAAGTTGAATCATAATAACCTTTCCTTTTGGCTTTGCCGAAGTCTGGCAAAAAAGCGTCAGCCTAGTAATAGTTTAAAACCCGTCCATGGAAATGGCAATAGCATAGGCAGAGGGCACATGAATGTAACACAACGAATTTTGTTTGATAGAACTTCTAATATTGATTGGATGGAACTTTTGGCGCTTTATTTTTTTACCCGTAGTGCTACCAAACGTAGCCTGTACATATTTTATTTACACGGACACTTTCATACACAGAGATGTTTCTCCTTGCTTGTGAAATAGGGTCTTGCTGCTACATTTATTACTCACAAGATGGCGTTGTTAACTGGAATAATTATTATGAATAATAAGATGAAAGAGCTCGTTTTTAGTTATCCAATTTGAATGAAACTTCGTAGGTAGATGTCTTTTATAAGCCGCCATAAAGGCCCGTAGTGAAATTATGAAAAATAAAATAATTAGGGGGTCTCCCATATACAGGGTATACTCATGAATATGAACAACTTTTATTATGGCACCGACACTGAAATATGAAAAAAAAAATCAGCTGTTCCTTAGATTTTGATCGTGTTGTAGTGCATTTTTGTAGGGAACAGCTGATTATTTTTTTCATATTTCAGTGTCGGTCCCTTAATAAAAGTTCATCATGAATACTTTCACCTCCTAAAATATCCGCACTGGTTTAAATTTTACCCTGTATATGAAACTGAAGGATGAAAATAAATATTTTCCTGCAGCCCGTCATGTGGGGTATCATTGGATAGGTCTTTGAAAATAACATAGAGGTATCTAAATGACTTTTTTATTTAAGTGCATATTATGTGAACTAGGAGCTCCGAAAGTCGTTAACAATGTGTGCCCCCCCCCTGTAATTTTCCAACCGCGCTATCGAAAAATCTGGAAAAAAATCAAGCTTATGGCATTCAATAAATACTCTCGATTACAATATTGGTTTGAACAAAATACGTCAATAACTTTTTGAAATCTTCACTTTTTTCAGTTTTGAGTTCGACAACCGCAAAAAATCTTATATTTGCGGTCGGAAGACTGAAATGCTTCTTGCTACGGAACCCTACACTGTGCGTAGTCACGATACGCTCTTGCCCGGTTTTTTTTAATATCCTATAAAATTAAGTAACACAGTAAATTACATAGATGGTAAATTATATATAAGTTGCTTGTGGTGCCATCTGTTAACTAAGAAATATCCGTGTATGTAGATACGTATACTGTGTGAAGGCTGTCATTTCTCGTTGACGTCACTAAAGCGTCAACCAGTCAACTCTTCCCTAGTCACGCAACTAATAGGTACAAATCCAGAACGCACACAAACAAAAAACGGCCAGCGGCTTTAGTCCTTAGGGCCCTTGTGCACCTGTACGGTTCCAGTTCGTAAAAACGAACGTTTGAAAAGAGAGAGAAGAAGAAAAGAAAGAAAAAGAGTTTTTCGAACATTTTTTAAGAATCGTGTGACGTCATACGTTTAATACGTGCGGGGAGGAGTGGGGAAGGAAGGCAGAGATCGAATTCTATGGTTGGCATTCAAAAACTAATATAGAATTGTAAAAGTAGGTAGGTAGGTAGGTAGGTACTTGTGACTACGTTTTAGTGAAAATTGAAAAACACGAATACGAGCGTTTTCCATCTGTTTCAAACACGTTTTTTTACAAACCGTTTTTTTCGTACATTTTAAAAATTGGTACACTGGTGGTAAAACGGACAGGACGGGAAATACGAATACGTGTTGGAAACGGATTATAAGTGCATAAACGCCCTACGATTTGAATATGAGTAACTAGCTTCTGCCCGCGGCTTCGCTCGCGTTTTTGGGATAAAAAGTAGCCTATGTGTTATTCCGATGTATAAGCTAAAGCTATATTACTGTAAAGTTTCATCAAAATCCGTTCTGTAGTTTTTGCGTGAAAGAGTAACAAACATCCATACATACATAGGTACATCCATCCTCACAAACTTTCACATTATTTTATAATTTTAATAAGAAGTAAGATTGCAGCACGCAATTGTAAAAAAAGGTTCGCCATTCCTGGCCTATAAACAGTAAATACCGAATGTAGTGCACAAGGCGTCATTCGGAAATTTTCATCCGTTTCCGTTAAAAACTGGATACGAACTGGAACCGCATGTGGTGCACAAGGGCCCTTAGGCTCAGTCTATAGTATTCTATGTCTATGATGACATCAATAAAAAATTACTACCAACATAACAAAAAAAATGGTAGAATTTAATAAATAATGACAAAAAAAATTGCATTAAAGTACATTTGATTATACCATAAACTCTAATTACTGCTTAAAAATTGAGGAGAGAAATATTTAACTTTTTTGTACATATTTATTTTGTTAGTTAGTATTTTTAGTAGTATTTTAATTATATGAGGATGCTGTGCTGTAAGTAAGTCTGGCAACATCGTTCCCTCCAAGCAGAAATGTCAAAATGGCGTCAACGCAGGACGCTTGGTATATTTCTTTACTTGGTTTAGCAGAACATTTCCGTACATCGAATCCTCCTGACATAAAAAGTTGCATCCAGTGCCTACAAGCCGTATTTAATTTCAAACCACCACAAAGGGTCGAAGCCAGGACACATTTACAACTTGGAAATATTCTTTTGACACACACCAAAAACATCGACTTGGCGAGAACGCATTTGGAGCAGAGTGTAAGTTTTTTTGTTGTTATTCCTATAGTTTGGGAGTGTAAAGTGTTTTGGAGAAGCGGTTATCTGTATAATTGGATATAATACCTGCAACATTTATGTGTATTTGTGGGTTTAGGAGATACTACTTTCTCAAAGTATGTAAACAAAGTTGAAGTGGGTCATATGGTGATTAAACAGTGTTGTGGTTTCAGTGGTGTATGTCACAGACTATCAATGGGTTCGACGATGTTAAGTTCGAGGCAGCGAGCGTGCTGGCAGATCTGTTTGAGGCCCAGGGCCAGCCGGCACATTCAAAGCCCATTCTTCGGAAGGCCATTGAGTTGTCACAGCACAGTGTTTACTGGCACTGCAGACTAATATTCCAACTGGCTGTAAGTATAGTATCTTTGTTATTCTGTGTCACTTACATAACCTTTTGCTCTAATGTTTATTAGATTATCGATACCACAATACATTGTAAGATAAACATGATGTTTGTGGATTTAGGATTGTTTGAGTTGAATTTATTCCAGTAATTTAGATGTTATTACAGTGTTTGATGATCTTCATTATTTAGTTACATTGCATAATACAATTTTTAAGGGAATAGGATGCAATAGATCAATTAATTGTATGCTTCTTGATAATAACTTATCTCAATAGTATTGTTTTGAGTCATATCATATTCTGACTTAAGTTGCTTTCACAATAAGAATGTGATTTATCTTTATGTTAGATATTAATGCTCCGTGCAAGGCACATGGGTACCCTACATTAACATGAGGAGTGCATGAGGAGGATGTGGGAGGGCTTAATAAAATATGGTTATTTATCAGGCTAAACTTGTGGTTTGCTATTATTAACCTTCACTTGCATATTTATTTTGCATAAGGTTTTTTATTAATACTTTAGTTTATTGTAATTTTTAGTAGCCTGCTAATGGCAACTTTGGAGCAAAATTTTGATAGGAGTTGAAAAAAGTGGAAGTGGTTATAGGGCTCCTCTATTTGTTATTAATTTAATACCTATATCATTTTATTGTTTACTTCCTTTAAAATAAGGTAAAACTCTGTACATTTTGACTAGTACTGAATTCCCATATTGTTGTAGGTCATATCTTTTGTATTTATGTTTTCTTAAATGTTAAAAGCGGATGATGTACACTTATTTGTATCTTGAAAAATATCACTTAATTTATTGTAACATAATTACCATTCTTATGCTGAGTTGCAGAAAGGTCATTAAGTTTTAAAGGAGACTTTAACTATAGAAATTGTATGGTTAATGCCTCCATTAAAATTTTTATTTAACTGCAACTGACCGTTTCTATCATAGGGATTGAAATGAAAATATTTTTTTGCCTTTGAGGACTTTGAATGTTCTTGTAGGCCAGCGGTTCCTAACCTTTTCAATCTTGTTACCTATTAGAGAAATTCATTTTACCCCCCTTAAAATTTTATCACATGAAAATATAAAAGCCTTTCACTTTTTGTGCATTTTTTATGATTATTTCATAAAAAATGCACAAAAAGTTGATGAATTAATGATAATGTAGTCTGAAGGTTGTTATTGTTTTGCATTTGCAAGCTTTTTAATGTTAAGTAGGTAAAGTTTTTAATTATTGATTATAACATTTATTATCTAATACCAGCCTTATTACCCCCGCAGAATAACTGTTTTACCCTCGAGGGGGTAATTACCCCCAGGTTAGGAACCCGGGTTGTAGGCAAACCAAAACATGTTCCTTCTATTGCGGTGTAGTTGTAATGGGACCGTAGATGTGAGAAAAACTAAAGAGAAATTAATATTTAGTTTAAATAATTATTGCATAAATTAATGATGTCCTCATTTTCAGCAAATCCATGCAACCGAAAAAGAGTATGAAGTAGCGAGCAGTTTGCTAGGCGTCGGAGTGGATTATGCACAGATATCCAATGTGGCCTACACGCGCGTCCTTTTCTTACTCAGCAGGGTTATGGTGAGTGAATAATTTGTAAAAAAAAAAAACTATAAGCATAAAGCCTAAGGGCGTTTGTGCACTACAGACGTTTTCAAATCGTATTCGGTTTTAAACGGATTTTTAGCCAATAGGCCTGCAGAACGATCCCCACCACTTTTTGTTCTGCAGGCCTATTGGCTAAAAATCCGTGTAAAACCGAATACGAATTGAAAACGTCTGTAGTGCACAAACGTCCTATGACAGAGTGCAAGTGAGGTCGCGCGTTATCGCCCGCACCATCTGAGATCTTAAGCAATACAGTCCACGCAATATAAGTTGACTGGTTGATGCTAGGCTCTCCATAGGCCAGAAATTTACTTATACATAATTATACAGTTGTGTACAATTAAAAATAAACAGAAACAGATTCGCACGAACTTCATTCTAGTCAACTTAGATTGCGCATAGTGTTGTAATAAAAAAATAAAAAAAAAATAATTTTTATATATAAGAGGGGTGTGTAAAATTACAATGGCAATGTCAGTGTGCTCCAAAAATAAAAGAAAAAGGATACAAGATTCGGGCGCCAGGAGCTGACACTGAAATATAAAAAAAAAGGAAGTTACCGGATTCAGCGGAGGGCTTTTGAACGTTTTAATCTGCTAGGAGGAGAATATCTAAATAAAAACAGAGACACTCTTTTGTCTGCATTTATTCAATTCGTAGGCACAACAAAAAATATTTAGCTATTGAATTAAAAATTAACTTATAGTTTAGTTAGGTACTTAAGTCAATACTTGTAAATTTGTCAATAATTTCTAGAAAACTCTTGTCATTATTGCATCTTTAATTAATGAAAGAATAAAAGGTGCAGTTTACCTTAATGAGGTGATCTTAAAGATTAATTTTAATAGTTAAAAAATATACGTTGTCCAGGCACGTGGAGACGTCGACCGGAACACCGCACAATAAATCCAGAGGAATATTAAACCCCATAAATTGTAACAAAAACCCAATAAAGAAAATCCAGAAAAAAAAACCTTAAAGAAAATCGCCTTTGGCTAGAACAAAGAAAAAGTCATTTTGAGCGTTGGAAGTTTAATGGTGGCCATATTGTAACACGCCGCGGCGTCACATCAAACTTACCGATTTTCTTCAAAAAATGTGCAACCACATTACTAATATTGTGGTGCGAGAACAATAAAGGATGTTGGTCATCACAAATACGACCTGAAATATTACAAAAAATGTCGAATCAGAATCTAACAATTTTCGAACAAAGCATTGGCAAGACAAAGGCCTGAAGAAATTCTACTCACCAAAATACTGCAATCTATTCGATTGTGAATATTTGCTTTTACAAATTATAATATTTTAAGGCATTTTAATAAGCGTTTATTCCGTATTGACACGGATTAAAAATAAAAATCGAATTAATTGTTAGGAGATGCTCATCGTCTCGCCATGGTGGAATCGGAAAGTGTCAACGTCAAAATAGCGTTCTGTCATCTTACTTCAACGACTAGTGTTGCCATCCCAAAAAGAACCATAAGTTTCGAAACATCTTCCATAGACAAGCAAAATCGACTAAAACCATGTAACGACGAGATTACGCCGTTACAGTGTACTTATTCCTTAAAAAATAATATCTAAGTTAGTAAAATTAACCCCACAACTAACTGTAAACCCATTTGTTTCAGCTATTGTTAATAGACAAAAGGATCACAGAAGTGTTACCGCTACTGAACCAGGCGGGTCACCTAGTAGACTCATGGATCGGTAGTCCACACCAGAAAGAGTACCTCAAAGTGTTTTTCCTTGTGCTACAGGTAATTATATTGTTTGTCTATTGTTTTTTTTTCTGATTAAACAAAAAACGATAAGCTGCATGCATAGGCTGGCTCAGAGACATTTTTTTCTCTAGCTTGAGTCTAAATTGTCATTAATACGGCGTTCACGGGGCGATTCAAAAGTACTTTTTTCAGGATGAAAGCTACCCTATGTCCTTTTTTTACCCCTGGCAATGTATATCCAAAATTTCTCGGTGATCGGTTCAGTGGTTTAAGTGTGAAAAGGTAACAAACAAACTTACTTTCACATTTATAATATAAGTTAGGATAACATGGGGTCTGACATGATGACTTACTTTAGTTTATACTTGACTAGCTTTTACCCGTGGCTTCGCTCACGTAGAATATTATAAATAGGAAGCGCGCATTTTCATATCGAGCATATAAAGTAGCCTGTCCTGCCTGTCACTCTTCAGCTCATAAACAATCTCTATGCAAAAAATTATCGCGGTCCGTTGCTCCGTGACCGCGTGAACAAGGACAAACAAACAAACAGACACTTATCGCATTTTTAATATTAGTAGGGATAAGTATTTAATTCAT
Organism: Thalpophila matura; assembly: GCA_948465475.1. Taxonomy (NCBI): domain Eukaryota; kingdom Metazoa; phylum Arthropoda; class Insecta; order Lepidoptera; family Noctuidae; genus Thalpophila; species Thalpophila matura. The sequence continues at coordinate 4,087,046 of OX419191.1, forward strand.
GAATAAAACCTTCATTAGTACTAAGACAATAGAACTATTAAAAAGACATTGCGAGGTTAACAATGTTAAGAATGCAAATTAGAAATCTATCCGTACATCTTATTAGTTCGCGTGGACGTCGAGATACAACATTGAGACTTGAGACACAAGTCATAAAGAAATGTTGGACAACTGGTTCATGTCAGGAAGTGAGACTAATACATTACCTTGTACGTGCTTTGGCCAAGATCTGCTCCCATCTCTGTCTTGCATTTGTAGTTCTACAGTTGCGCGACAGTGACGAGAATACTGCTTAGGCACCTGTCCCACCGCCGACGAGGAAGCGATTTTTCCCATATGTCACTAGTAGGAACGGCGCAGTGGTGACGACTGGGAATACGTGCTAGCTATCGATATCGACTATTTTCTCATAAAAAACGTACAATTAGATGTAGGTCCCGTATCAGTAAAAGAAAAAACTCGCTGTGAAACGCTCGTTTGGCGGGCAGAACACTGGCTGAGAGCAGGGTCGTCTTAAGCAATGCAGGGGCCCTTTTAGGAAGAGAAGAGAAATTTCCGCTGAGCAAACTTTCGATAAGCAACCCTGGCTGGTGCGTTGAACTAAGAAAGACTCGCTTGGTACATACCAGCAAGTGGCAATCATTCTACTCTACAGTGTGGATCTGATTGTGTGATCTAGTTGCTAGCTTGACTCGCTTTTCGTTAATCGTCGGCGGTGGGACAGGTATCTTGGTACATGCCAGCAATCATTCTACTCTACAGTGTGGATCTGATTGTGTGATCTAGTTGCTAGCTTGACTCGCTTTTCGTTAATCGTCGGCGGTGGGACAGGTATCTTGGTACATGCCAGCAATCATTCTACTCTACAGTGTGGATCTGATTGTGTGATCTAGTTGCTAGCTTGACTCGCTTTTCGTTAATCGTCGGCGGTGGGACAGGTATCTTGGTACATGCCAGCAATCATTCTACTCTACAGTGTGGATCTGATTGTGTGATCTAGTTGCTAGCTTGACTCGCTTTTCGTTAATCGTCGGCGGTGGGACAGGTATCTTGGTACATGCCAGCAATCATTCTACTCTACAGTGTGGATCTGATTGTGTGATCTAGTTGCTAGCTTGACTCGCTTTTCGCTAATCGTCGGCGATGGGACAGGTATCTTAGCCAAAGTACGTGCTTATTAACGTCTATTTTGTTCGGCATCAGGGTACGAGTTGCGGGTTCAGGGTTGACGAAAACTTATTTGATAAAATGTAGTGTGAGATCAAAAAAGTGCATGAGCGGTAGAAACTACGAAACCTTCCCCGATTTCGTAGTTTCTACCGCGCATGCACTTTTTTCATGTGAAACATCTATTGGCGCGCTTTGGAGGTCAGACCGACTCGATGCACGATGCTCTCCTATGCCGTCATGCCCCCTCTCCGCCGCCGCTGTCTGCTCTCTTGTGTGACTGTGTGTACGTTTCGACGTTTCGCATCTACCGGGCGTCCTACGATGGCCACATTTTTTTCGTCTGGTTAATCTTCATGGATAGTTACCCTTTATACGGGACAGGGATCCGGCTCGAACGACCAACATGTACGGGATCGCCCTAACTCCGTCTCAGTTATAGTTCAGAGCTTGAACAGTATAGTTCTACCTTAGCGTAGCGCTCAACCAAGTGAAGTACTAGTACAACAGTGCACTTCTGATTTAGTAATAAGACAGTCCAGTCCATCCTTTCTTTTTGTATGCCGCCGCGTTTGTTTTGGTATTTTATAGCGGAGTTCTAGCGATCTCGTACACCGGCGCTCAGTAGAAGCATAGAATTATGTCGGAATTTTACCAAGTAAAACCACAGCGTGATCTTCTCTGGTTGTCTATGGACGGGTTGCGGGATTTACACTGCACTGTGATCAGTGCTGCCATCTCTGGCCACCATTTTATGGCAACAACATTTCATATTTTCTATGAACACCAGATGGGACGAAGGAACCGCTTCATCTAATTGTTTTGTCGGCAGGTATGTCACTACTTAATGGCGGGGCAGGTGAAGAGCGTGAAGCCTTGTCTGAAGCAGCTGCAGCAGAGCATACAGACCATCATGGCGCCGCAGTGGCCCGACGATGACAGTAAGTATCATGTAAATTTTTATAAATCCTTTAGTTCTTAACATAGGATTTATAGACTTCGTATAATCCCTGTTTATCGTTTATTTGTACGGTTCGTACACTTGTGAGTTGTTGTTAGTTGAAGTGCGTAGAGAAATGATATCTTACTTCACGTTAAGTTTGTTATTATATGTTACAAGTAAACAAATTGGCGTATTCCTTTCTCTCAGGGGGCCGACCTACTACGTGTACCTACAGTTTCAGACTACATTATTCGAAAAAAAGTGTAGCAATAGGGGCTTTAATATTTTATTTAATTTCTTGTATTGTTATTTTGTCACTGTCGTATTTAACTTTTATCGTCGCGTCGATACAATTTTTTGTTTTGTACGATATTAAAATGTAATAATTATGTGTATACAAAATCCACGTTATTTCTGTAGCGGTATGCGGCAGCGTGCAGGGCGAGTCGTTCGTGTGGATGTCGCGGCAGCAGCTGTACGTGCTGGTGTACCTGGTGACGGTCATGCACTCCGCGCAGGCCGGCTACATGGAGAAGGCGCACAAGTACACCGAGAAGGCGCTCGCGCAGATCGATAAACTTACATGTGAGTTGATCATTCAACTTTCGAATATTTTTCTATGATCTATGAATTCTATGATTTGAGATTACTATTGATCGATTTTTGAGAACCTATTTTCATATTAGTCATGTTGGTTTATACAGCAAAATCGAGCGACAAAGACGAGAAAGGCGAGAGGAGCGAGAAGTCTGACCGAGAGGAGAGGGAGCAGACGCGGAGCCGGAAGGGCGCGATACTGGCGTGGCGTCTGCGTATGGCGCTAGTGGAGCACGCGGCGCTGTGCCGCCTGGTCGCCGGCGGCAAGGCGCATGCGCTGCACGAGATAGCGCGCGCCGCGCACCTGCTCACACAGGCGCCCGAGCGTGAGTACAGCACACTACTAGTACATGCAGGTGCAGCACGCGGCGCTGTGCCGCCTGGTCGCCGGCGGCAAGGCGCATGCGCTGCACGAGATAGCGCGCGCCGCGCACCTGCTCACACAGGCGCCCGAGCGTGAGTACAGCACACTACTAGTACATGCAGGTACTAGTAGTGTACTGGTCGCCGGCGGCAACGATTTGGGATGAACAATAGTAGATTGTTATACAAGGGTGGAAAGAAATCAATTCCCATACGAGGTATTTAGACGCACGAGCGAAGCGAGGGCGGCTATAGTCCGAGTGGGAATTGATGACTTTCACCCGTGTTAAACACTCTACTTTTCATTTCAAATATAAGGAAAGTAAAAAAAGATTTTCAATAACTGTATTGGCCTCGTCTTTAACGGAATTGGGGGTCGACATTTCAGAATCGCTTGAACTCATTTTTAATCAAATAATTTCGGTACAGAGTTAGTATCCCGCCAAATTATACATAAATAGTCTTTTTTAATTTAAATTTCAAATATGGAACACACCGCCCGCGTCACCGCCGCGGGCCATCCCACTTTAATAGGTATTTTTTTTAATTCACATTGGCCGTATACACTCACAAGACCGCAGCATTTTTTTTTTAATCGATATTTTTCTTAATTATGTAAAGAAAATTATAGCCGACTAAATAACCAATTTTAGTTCTATTTTTAAAATTCATTCCCGCCCTAGGGAGGGAAGCAATTACTATGAGTCTTTCCCGCCCAAGGGAGGGAAGCATCGTTTTCGACCCGCTGCTCTGATCAAACAAACACTACTTTCCGAGTATGAGAAATGAAAAAATGTTTTGAAGCCTATTTTCATTACACATAATTTTAATGTTGTGGATGTTTGCAGCGGCGACGGCAGCGCTGCACACGCCGCAGCTGCACTGTCTGCTGGGGCTGTACGCCATGTCCATGAACTGCATGGAAGCAGCCGAGGCGCAGTTCCACACTGCCATCAATGTGAGTACCGTTGTATCTTTATTATAACGCAGACTTGTAACATTAAGAAAAGTGTCCACTAACAATAAAATTTGCGGAAGTTGACTTCCGCAAGCGACTTCTCGAATGACTTCTCGAACCGAACTCATCTAGCTTAAAAAAATGTTTTGACGTGTAAAAGTGTTATTTTTAATTATAAAATAAATATCATTAATCATCATCATTATCATTAATAATATAATATTTTGTACAAGTCAACTTGCGCGAGCGTTTAGATGTTGGAAGTCGCTTGCGCAAGTCAACTTCCGCTATTGCTAGTGGACACTTCGCTTTAGGCCTACCACAATATTAACTTTTCACTTTTCCTTTCAGATGTCACAAGAAAGAGATTTATGGATGTTCGCGAAACTTAACCTGGCTATTGTATATTTACGAGGGCGAAGGGACAGTGAACTTACAATACTAATGGAACAAGTAAGTAACATCATTTACCATTCACTACGCAATTAGGTTACCCGCGGGAAAAAACTTTAGGTCCCGAGTTGTCATACTGCTACTCGGGATGTAATATTCGGATAACACATTCTGATTTTAAATGTAGTCTATTTACAAGAGGTGAGTTGAGTTTCTAAAGCCGTCAAGATTGTATTATAGAGCGTTTATACAGGGTGACAGGTTAGACAGTGGAAATATTTAAAGGGGTCATTGTACTTATCATTATGAACAACCTTTACTATGGGACCAACAACATGAAATCGCGAAAAAAATCAGCTGTTCCATACATTTTGTTGAGTTATGTGAACATAAATGTATGGAACAGCTGATATTTATTTTGTGATTTCAGGGTTGGTCCCATAGTAAAAGTTGTTCATAATGATGAGTACAATGATCCATTAAATATTTCCACTGTCTAACCTGCCACCCTGTATAAGAAGTCCCCTCGATGCTATTTGGCTCCCCCGTCTGTCACTCCTGTCTAGGTCTTAACGTTTTATGTTTTTGTAGATTTTTGTGTTAAAGTAATGCATAGACCACTAAAAAATGGTGAACGAGAATCGGTACTGAAAAACAATTTTCCAACACCGTTAAAAACGTTGTAACATATTGAAATTCAGGGCAGCCAACATAGCGTCTGAAACGTTCTATATTAAATCTGCGTTCAAATCATTTGTGAAAATTATTAGATTAAAATGAAACTTTCGTGTCTAACATGTTTGTATGTTATGTTAATTGTTAATGTTGTTGCCCAGGTGAGGCCAGAGTCGTTACCTACGTACGCGCACGGTCTGCGCGCCGCGTCCTACTACGTGTTGGGACTGCAGGCCTTCTTCCAGGCGCGGTATAACGAGGCCAAGTAAGTTATCAGCCCCCCTAGCCAAGTCGCTTTTCTGTTAGCGTTTACGCCAAACGCTACGGACTAAATGTATGGCAATGACATTACCTGCGGAAAAGTCACGTGACTCACAAATGTCACTTCCATACATTTTATCCGTAGCGTTTGACCTTAACGCTAACAGAAAAGTAACTTGTCTAGGGCCTCAGATCACTTATCAGAATAAGTAGTTGCAATATTTTTATGTGGGTTTTTGTAACTAACGTAAATTATTATATTCATGCTTTGCCAGGACTACAATAAATTAACCATTTTATATGACCTCCCTCGCATAGGTTGGCTAGTACTACTAAGAGGTCAAGCTGTGTCTCTGGTTCATCCCACCGGAATAAGACGAAATGTGGCTTAAATTTTAAGTTGGACCCCAAGCTACCAAACTGCGAAAACCACATCAAAATCCGTTCAGTACTTTTTGCGTTATGCGCGCACAAACAGATAAAAATTTACAAAATATTATATTTGTGCATAGTTGTACTGTATCTAAATCTTTCTAACTTTTCTTTATCCTAGTATAGATAAAACGGCATTTGCGAAGGCAAGTCCATATGAAAAACTATACCCTCCTTTTGGGCTTTGTCGCAGTCGGATAAAAACTGTTATCTTCGAATATTTAAAGACTCCTAATTTTTGAGACCGTTTCCTTCATTGTGATTTCTCCGTGTGTAGGAGGTACCTCCGCGAGACGCTAAAGATGGCGAACGCCGAGGACTTGAACCGACTGACATCTTGTTCACTGGTGCTACTGGGCCACATCTTCCTGTCCATCAACAACTCGCGCGAGAGCATGAACATGGTCACGCCGGCCATGCAGCTGGCCAGCAAGATACCTGACGTGCACGTGCAGTTGTGGGCCTCCGCTATACTTAAAGGTAATGTTGGAAATGGGGGGAAGGTAGTTAAGTCTTTGGTGAAATTGAATCTGACACAGACATTCAAGGTTCATCAATAATTTCCAAGGTTTTACAACTTTTAGTAATTACTAAAAGTTGGAAAACCTCGCCTTAACTGACGGGGTTGGCACTACCGGGGTCGATGCAACAAATTTTCCCAACTGTCCCGTTAACGGGACGGCACGATCGGGACGGCACGATCGGGGTGGATGGGAGTTACCCAGTTTGCAGTTGCGCCTGTAATGTTTTTCTCCGCTAACAGACTTGTACCGGCTGGCGGGCGACACGGAGCGCGAGAACGAGGCGTACCAGATGCACTGCAACTTCTCGCAGGCGCTGCTCAAGGACCACTTCCAGGCCACGCAGCTGCCGCAACACGCGCTCGTGCACTGGACCAGCGGCCCGCCGCCCGCGCTGCCCGCGCCGCCGCACCCGCCGCACACCTAGTACTAGTCGGAGTACTAGTCGGTACTAGTCGGAGTACTCGCTGGTACTAGTCGGAGGACTAGTTGGTACTCGTCGGAGCACTACTTGGTACTAGTCGGAGCACTAGTACCGCGACCAGTGGCTGCAGCTCAAGTACAACACGAAGCGTGTATCAAACTGTTATTGGCCTAGTGGGAGCAGACATTACCAGACAGTGATATTCCACGCTAGTGACTTATGACTTCGATAGTGATAGTGTGCGCCGCTGTGAAGTGTAAACGATTTGATATCGTGAATACTGTGTTAGTGTGACTGTTCTCGAAGGGGCCGAGGGGATTCAACTAACTTAGCCAGTAATGAATAGGTAAAGCTTGATTTATAATGGTCAATTAACATCATCCTCATTGTACATCCTCACACTTGGGTTTATCAGTCATGCAGTGGGTAGGGTTGTAGAATATGGCAATTATTGTTGCTCAATAAGACCTAGGTATGCAAAAAAGATCCAATTCACACCCACAATATTGTCAAAAATGAGCACAAATATCTGAACTTGAAAGCTGATTTCTCAAAACTGACTTATTGTGTACTAGCTGACCCGCCCGGGCTTCGCACGGGTAAAGTTTAGTACACCTACCCTACACTTACCCCACCCTACACCTACCCTACACTTACCCTACACCTACCCTACACCTACCCTTCACCTACCCTACACCTACCCCACACCTACCCTTCACCTACCCTACAACTACCCTACACCTACCCTACACCTACCTTACAACCCAAACCTCAAAAATAAGTTTCAAGCTTCTAGCTTTAAAAATCCCCTATTTCAACCCTTTACAGCCCTTTTTTTTGCATTAAAAAGTAGCCTATGTCCTTTCTCTAGACTCTAGACTATCTCTGTACCAAATTTCATTTGAATCGGTTCAGTAGTTTAGGCGTGATTGAGTAACACACAGACAGACAGACAGACACAGTTACTTTCACATTTATAATATTAGTAAGGATTGGATATTTTTTGCATAATTAGGTCCTTTATTGTTTCCCCTCATTCCCCAAAGTCATGGGAAATTCAGAATTACTGTGAAACCAATATCACCTTTATTTCTCTGTGGTTACGAAACATTAGCGTGTGACAGTGACTTGGTTTCTTATGTATTCTACGTGACACTTTCATGTTTGAGTGATTGTTGAGTTTGTATAAAGTTGTGACAATAATATCATATCAGACTAGTACGTGTCTGGGTGTCGCGACACAAGGTACTGCGACACTTGTTTTATATCGGTTCTCATATATTATGTCTGATCTCATTCATTTATCATCATCACATGTGAAGCGACGCTTGGGGGAAGTTACCGTAATCAGTATAAAATTTTTAAAAATGTCATTTATTTGTAACGGATTTTAACCCATGTCAAAAAAAAAGGAGATTATGTATCCGCGTATTTTTTTTATAATGGGGTTAGATACCAAAAGGCAAAGTCAGTACTTCTGATATTATGTCGTAGGAGATTATATGGGTATTTCGATTTGCAATTCATCCAAAACTTACTGCAAATCAACAGCAGTCCGACCAACTATTGCAGCTGCATCTGCCATATATGTATATGATTATGTGGTTGTCTTAGGGCCGGCGTAGATCTGCGCACCGCGACAAAATATTGTCGACACTTTCTATCGTCCATTTGTCTCGTATTTGCACGAGAAAGAGCGAGACAAAACGGTCGACAAAATTTTGTCGCAACGCGAATGTTAGCCTGGCTGGCGAAGCGCAACGCCGTTTTCACTACCAAAGAAATGTCAACATTATGCCTGTTGGAATAAAGACAAAAAAAAAAATTATCATAGTCGCAAGAGCATCAAAGCGGACAGGCGCACGCGGCTGTGTATTTATTTTCGATTTTATTTTGACGTGTGCAATATTTATATTTCTTTGGCAGTGAAAACTGCTCTGCGCTGTGCTTCGTAAGATCTGCGCCTGTGAAACTAACTGCAATAGTGCGTACAGTGTGCAACACACTTGCAGTCTGTGTAGTCTGTACACACTCCAAATGATGCAGTCGTTTATTATTTTGTTGTTTTCTTATCTAAACGTAGTGAGTGATGGTGCTTGGTCAGTGTCACTAAGAGCAGGGTCCTATCCCACAAAACTTTACAATTACATTTACAAGTTGCAAGAGTGCATAGTTGCATACGCACAATACATAAAAGCGACAAAATTTTATAATTTTTGTGTTATATTATTCTGTCTACAATTTAACAATTTTGACTTGTAAACTTGTAAAATTTTGAGAGATAGGGCCCAGATGATACAATTATATTTGTCGGTTTTCCCCCGCGGGTGGTGAAGGGGCCATGTACGAGTATATCGCACGTCTGTAACTCGCTTAACCCTGTAAACATAGACAACACGCCAAAGGAGAGAGAGCATAATAAATTGTCTTATTTTGCACAGTACACAGTTGAATATTGTGGACAAATTTTGAAATAAAAGTGTTTATGCAGATAATACGGACTGATATATAAATTAATTGTACATAATGTGTCAAAATGTGAACTTGAGAAAGAACAAAATGTCTCATATTTATTATTATTAATATTAACTTTTATTTGATTAATTATTTTCGTAGTAACTTGTTAGGAGTGAGCGGATGTTGTTGATATGCTGGTTAATTAATTTTATAGTAGCATTTGATTGTTTGTTGCCCTCGGTCTCAATAGATTGTTTCATAATTACCATAGTCTTTGTCACAATAAGTGTTGAAATCTTTCCATGTTCATATTATTTTTGTAATATACTGTAGAGACAACTTCTTTCTTTATCCAGAAACAACTATTGACATCGAACGCAACCGACCTCTTATTCAAACAATGTTTCGTAAAAAGAAAATTGAAAGAATTCTGTACACATTTTTTATTTTAGTAATTCCCTTTCGAACAGTTAGATGTGGCCTTAGACAAAGGGTACACTTGCTGTTGTTAATATGTAAATAAAAGTTGAATTATTGTAAATAATAAAATTATAAAATATATGTTTTTTGCTATAATATCGTCTGTTATTTACACAGTTCAAACAGAATATGAAGTAAGTTGAGTTTCGTTGTTACAGCAATAAATTTTTCGGTTTTGAAAAGGAACAGGATGAGCTTGACGAGTATTTTGTAACCCAGGTTGGGGTTATTGCTGTTCATCATATGCAGAAGCAGGAGGCTGAGCGAGTACGTTGGAAGTTGGGTGTTTCTCAGTTGAAGTTGCAGGAGTACTCGCTGCATATGGAGGTGTGACCTCCGCTGGGTTGCGCGTAGTGCGGCGGGTCGGGCGCGAGGTTGTTCCGGCGATAGAAAGTGTGGCGTAGGACGAAGCAGCGGCCGCGGTTCACGTCACGCGCGCTTTGCCGAGCCAGCTTCTGCTGCCAGCCGTAGTCCCAGCTTGTGGCTACACGGTAAAGGAATCTGTAATCGTGTGCGTTCGCTTCATCTAAATCTGTTCCAAACACTGTTTTGCACTTACCTAAGGTGTACCCAGAGACACTGATGCCATTCATCACCATTACAACTCAAAACCAGTATTGATAGGTGGAACAAAAATTGGGCTTTGTAATAGGCTTTAAGTGCTATGTTGGCTCGCCCTATTACATAGCACTTAAAACTTAATTGGCGAAAAGTGGATGTTATACCTACACCTCTGTCTATCCCTTCGGCGAATAAAGGCGTGATATCCCCGCGGTTTCACACCCCGTTGCTCGGCTTATAAGAGTCGTAGTGTGATGTTAAATAGCCTATACTATTCCTCAAAAATCTGGCTATCATACACAAAAATATTTTTTCGAATCCGACTGGTAGTTCCAGAGATTAGCGTGTTCAAACAAACTCTTCAGGTCTTCAGCTTTTTAGAAGCAGGGCCGGTCCTAGGGCGGTGCGAGCGGTGTGACCGCACCGGGCGCCATCAAGAAGGGGGCGCCGAAATCAACCGAAACGTGAGACAAACGACGCTCGACCGATCGTCGCCTTCGCGACGGCGATGATCGGTCGATCGCGCAAGTCGCGCGACTCACGTGAAATAAAGCAGCAGCTTTAACAATAAAGTTTTTTATTTTGAGAGGCGCCACTTTTAGGTCTCGCACCGCCTAGAAATTTTGGTAGGACCGGCACTGTATAGAAGTATAGACTAACTTGTCCTCTGGTGCTTTCTTATATCTCTTCTTCAAATATCTATGAACGGCGCCTTTCTCCGTACTCTTGTGAAGTATGTCCAGGACTTGTTGTTCTACAGGCATCATCATACCGCCTTCTTCGGTCGGTATCAACTTAGGCATAGGTATTACTGCCGGAGGCTCCCGAGGTTCATTCAGTCTCTGAAACGAACCGAGTTTGTATAGACGCACGGACGCACACCGTGGCATCCATGTAACATGACGTATGCACCAGGCGCGGTCGCAGCCGAAGACTGGGGGGGGATCATATCGCAACCGAAGTCTTTGGGGTGCTTATACCGTGAATTACCGTGTTTCGCAAATTTTTGTAAGATTTTGGGGGGGTAATGACCCCCATGACCCCCCCCCATCTACCTACAATACTACCTACCCTACAATTTGTCACTTTGTCTATTTCTATATGTAGACAAAACCCGTTTCTATCGTGGTCATGTTAGGCCGGCTGGCACGCACGGTGTTGCTTGTCGCATGAATCTTGCAACAGCATGCGGCACTGAGGCACGCCGTAATGTACGAAGATGAGATGTGCCAAGGCGCTTTTGAGCTTGACGCTTTGACATGATCAGTGTGATCATGTTGCCGACAGACCGAACGCGATCGATGATTTATAAACAAGTGTTTTAGTTTAGTGTTAGTCACGAATAGTATTGAGGGTGTGTGGCATTTCTAATGCGTGGGAGATCTCTTTAATTACAAAGGAGGGTCTGAGTTGTGACATACAGTACTAATTTTATTATCTCTTTGTTTCTATGATCTCAAGTCAATACCATACCCGCAGTAGTTCCTCAGCGAGCGTGATGGACACATCGATCTCCCTCTCTTGGTTCTCTTTAGCTACCTGCAGTACATCCAACAAGTTATTCTGGTACCACTGTCTATTACGGCGCTCTGACCTAGCGGCCGCTTCCGAGTAAAAGGCGTGCGACATTACGATCAAATAACTTAAATTAGGATTGGGTTCTTTGGTTACCTAATACAAAAATAAATAATTGGTTGCTATTTGGAATACTTGAATTTTGAGGTGACATGTGCAACTGTCAGCTGGAGCGCGTCATGTTTGTTTCGTTTGTGAGAGTAGCAATCATCATCAAATAGAACATGTAGGTTACTTATTCCATCTACGTACCTATCAGAAAGTTGCCTCGCTGGTCTAGTAGTATGAAGCGCAACTGCTGAGCGCGGGGTCCTGGGTTGACCCCGGTTTTATCTGCGCCCTTGAAAAAGTCCTGGTCTGGTAATTGCTACGCCCTTCCAGGGTCTGCGCCGTGCTTGGGCACCGCTGGCACCGCCCTAGTTTACGGCACTGCTTAACGGCGTATTTAACTGTGACAGAAGAGGATCAAGGGTCGACAGCACTCACTTTAATGCCTGCATGACAGTGCGATAATTGCTCGTTAAATACTCGACAGAAATGATACGCAACAAAAATAGTTTACCATTGTATTCATAAAATAAAATAACACAGAATTTGACTCTCACAAAATAATTACAGGGAATGTTTATTTACAATATTATACAATAACTTAACAGTTAGTTTTGGCTGTGAGATCGACCGGATTTTCTGCCCATCACTGGGCTGCCTCCCATTTGTCGTAGCAGGCCGCGGAGGCCCTTAGCTTCGCGCACCCCGCTCTCGAGCTGTTCTGAGGGGACTGCGCAGAAGTCGTCGACTAAAGGCAAGGGGCCGCTGAGCCGCTCCGAGTATTGAGAGAGCCGGGACTGGTGACCTATTGGCGAGGTCTTCTCTACTGTGTGTTGTGGCTGGGTCTGAAATAAGAAAATAATTTACTTTTATCTGAAAACCAAGACCGCAACGGCAGCTGCTGTCGCCGACTGCGACACTATTGGTTCCTACAATTATATTTTCTGTGATTATATGAAGGTACAATACGCGACACGATGAGACTTGACACACCACGTGGTTTGACTTGCGCTGTAGACGATTTAAAGGTCTCTTTAGAGGTCGGGGCGGCGGAAAGAGCGCGGGGGGCGGCGGAAAGAGCGCGGGAGGCGCCGCTCAAGTCTCATCGCGTTCGTGGCCCGTATTGTACAATCCGAGCGCGGCGACACTGTCCCCTGTCCCTTTTGGTATGTTTGTTCTGTGTCGCTGTCGCCTGCCTCTGTGGTCGCGTGCTGTCGCCAGTGTCTGAATTGTACCTTATGGCAAGTTTACGCATAATCCAACCTTCATTAAACAACTCTCACAAGTTTACTTCTAGAAATTATTTATTAGTATAATTCGCGCCAATAAAGCAGCGAATCTAAAATGGCGGCACTAATCATTCCCTCTCACTCGCACGTTATTGCTGTCTTTACTCACACACTGCGAGTGAGACGGAATGATTAGTGCCGCCATTTTAGATTCGCTTCTTTATTGACGCGGGTTATAAGTTAAAATGATGAATGAATGACCTTGCTAGACACAGCAGCCAATTTATCTTGGAGCCTCTTCACCATGGCAGCATCACTTTCATAGCTGGTGAGGGTCGGCTGTGGCATGCACTGAAACACGGTAGCCAGCAGGTTGTGCAAGGACACTAGGACACTGTCCTGCCATGCTCGCGTAAAGTACAGGCTGAACGAAGGGTTCTCTTCTGGCTTCTGGATAAAAGGCAGCACTGAAAAGAGAAACCATTATACATTAGTAAAGGATAACTTTTTTTTGTTTCTGCAAAACCTGGGGGAAAGTGGCGTGAATTTATGTATGTGTGGATGAAAGCTCCTGGACAGGAGTGATAAAGTAAAGTAGTGAAACTAAAAAGATTTAGAATTTTTTACTCATCATCAGACAGGTTAAAGAATCTCCTCCGGCATGGGGTAGTGTTTGAAATTATATTTATTCTATACAAACTGAGCTAATTGTATACAATGCACCAAGCACCAAACCACATCCCTGCGCCCCTTGCCTGTCACAGGGCAGTGTTTATGACGCCATTATGCTATATAAAAGGTAAGGTACTAATGCTACGCAGTATCAAAAATATAAACTAACTGAACCAGTCCCTCCACTCATTCTGTCCTTGTAGCTCGGGTAACATTTTTGATAGGAAGTCTGCAACCCGCTCATTTCGCACTCCACCAGTACTTTGCGCAGCTGTCACTAAATATAACTTGTACAGGCTGTATTCAAGCTTCCGCACAGCTGCAGAAAAAAATTGTATTTACTTACTTATTGCTTAGAATTTAAATCATTAGAAAGTTGTAATAGGGAGGAAGGAAAAAAAAAAGAAAAAAAAAAAAAGAGAAATGAACTTGAATAAAAAGATCTTATATGTATTTTTTTTTTTTTTTTTTTTTATTATTAACACATTTTATTTAAATAATATATATATATATATATACAGTTCTATTTACAAAAAAAAAAAAACCTTATAAGTAATAATAACAAATAAACTAAAGTATATGTTTATATCGTCCCCGTAGAGCGAAAAGTCACTAAGTCGGAATTGACCATTCTGAGTTACGACGGTTTAAAGTTTTAAAAAAGAAAAAAAATCGTAGCTTGATATTACTGCTACATATTCCTGATTTTATAATTTTATATTTTAGGGAATTTATCACAATTTATGAGACAAGTAATAAAATAAAATAAAATAAATGTTTTACAAAGATATGAAGAAAAACCAAAATAGTTAGTTTTATCTCTTAGAATCTGCACAGAGTCATGAGTTAATGATTTTTCACTTTTCGAACGAAGTTAATAATTTCTTTTCAACCTTTGCCGTTAGGTAAAAAAATCGAAAATAACTCAATTTAGTTAGAATGAGACTAACCTGTTGCAAATAAAAAACATGTCTGAAAATACTTCTTAACTGTTTTTTTCATGTTATTAACTTAATGATTTCTCGCTTATTAGATACTCGGCACAACAGTGCAAATAATCACTAAAGATTTAGTTAGTTTTCGATTTCATAATTTTTGCATTTTTACAACTCTTAAACTTCAAACAACTGGCGAAAAGTAATTAAGTGAATTTAGGTAATTGTTCCTAAAATAATATTAGTCAAAATGCTAAATTATTGATTTTTCGCACTTTCTAAAACAAAAACTATGATAGCTATGGACATGACAATAAGATTGAAAATTAAAGAAAAAAAATGCGATTTTGATGACATTCTTAACTCGATATGGCCATTTTATGACTTAGTGACTTTTCGCTCTACGGGGACGATATGTATAAATAAAATCTCTTTTATTCTAACAGTTATATTTGCTACTTACCAGGTTGAACGTGGATCTCCAATTTAGAGAATACAAGAGTGTCGAGGTGTGACCAATATTCTTTTAGTCCGTTAAGGTCTGAGACATTAATGTAATGTACAATTTGTTCAACTATTTTGTCAACTCTAAAACCTTTGTCTTTATCTGCCTTCAAATCATTGTCAAACGCTTTCACCGTAGACGTAAATCCTCGGTACAGTAGATATTCCCGCACTAATTCATCTACGAACTGTATATGGGCCATTATAAGATAGCACAGTGATAAATATTTATTTGTAAATATAAAACAAAACGATGAACATGAATCTGCCTGGCTTTGTTGACAATATTGACATGTTGACATTGACATTAATTTGACAACTTGACAATAATGTGCATTTGGAAGTGTAACTTCTAGAAAAACAGTTCTAAGGAAAGGAACTTCTTTATTTCTTAAAATACTATTATAAAATAACTATTATCCTTTTTTCTGAATGATTGCGTGCAAATATTATAAAATAAATAAGTTTTATTCTTTAAAGTTATAAAAAGTAGGTATATTATGCTAGTTAAATAATTGATTAATCATTATCAGCATCAATTAAGGTTTTTGAATGTTTCGCAAATAGCACTACGTTTTCTACCAACATAATAAAACTTTGAAATCGAATGCGTTCAAAGATGTGTATTTTAATTAATTAATAACAAAAAGCTGGTTTAGGAATTTATTACTTTAGAGAGTTACAAGAGGTCTTTCCCTAAGCTCAAGGCACAATGGTAGCTTCAGACAGAAGTCATCGTCATGCTAGGTACTTGGGATATTTTCAAGGAAAAGCATATAATTCATAATTTAGGGAATTATCGTAACGAAATGAACGCAGTTTAAGTCGATATAGATAGATAGCCAACTTGACAAAACAAAATCGAAATGTCAATCGCTTTCAATCAGCTGTCGATTTTTTATTGAAGAATAGAAGTTAAATTAATTGTATATAAACCAAGATGTGCATTGTTAAATGAAAGGGCGTTGCTAGTGTTGTGGCGTGATAAAATTCGGCACGGTGGTGTTAGTGTTCGGCGGCGGAGTGTGCGGCGGGCCATGGCGGTGGTTGCGGTGTGAAGGTGGCGGGCGCGGCTCTCGGGCGCAGGCATGCGGCGGCATGGCGGGCGAGGCTGCGGGCACGTCGCGCGGCCTCCGTGTCTACAAGATCGTGGTGCTGGGCGACGGCGGCGTCGGCAAGTCCGCCGTCACGCTGCAGTTCGTCAGTCACAGCTTCTTGGATTACCATGACCCTACTATAGGTACTTGACGGAATTAACACATTCCAACTAATGTTTACATTCAAAATTAAGTAGCCCTTGAAGATTTGACGAGAACAATACTCATATTTGATGGTCAATAATGGTACCATATGGATTGAGTTTAGTACTGTCACCTACTATTTGTTTAGTCTACAGTTGCTGTATGCTGAACAGGCATAGTTGTTTTATAAATATGTCAACTCATGTGATAATGTTTATATTTGAAGGTTCCAATATAAACCAATACATCATCATTTTGATTATCTATTTTACTAGAGTGGACTTTTTAATTTTATGATCATAGGCAAATTATTAGCGCAATTTATGCATCTATATGGACACTTGAATTATTAGATGGGGTAGGCATAAGTGTTCATAATTTGCCAGTGATGGTACTGATAAAACAATTAATGGGAAAACTTAATGCAATTAGCATTCTATTAAACATTTATATTTCTTTACATCTAGTGGGAGGTATTAGTATTATATTTTATAACTTAGACTAAAAAAAAAAAAATTGCAGAAAATCTTTGGCATTATTTTTATTAAATGCTGTAGCAACAACATAAGAGTACATAATATGTGATTATTTTTTTTCCCTCTACTATGCCTAAAAAGGTTCCTCTTCAAAAATATATTTACACCATCATAATAGTTGCAATGAATTAGGGCAGTGGTTCTTAAACTTTTTGTAGCCATGGACCACTTTTTCAATTTTAAAAATGCCACATACCCCTGTCGAAGAAAATTTTAGGAAAAAAGAAACAAATCATACCTAATATTAAAAATCACATTTATTGGTTAACCAATCAACCAATGCATGAATTACTGTATTATTTTCCTAATAAATATGTGAGTGTACTGAGTGGCTGTGGACCCCTGGCACTCACGTCACGGACCCCCGACCCCCTGGGGGTCCGTGGACCCCACTTTAAAAAACCCAGACCTAGGGGAAACTGTTTAGACGTGAAAGTAAATTTGCAATCAAGTTTAAAAAATAAAATAGTTTTCTCTATTGAAAATACAGTCAAAATCTGTTATAATGACATTGAAGGGACCACTCATATTTGGTTATAAAAACCGATAGTCATAACAACCGGCGGTATTTTTGAGGGAACAGTCAGTGAGGACCTATGATTTTGGTTATTATAACCGGTATGTTGTTCTAAATGATGCCGTCGTAAGCGGTTTTAACTGTATGAGAGTTATGAAAAGGGTCAGTTGTAAAGATACTATAATATTTTTAATGATTTTATTTTTGTTTATTTATCACATTTGCAATACATATATATTTATGATTGTTTTTAGTCATTCATTCATTTATTTATTCTTATAACAATTTACATTGCGTTGAGTATCACATGCAATTTACACAAAATACAGATAAAGTATCTAAGAATTAATATCAATTAACATCCAAATCAAAAAGTCAAAAAGTCAAATACATAACATGCCTGTATTCCTTGAAGAATACACTACCTAATACTACTATACTGTACAATATAGTACACATGGCCACATGCACTTATTGCCAGTTTATTTTTATGATTTGATTTTTTTATATTTCTCCAAAAAATATTTTGTTCTACTTTCAGAGGACTCATACCAACAGCAAGCGGTCATAGATGGGGAGCCAGCTTTGTTGGATATACTGGACACGGCAGGACAGGTTAGTCCAGGAGCTGGTTAATTAAGATTGCATATTCAACATTTTACGCTTGGTGTCTGCCTCTTGCTGCTTACATTCAAAACTATAAGAGCGGCAACGTCGCGCTCGCGTCGCTTCATGCAGGTTCGTGACGCCGTCAACAGGGTTTCATCTTTTTTTACGCAGGCGTACACCAAGCGTATAATGACGAATACGGGTCTATGAAGCTACGCCTCCATGTATAATAGGCCTAGTGTTTCCATATTTCAATCATAGTGAATCACTAACGAAATATTGCTTAATAAGACCTTAAAATTCCAAACAGGTGGAGTTCACAGCAATGAGAGAACAATACATGCGGTGCGGGGAGGGCTTTGTGCTTTGCTACTCGGTGACGGACCGGCGCTCGTTTCGCGCCGCTGCAGAGTACAGGCGGCTGCTGGCCCAGGCGAGGCCCTCCGAGAGGCTGCCGCTTGTGCTGGTCGGGAATAAGCTGGATCTCGCACCAAGGTTTAGACAGGTATGTTTGACTTTAATTTTTGGATTATTTCTTCAGTAAAGTTAGGAATAAAAAATGTTTGCATATGCTTCTTAGCATATTTTGAGCCTTACAGACCCACCATACTGGTAACATTGATTGTTGTAGTTCTTATAATTTAATGTCATTGTGTCATCATCATCTTTTGTATCTGTCGTTAGCTACAATAAATGTATGCACGTGTTCAAATTGTTGCCGTATTTTATTTTATTGTCAATCCAACTAGCTCTCAAATAATTATCTATACATGGTCCTTCGAGCCGGATAGCAAGCAAAATAAGGCCTAAAATGAGATAAAAGCTTTAACTAAATATTACATTTAGCTATTATTTATTTACAAACAGGCTTATTATTGTCCCACTAAAATTAGCTACATGTATATTTGCACAGGTGACGACGGAGGAAGGCAAGGCGCTCGCGACGCAGCTCGGCTGTCCGTTCTTCGAGACGTCGGCCGCACTCCGACACTTCGTGGACGATGCCTTCCATGCGCTCGTTAGGGAAATACGACGGTTGGAAAGACAGAGACAGGTACTTCTACATTCCTATGCTCTTTTTACGAGTGAGTTGTCTCTGTAATCAACTAACTATAACTGTCTGTAATCGTCAAGTCAGTACACAATCGTTATGGCAGTACGTAATCGTTAAGTCAGTACGTAATTGTTAAGTCAGTACCTAATCGTTAAGTCAGTATGTAATCGTCAATTTAAAACGTAATCGTTAAGTCAGTACGTATCCGTTAAATCAGTGCGTAATCGTTAAGTCAGTGCATAATCTGTAGGTCAGTACGTAATTGTTAAGTCATTATGTAATCGTTAAATCGATACGTAATCGTTAAAACAGTACAAAAGTGACAGTATAAAATAGGAAGTTTAAGACTCATTCACCAAAAGTGGCACTCTTAAAAAAATAATGTCCTCAGATTGCGTTGAACTCGTTCGTTTTAATTCTAACACGGCAGTGTCACGGCCAAGTTCAGTCCATTACACTTTATATTTCAGGCATCATTATTGGGGACTGGTATATCGACGAGTGGTGGTCGCAGGAGGTGGCGGCGTCTCCGCAGCATCTTTGCTCTGGTGTTCCGAAGGAGAAGAAGGCACCACACCTCGCCGTAACCACCCTAGGTTGACCACAATCCGTAAGATCTTTATATTGTTACCACTGAGGAATAACAAAGATATGATATGTCAAATATATGCAATATAGCTGGTATTCTAGCTATATTATGATGAAACGCGATGGAAAGGAAGCATACCATAATAAACATAACTTTTGTTATGTACGCTTTTGAGTAAAATACAAAATTATTACGATGAACTTCTATTGATGAAATATAATAGAAGATAACGTACTTATTAAGAATTAGGTACGCACATTCAAGTTATTTTTTTAATTGGCAACACTATGTCTTCGATAAAAAAAGGTTTTATCCTCTATGATTAAACTAAACTTTTACATGTACTACTTAAATTTTACAACTTTTGATATTGTGTAATTCAATCTACCAAAAAAAGAGTTGAAATGAGATTTTAGTGCATTTATAAAACCAATTAACTTTTAAATATCCCTTATTCTACCTCAAAATGATGCTATTATTTTATTAAAAAATTTAACAGTGCTTTGCGTTTTTAAATTATATTGGGTCTGTGGACTGTTTACACAAAGCACTAACTAATTAATGCAAGTGAATTAGGTATATAGACATAGGTATATTATGTATAAATGAAGAGCATTAATTTACAATCAGCACTGATAAGCGCGTGTCTATGTAGCAATCAATGCAATTCTAATTTAGACTTACTTATCACTTGCACTAATAAAAGTGTAAACAGCATAAACTATGCCAAAATCTTTGCTCCACTGTCTATTTTTAATTAGTTCAAAACAATTGCTCAAGAACGCTATTTTGCTTCAATATTTGTTTAATCGCGCAGGTTCTTTTATTTAATTTTGCTTGAAAATCGAGTTGGCAAATGAGGCCTAAGATAATTTGCAAAGTGAAGTGGATTGTAATTGACAGTTTTGGGCATGCCAAGTATGAAAATTAGTCGTACCATCCACACGCAAAGAAAGATAGATACTCAAATGTCTATCCGGTTTGAGATTTTATTGGTCTTACCAGCTCAACTATTACTCATAGAATGCTTGGTGAAAAGAAATCGACTAAATATAAATTACGATTATTACAAATTAACGAAACTTGGCGGGAGCACTGCCGCGCGACCTTTTAAATTAAACTATCAGTATTGCTGATTTTATTAGTCGAGACAAAAATTAACCTTTTTTGATAAATCTTAGCGCCTTAAAATGCTGATTAACTTGATAATATCTTAATCTGATTAACTATCAGATCTATTTGTTGATTTTCCCAATTTAGATTTCCTCAATCAGGTAGATGAATATAAAAGCCATAACTTATAATAATTAGTTGCCATACTACATGTGTACTACATGCATTTATAATTATGACCTTAGCCATACAAAGCTACTTCAACAAGATACCTTGGTCCTCTACCTCTTAAACAATTCCTAATTAGATAAATTGGATATACTAGTAATTTCTTTAGGACCCCTTTTTATAGTAGGTAATGTAAGAAGGAATCTAGGCCTAAATGATATGTTTCTATTGATGTTATCTTAATTTGTGACAGATTGCCTTCAAGTGACAGTTGATAGCAATTGGTAATGTCAGTGTCACACACTCAAACCCCTTTGAATACTATAAATTGTGCTCTAAAGCCGGCAATACACGTTGGCAGAGTGCAGGCGAGCGCCAATGTGTATACGGGTTTATTTGGTGTGCCTTGTCTCTACTCGGGATCGCTCGCCACAACTCGTCACACTTAGGGACAGTGTCGGATTTTCTGCGCAAATCAAAGGCCTCTCGCTTGCACTCGGCAAGTAGTGTCCACTCGCATTGACAATTGGTATTGGTCTCGTCCGAACTTATAGACGGTAGCACTCACCTTGTATCAATTTGCCTATTCTCGCGCTGGCTGAGGCTAGTGTTGCCCAAAATCGGTCTTGCATGAATCATTTTCGCAAGACCAAGGCCACCTAATTTCAGCAAGGCCGAGACCAAGACTGAGTGTGCAATACCAAGACCAAAATGTGTACTGTCGCGAGACCGAGACCAAAGACTGAGTTAGACTCGTTTTGGTTTGGCATTTGGGCAACACTAGCTGAGGTTCGGCCAGCATGTATTGCCGGCTTAAGTCGACTCTTTTCTCTATTTTTTTACATATTTTTCATTAACTTGCTATAACAAAACTAGTTTTCTCGTAATGTACTTGTACTTAATATTCCTTTCACTTTTCAGTCAACTTCTTTCCAATTTGATGTTATCTATGCAGTGCAATTTCTTAATATTTATTTCTATAAGCATATACTCCAAACCCAAGATACTTCTTTTTTAAAGAGTATTTATAATATATTTGGGCTCCAGTACCTAATAGATTAGACCATGTCTTCCGAGTAACGAAAACCGCGAAAGCAATAAGTAAATGTAGAAATTGTTTTACATTATTGTTCGTTTGAGCCATTGATTATAGTAAATGTTTTGTTTTGTAGACAAGTTTGAATGTTTAGCTTATATTGTAGATGTGTAGGTAGGTATAGCCTGATAGCCGACTAGAAAATTTGGATTTCAAATACCAGTACATAATATATTTATACTGGTACTTGAAATGTTGTGAATTAAAGTCAAGGAGATAGAAATTGAAGGAAAAATTCGATTAGAGATGAGGTAGCTAACGCTTAACTTGCCTGTGTAATGTATAAATGTTATGCTTCTGCTCCACCTGCAACCTAACGCGCATTTTAACGCATTAATAATCCCACAAAACAGATATGGCCAACACTTTAACGCGTTAATTTACTAACGACATTACAATTGACATTAGACATTAGGCGTAAACTCTGCGAACTACAATAATGTAGCCACTCGATTAACGTGTTATTTTTTAACGCCTTTAATAAGGCACATTTTGGCACAGGTGTTAATATGAACATTAAGAAAGTGGAGCAGGAGTGTAACAGCATAATATATATAATATATTTAGATGGGTCCACACTCGTGCAACATGTAGAGTAACAAATATACCCACGATTAGGGATGAGGTGTAACTTATACCAGCAATTTCGATGACTAGTCTAGACTAAGATTTTAGATTAGACTATATGGAAATTCTTTCTTAGAACCCTTTTTGATAAGATTAGTGTAAAAGTCATTACGACAGGCGAGTTACATTTTCGTGAGTAACATGTTTTCTAGCTGGCTTTCAGACTGGCCCTTAAGTTACCTATTTAAATCGAACCATAGGGGACCTTGTAGGTAAAACGAAATTTCAAACGTATTATACAAATGCCATATTCGTGTATCCCAACCAAAGCACCATTTTTATTGAAAAGTTGAAAGTTTTGGTATTTTCATTGAACCGTTGAGTACAATTAAGTAATATAAGTGAGATGTGTCGAGCTCTTATTTTGTCTGTGTAACAGATACAGCAATAAGTATATGAAGTAAATATAAAAATATATTTATGTATAACTTTAGTGTATAATTGGTGTATGTATTATTGAAGTACCCTTAGTGTTGTGTGAGCATGTGAGTTTCTATAATGTTAGGTCGATACGCACAAATATTAGTGTAGTAGTGTACGGTCGTGTGTTTGTCTGTGTGCTAGTCGCGGCCGGAACATTTGACTATACAAGACGTAGGCTTAAAATTAATATTAAAGAGAGATTCCTAATTACGAGCAATATAAAACGCCTAATATGGTAACTAATTGTGATGTGGGTGTTAGCTGTGTCAACATTTAATTCATAATTATTGGTAGTACTCGTCTAACCGAAATGGTAAGGTTTTACCCCCACTTAAAGATGTTTCAAGGTAGATTCGATGTACTTCTCGTGTTTTATTAATATAGTTTGTATTGTCAAATGCTTCGTCTGGGAACGTTATGTGCTGCGTACTGGGGCGACACTGCGCTGTGTTGCACCCACTGTGCAATATGACTGTGTCAAACTAGGGTATACCTATATCGTTTAGTGGCGCGTTCCATTGTGGCTTCGAAACGAGCGAGCTACTGTGCCCGAAAGAAAGAGAACGTTCAATTCTTGGCTTTTGGTATAACTTATATTGTGATAAAAAAGGATATGATTAACGTTGAAAATTATGCGCAAAATCGACGAATAATACAACCAATAATTAATCGAATTGAGAACCCCCTCCATTTTTTTAAAGCGCTTTAATAAGGTATAATTTTATATTACCTATGTAAATCTAATTAAAAATTGTGAAAGGGATTTCACGGAATTTTCATCATCATTATGTGGATTATAAATAGGAAGATCGTTTCGATTTTACTGCTACGTAACTAACGCATAGTCATCGCTCGTTTCGTGGCCTCAAGCGCTCGAGCTTTGCCGTTCGGCATACAAAGCCTAATTATCCTAACAAGGGTGTATAACTACCTAATTTAGTCCTGAATGCTGTTTAAATAAAGTACAATTTCCTTTGTATAGAAAATGGTGTCTTCACCAGTGACAGGAAGAAGTAGGTAGTGCAATTTAAGGTCATCGACCTTAAACGTTATATTAGTATGGACACGTCACCGGGATTCCGGGATTGTTCTATACATAATTTTGTTTTTTTTTTTCTCCTAATTAGATAACTGTACAGGTTTTTACTATCCTTAATGCATTTTAAATACCTATTTTTAACATATTTGAAAAATGGGGGCAAGTTTAGCTTTATTCGTAGGAATCTCGTAGGAATCCTTATTTTAAATATGACTATGTACATTTTCTTACAGTTCTTAGCGAACAATACTTCTATGACATGTCCTTGTCCATATTAAAAATCGTCATGAAATCCCGCAAAATTGCACTACCTATTCCTATCATTAGTTATCACTGATTGTGTTGAGTTCTTGTATTTAGTAACGTATTGATAGGTTCTAACTCTAGTCATTATTGTTTTGTATAGCTGTTAATAGATGTTCATCTTAACCTATTGGTGGTTTGCTGGTGAAATAGGAGCTGTATTTTGGCCATTTTTAATTATTATAACCTTTTTATGCCACGCCATGTAGTACTAAGTTATTTCGCTAGATTTTAGGATCTACCTCGCTCGTCTATTTTGTTTTTTTACTCGACTACGCCAAAGGAAGGGTTATGATTTTTTTATCATTGATAGGCTCGCGTTTGACCATCTCGCCTGATGGTAAGTGTTGATGCAGTTGACGATGGTACAGGTTTGCCTAGAAGTAACCTGTTCACTCTAGGCTTGAAGACTCCAAGGTTCTCAACTCAACTATGTTCTCATAGATGGCGCTATTACCCATTACATCAATATATGTGACATAAATCGCCGTATCTTATGATTGCCTTGACTTAGAAGCTTGAATTTATTGCACCCCCAAGGGACTGTAAACATTAGTATTTGATATTAATTTCAACTTGATACCTCTACCTGTTCCCGAGAAAAAGGGTCATAGCAGACAGACAACAAAATGGTCCTATAAGGGTTCCTTTTTTTCCTTTTGAGGTACAGAACCCTAAAACGGAAAAAGATGACAAAGTGAAGATGTTTGATACTGTGGTTTGAAATGTATGAAACATGTCAATCGCCCGCTAAATATGATGTGCGCATGCGCTTTGTTTGAACCGGCTAAATTTAGAGCTAGCCCCGTGGTGGCCTTTAGCTGTATCTTTAAGCCCTATTTTGCCAGTGAACCAGCACAATATTATTAAATAATATTCTAGTATTAGAGTTATTTGGAACAAACCCTCGTTGTTCACTGTTGTTTTGCCACGAGTACTAATAATCTTATTGTCTTTTACGGAATACGATTTTTCAATATTTTTACTGCCCATTGCGTGTTTTAAGACAGTGTCACACAGATGATTCGGAGAATGAGCATAATGAATGTTACCATGTTTGAAAATTCGTATTCCGTAATTTGGTATCAGTTGACAGTGTAACTGGCCTAATTTGTGTATCTGTTGTATGTATTTATTGGTATATTACTATTTATTTATTTCTTCTATGCGTAGTTTAAAGCTGTTAATGTTTTCTGCTTAATTTTGGCAACATTCGTTTGAATGGTTGAAACAAGAAAATGTTTACAAACTTCTTTTTTTAGCTGTATTGAGTATGCCCTCATTCGCATAGGCGCTTTTTTAACGCACGTAAAAAAGCACCGCAATTAAACAAATGGGAAACGGCAGATCTGTACCCTAATTGCGTATCTCATTTGCTATCAACGTGGTATTGATTTTGACATCACAGTCTTATTACAAAAAGCGGTTTAACTAAAAACCCAGGTTTAAATCTCTCCGTGTTCCCGTAACTAGCTCAACGTCGCAATGGATGTTGTTGAACTGTCAAAATGAAAGCCATGGCGAAAGAAATTGAGTTACATAATTAGGCTGCTGTTCGCGCGACAGGTCTTTTTTAACGCCGCGTTTTTAAATCGCGTTCTATTAGATTTTAACGCTCGGCTTTGGTACTTGAATCAATGCGCCTAAGTACGACGCCGACGCTTTCTTTATCAATGCGCTTTGACAAACGCCTAAATACGACGCTTTCTTAAACGCACGTTGAAAAAGCACCCGTGCGAATGAGAGCTAAGCGCGCTCTTTTAATTGAGCTTGTGTTGCCATTATTAACTGCTTTCACGCTAAGCGTAATGTCGGTTAGCTGTCTAGAGCGCTGTTTCTTTTGGTTCTATAGTTAAGGGATGTCACAGTGTGCTCGCTCTAAGTCTGCTTATATTATTCTTAGCGGGAACACTGCAGAAATTCTATGTTTATATATTTTGTGTAACGTTTCGTCATAGAGCGCATTTGCTAGTGTTTACTAACTAGTTGTTGAGAGCCCGTAGTCAGTATGTATTTGAAATTGACGCTTAAAACGTATATTAAATTTTAATGTTTAATTAATATTATTCCATAGTTTAGATGGTTATTAAGAGAGTATATTATTACCCTACAGTAGGTGATTTGAACAATAATAAATAAAAAATATTTCGTGTTTTTATGTACAAAAATGTTATATGTTGAGAAAATTGTTGTAATATTTTTGTTTGGTCGATATATTTATAAATACATATTTAGATATTTACCTATTTTGTTATGTGTAATAATTTATAACACCAAATAGTACCTTTCAGATTTGTATTTATATTTAATGCAAGAATTGTAAGCAGTGTGTAGAGATTTTGTTGAATAAATGTCATGTTTCGAATACTGCGTTTTCTATTACATAAGTAGTACCAGATTTTTTCTTGCTTATTGTCATTTCAAAGAGCTATTTCAACGGTGAAGCTAAGTTTGTTTTGCGGTTTGACATCGTCACAAGATTTGAGAATACCGCGGGAGGCTTCGGCATGCTGTAGCACGTAATACGAGCGCTAAGAGTATTAAAATAATATTTAAAGTTACAATCTGAATGTTTTCAAATCGCGAGTGAACCGGTTTCTTCTAGGCACGCGTGCTCATCGCATCATCGCTTAACAACAGGCGAGATAGCGGCCAAACGCAACCCTATTATTTAATAAAAAAAAATAGACAAATTATTTCAGTTTAAAAAAAGGTCTTAGTCGTACCGTCCTGCCAGTTGGCGCCGTACCTTAATTGCCGTTTACCACTTCTACCAGATGAATTGGTGGCTGATTCTTTGCTGGCAAACACGGAACTTTTACACAACCAAAGATATAACGGCCATGTCATATAAGTCATAAAGATGACATAATAATTATGAGTAAATAACACCTACACGTCGAGTGGTGAGTGTGAACAGTTAACGAGTTAACGGCATTCAGTTGACGGTGTCATAAACAAGTTTACGAGAGGCCGAGGCTGCGAGCTCTCGAAGACACTCATCACGTGGCTCAGATTTAATGCGCCGTTTAGGGTTATACGGGAAACTTTTCACTGTCGTAAGTTCTAACAGGTCAGTCATTACGGTCAAGTGGGTCAACTTCTGTCTATACAGGGTTAATTTTCCAAATGTGGGCCTAAATATGAACAATAAGAAATAGCAAAAAATAGTTAAAGGAGTTTTGGGACCGATTTTTATGAAAACTAAAACGGTATCATTAGATTTATGAAAAAAACAATTTTCCTAGCCAGGAATCCAGCCATTCAATAATAATTTGAGATTTGGGATGAAATTTTATGAATTTTTGCTTAACCTACACACCAGGGCCTATGAGACGAGGGCCCCGTATAATTGATAGGTACGGTTGAAACGGCGGTAGCTACGTCCCTAAGTATTCTATAAGGTTCCCCAGTCGGGCTGCTCCAGATTTCTCTCATGCAGCTCTTAAAAGAGCATGACTGCATCACTAACAGCGCGTATCTTAGCACGGCTGGTGATTAGGTAACCTACGAATCTCTTTTATTGTCTCTATTTTTTGCCACTGCAACAATAAATAATTATCTGCTGATATGATCGAATATCAACCCTAGTAAATCAATGGCAAAAGTTATGATCACTCTCACAGCTCATAAAGTGAAGGGATATAGACATCTTTTACGCTTCACAAACCTTGGTAATTTGTTCGTCAAGGGGCCTGATATTTAATGGTCTTCAAATAAACTTACTGGTTTGTAAGTAGTTCCGGACAAATAAGCTATTAAACAACTAAGTACAAATAGTATAATACATACTCGCTTTTGGTGTTTGTTTGTCCGCTCGGTTCTTTTAACATGAGATCGTAACATGAACACAAAAAAACCAACCGAATGCAGAACCTCCTCCTTTTTGGAAGTCGGTTAAAAAGCCAACAGATTTATTGATCCGATGTTTAGAAAGCCATCTAAAACCAGCTGGGTTGTGAATAAAGTTAGTCGCTTCTAATTCTATAATACACTAGCTGTTCCCCGGTTTCACCCGCCCCGTTGCTTCGCTCCTAAGGGTCGTACTCGTAGCGTGATGTTAAATAGCCTATACTATTCCTCATGAATCTGGCTATCATTATACAAAAATATTTTTTCAAATATTTCAAATAAACAAACAAACTCTTCAGCTTTATAATATACCTAGTATTAGATAGATAACAAAATCGCTTTTTTGTATGTATGTTTGTCGACTTAGTTCTATGGATTTTAATGCGATTTTAACCATTATTTAGAAAATTAATTCCAGAAGGTTTATGTGTTTAATACGTTCGAAAGCTCAGCAAAAAAAAAAGTTAAAGCCGCCTTCAAAAAGATCACAATAATGTTGTATGAAACAGTCGGTGCCGAATCAAAAATCTAAGGAATCAACTTAATACAGGAAACTGTTATACCTACACAACATTATTGTGATCCTTTTGGAGGTGGCTTTAACTTTTCCTTAAAAGTTTTTTTATTTTTCTATTTTGAGTAACATCAAAATTAACAAATTGTTTAAAGGACCACCGCGCGAGATTTTTGTACCAAAGGAAAAAACAATACCGTAAAGCCCGTCACAAACGTAGCTATAATATATATTAATATATCGGTATAATGTATTGGTGACGTCATAGAAATATATAGCTGCGTGTGTGGTCACTCGAAAATTTATATAGAAAATATGTCGTAATATGCCTTGCTATGATTCATATTAATTTATATTATAGCTACGTCTGTGACGGGCTTAAGTACCTAATTAAAATCGGAGATATTGTGTAATAGAATACCAAACAAAAACAAATACAGTCGAGTCATGAGTCGAGTTGACAACCTTGCTTTTGAGGTCGGTTAATAAAGAGTTTATTAGTGAAGCCCTTTACAAGTAAAGAATAAGAAAAGGAGGGACGGAGCAGGTATTTATTGGTTACCTAAGCACGTACTTATTTACCCGTAGAGGGTGAAAAGGGCTGAAAAGGGAATGTAATTAAAAGATTAGTTGAATTCCGTTAACGACCCTACTGACTCAATAATCGATTGAGACAGAAATTTTAAGCGGTTTTGGTATTCGTTTGAATTTCTTTCTTCTCGATTGCGCAGACAGTTTTACTGTAGATATCTCATTTAGATTTCTATTAATTTAAAATTAAAGTAACGTCTCTCTGTTGGTAGTAAGTGCACTCGTCTAACGTTAGGTTCTGATAATGTGCCACATAAATGGCATGGAACCAAATACCGCTATTGCAATGAATTTAGCGTTAGACGGTGAGATGTAAGACTTTTATTCATTCTATCTAGGTACCTATTTATTTAACATCAATAATTTCCTATACACGCGCCAGATTCATTATACTACACCAAAATCACATAGATATGGTTTCCAAAAACCTACCTCAATAATAATAGGTAATTCCTTTTGTTCGAGAGTTTGGTAGGACCAAGCTCTCAAACAAAGGGAATGAGAGGTTGCTGGAATCGAATTATGTCCGGTAACTCATAAAGTAAATGTTTGCTTCGTATGCTCTAATTGTGTAAACATTTATGCAGGTTCTCCCAACTATAGTTACGTAAGACTGTATAGAGACCTCATAATAGTAGGTAGTGTAGGTACCTACCTATTATACCTTACAGTGGTTCATCGCCTAATACATTAGAACCTGAGAAATGTCAAAAATAACATAAATCTAAATGACAATGTGTCAAGGTCCCGTATTACATGGTAATACGGGACCTTGATAATAGGTAGGTACCTACACTACCTACTATTATGAGGTCTCTATACAGTCTTACGTAACTGTAAGGTATAATAGGTAGGTACCTACACTACCTACTATTATGAGGTCTCTATACAGTCTTACGTAACTGTAAGGTATAATAGGTAGGTACCTACACTACCTACTATTATGAGGTCTCTATACAGTCTTACGTAACTATAGTTGGGAGAACCTGCATAACGTCGCTCTGCAGTGAAAACCTCGTGATGGCAATAAACGTAAACGTAAACGTCTGGTAAAATAACCTCCTTTTTTTTAAGTCGAATAAAAACATGTATGAAGTGTAAAAATGAAAGTTCTTCTGTTTTCTAATAAGTATTTAATGAATTAATATGTGTTTTTATGAGCATTAAAGGATCTTGATCTAAGCAACAAATAAATAAGAAGAAAAATGAATTTGTGCTTTACGAGGTTTTAACTGCAAGGCGACGATAAATGTTTACACAATTAGAGCATACGAAGCAAACATTTACTTTATGAGTTACCGGACATAATTCGATTCCAGCAACCTCTCATTCCCTTTGTTTTAATACATGCCATGGCAGTTGGGGACCTAAGCCCTGCCGCACGCCCTCGCCCGATTCACCTACGAAAACCCCCGCATTGAGCGACTGTAATACCTAATAGCTATAGTCTGTGGGTAACTAATTGGTCTTGAGACCATTGTGATAATAATAGACGATTAATATTAGACCGGAGGATAGTGACAGAAAATTGGGAGTCATTTGCCACAGTATTGCAAGGATACAGGGGTCAATTTATACGTAGTTTATGAATAAAAAAATAGTCTTAACGCTGGTCGTCGGGGCGTAATCGCAGGACGATTAATCGAACTTTAATTCATTATATATTTTTTTGAAACGATTTGTTACAGTCTAATTTTCTTTTTAACTAGATACTTAATCATTATGAAGTAGTCATTAACGAAAATCACCATGCCATACTTTTCCGACGGTTCTAAATAGCCGTCATACTGCCGTAAAGATGTAGATTTTTTTAATTAAGATAAACGATTTGTTACAGTATGGTAAGCACTCGAATCGTGGACAGTTCATGATACAAAGATACTGTTAATATATTTGCCATACTTCTGGTGTAGTGCGAAAGACGTGCCATACTTGAGAAACGCTTTTTTTCGTACATTTTCGACAAAAATCGCTCGCGGTCTCCAACCGTCGAACATTAGATTGGAAAAAAATACCTACCTACGCATAATTATACCGTGTAAAAATATGTTCGTTATTGTTTTTTTTACTATTTAGTAAATAAGTAAATATACCTATTATCATAATTACAGCCGCGAATCGTATTTTGTTCAACATACCTAGGCACAACGCAGAACAGAGCTGCAGTTAGCAAAAAAAAGAAAATTTGAAATTGGTTACGTGTGCGCATCCCTAATAAAGATTATTTTCTTGTCGGAATATAAAACGCGGGAGAAGCTGCCGCACCGCATATAAAATGTAGATGCATTACCATATTCTGTTAAACTTTCCTCATTCATTCTCGTAGTCGTAAAAGTTAATATATAAGCGGCACGTCACATGTACAGGAAAATTACAAAGTTGTAAGAATTTCTTTACACGTGACATGTCTTGGGTTTGTGGCTTTGTTTTGGGTCAAGTTTATAGAGATTTGCATGAAATTTGACAAGTTTTAGCCTTTTAGCTTTTAGCCTGGGGCCTGGAGAAGCAAATAAGCTACTTTTTATCCATCAATAAACGCAGATGTAGTCACGGGCAACAGCTATAGTTATTTACAAATGGACTTAAAATAAAATCTTAGCTTAAAACTTCAAGTTTTCAGAATTCGTATCAATTACACGTCTCTGGAGGTTTGTGTAGCGCGGAAAAATAGACCTGTTGAGCTCCCAGCCTCCCTTTATTACTTTATCTCGGGTTTATCTAGCAGCCGAGCCAGTAGCTTGCCAATCGGGGTCCAGGGAGCACGTGCTCCCGGTTGCGTGAGTGCCGCGAAACCTTTTGCTGTCGTAAATAAATAGTAATGTTTATAATTCGTTTTTCTAAAATTATATGTTGGATTATTTTTATTTAGTGAATGTGTAGTTTTAAGAGTGATGTAAGATAATTTGAAAGATACTTACCTACTTTAAAAAAAAATAGGGGGTATCCGAATTTATTTAAAAAAAGTGCGATATTATTATTCTCAAAATATATCATTGTGAGAGACGCCTATCTATTGTGGTCTATCTGGTTTTATACTAGAAAAGTTTTGAAAACAATGTTCAAAACATAGCCAATGCGCAAACTAATAAAAATGCATATCCTGCCCCTATCCTGCATATTCCTGTTCGCGCCGGTTTTATCCGGTTCCCTGTCTCCAGTGGTGTACAAAGTGGGGGTCCTGATGGCCTCTCGTTTGGACTCCCCGTTCGACCTGGAGCGCTGCGGCCCGGCCGTAGACTTGGCCTTAGACAAAGTCAATGAAAAGTTCTTGGCACATCATGGAATTGAGCTGCAGAAAGTACAAGGGAGGTATGTGAGAAAACTTTATTACCAAAATATTTATAGAACACGATATTTTATATGATGGCTAGCTGTGCTTCACGGTTTCACTCGTCGTTGCTCGGCTCCAAGTGCAATGATAGCCTAGTGGTTTAACCATGTGCCTGCCACGGCGAATGGTTCGAGTTCGATCCCGAGGCACGCACCGCTGACTTTTCGGAATCATGTGCGTATTAGAAATTAATTATCACTTGCTTTAACGGTGAAGGAAAACATCGTGAGGAAACCGACATGTCCTAGAACCAAAAATTCGAAGACATGTGACGTCCACCAACCCGCGCTGGGCCCGCGTGGTGGACTACGGCCCACTCCCTCTCACAGAGAGGAGGCATGTGTCCCAGCAGTGGGAACATTATAGGCCGATTATGCTATGCTATGCTATGCTCGGCTCCTAAGCGTCGTAGCATGATGTTAAATAGCCTATACTATTTCTGATGAATCTGGCTATCATGTGCAAAAAGAATCTTTTGAATGCGAGATAGTTTCAGAGATTAGCGCGTTCAAACATTGTTACCTTTATTATATTATATTAGTATAGATAGCGTCAAACAGGTGTACGGCTTGCCTCATTTTAAGCAGTTGCAGTAGCCTATGAAATGCTTGCAACACCGAGTATCACATGCGCGTTACCGACCCTTCAAAAAGAGGTTTCGCTGTGCCGACAGCTTAGGGGACAAGCAGGTCTCCCGCTGTCAAAACGGCGCAACCTCCGGAGCTCTGGCAACCTTACTCACCACAGGAATACAACACTATCGAAGGGTAGCGTTATTTGGCTGTAGTGTTCTGTAAGGTGTAAGTACTTCTCCAGTCGGGTTGGAGCCACCACAAGAATATCCTATCCTACTAATATTATACACGTGAAAGTTTGTGAGGATGTATAGATGTATGGATGTTTGTTACTCTTTCACGCAAAAACTACTAAACGGATTTTGATGAAACTTTACAGTAATATAGCTTATACATCAGAATAACACATAGGCTACCTTTTATCCCGAAAAACGCGGGCAAAGCCGCGGGCGGAAGCTTAGTTATATATATTTTTTATTCAGATGTTAAATTATAGCCCTTGGGGAATTGAAAGGGTTGGAGATAGGTGCATGAAAAGTTCATTAATAATGCTTTGGAACGTCTAATGGTAGAACATCTTACGAGAGAACTTGTGCATTTTTGCAACCATAATATCATTTGTCTGGTAGTCTTCTAATTTGATGTGCCCGACAATCCATGATGATTTAAAAAAAAATATCTACCACCTCATTTGTTAATGAGACCACCACCAAATGAGTATTGAACCAAATGAGCCAAATGAGTATTGAGTAGGTATCGACCTCAGATCATAGAAACAAGGGAGATGTGCCAAGGCGCTATCGAGCTTGATGCCTGATCTTGAGCAAATTGCTCATATTAAAAACGTACGCGCTGGCGACGAACTGTTTTAGTTTAGTGCTAGTGTTGAGTGACGATTAACAGTGTTAAATTGAGGGTGTGCAGAATGTTTAATGCGTGGGAGATCTTTTTATTCACAAGGAGCGCTTAATTATGCGCGTAATTGTGTCGAAAAATGTACTAAAAGTGGCATCAGTTGTTCCGGTACTAATTTGCTATGATGGCATATCTCCTTGTTTCTATGATCTGAGGTATCGACTATCGAGTAATTGCTCTTCCCATTCAACTCAAGCGTAAAGGTACGTATTAAAATAAAAGGTAGGTAGGTACATAAAAAAAAAATTGAAAACCTTTTTACATTATTCAAACTCAAAGTAGTCCAAAACTTAATTTTACTTGTAACGAATAAGTATAATGGAATTTAAAAGAGTTTTTAACTTTTTTTTAATGGTTTTAAGACAATACTTTACGTTGGTTGTTTGTGTTGCCATCAAATGAAACTGTTTTATTTATTGTTTAGGGGAAGGAAGCAAATCCGCAAACTTTCAGCTACTTCATGTATTAATCATGTTGCTCAGCAAAGAAAAGCCTCCCCTCCGCCTGAGGGTGTGTTAAAACGTGACTAAAGTATGATGTCAAGAGAATACACAGAGGTCCTTTAATTGTGCCAAATAACAACGCAGTTCTCTATGTAATCTGTGTGATTATAGCATTATACATTATGCATTTACAGCATTATGTGATTATAGCTGTTACCCGCGACTTCGTCTGCGTGAAAATGGATATAAAGTAGTCTATGCTTCTCCAAGTCCAAGGCTACCTCTTTGTCAAATTTTATCCAAATCCGTCCAGCCGTTTCAGCGTGGAGGGGCAACAAAAGACACACAAACTTTCGCATTAGTTTGATTTGCTTACCTGAATGCCAATTCTCGTAATTAATTAACACTGTAGTTGACAGTTGACCAAACAGTGATTAGATTTCGAATTGAAAATTTATATTTTGCTTCTCAGCATTTAATTGTCGTTTTTAAATAAAATAATTTCTGATGAAATGAACAACGTGGAGCGCATGCTATTAATACATATTAGTAAGATGTGCTCCACGTTTTTCATTTCATCAGAATTTATTTTATACTTTTTAGTCCGTTTTAAAAACGTTGTTTAAAAAAAAAGTTTTTCTATTTAGTTTTGTTTTACATCGTTTTGCTTTTAGATGGATGTCTCGTTTTTCTAAGTGCTGGTATGGGCAGTGTCCTTTGAGAAATCTACTGAACAACCAATATCAAGGTTTACTTTTTATTACACTCCATACTGTGTTTACTGGGTAGAAGAAACATAACCAGCAAAAGCTAGCAACAAAATAAAAGCACTATGATACCACTGCACTTAATATCGCACTTTAAACTATGAAAATGTAAATAAACCTGGTCTGAAGGTTCAAAACCTTCTGACGTTCCAGCCTTTAAAGTTTACATGGTCGTAAACTAAGTCTTCAGGGAGAGCCATCTACTTGGCATTCTACTCGAGCAATTTCTTCATAGTATCTATTACCTACAGATGTTTCAATAAACCTTTGAGTATGGGGTATGGAATAAATTCACGTGGATATGGAATTGGTATTGGAGGGATCGCTCTTTGATTGTAAAAGGTTTTTCGGATGTTATTTATATTGAATGCTTTTGCTCGCGGCTTTGGCCACTTGAAGGTCAGAATTTATCCCACGGAACGTACTAGGTACTGTGATAAAAAGGAGCCTATGTTAACTACTCTTCGATTCATAAACTATCCCTATGTAGATCATGGCGATTCGATGCTCCGTTGCTACTTGAAAAAAGGACAAATCAACAAACACACTTTCGCTTTTATAATTGCACTTTGCCCGCATCTTCGTCCGCGTGACATACACGTAGCGCCATCCAGTGACCTAAAGCAACTGTGACCGTCGAAAGTTATTGTTCTTTTCCTCGGGAATAGTACTTTTTGCTGGATGAAAGGTACCCTGTGTCTGTTTCTGTCCCTAAAAAAAGTTCTATTAACTTTTGAGTACACGCAGATCAGTCCAAAAAAGTAACAAAATCATAACCACCCTACAACATTTTCTCCCATAAAAAATTAAATATCAATTTTCTCTTAAAGTATAGCATTTAGAAGAACGGACGATATGTCAGATTTTAGTTAAAAAATAGTAAAAAAACTTACACCAATTTGCATAAATCTATGAGGTTGAGTCTAGTCAAAAAAGCCGAAAATATAGGGCTCTCAGTTCAGACATTTTCGTAAAATTCAACTTTAATTTACACTTTAACTATTAACTTTTGTGTACTTATTTCTTTTTAACTAATTCACAGAGGTATCTAAGTAACATATATTAAAGTCGTATTTATGTATTTCTTCAGATAAATTAGGTATTTGACTGATTTTGGGAAATGGTTTATATTAATCTTCATTATATTATAAGCACACTACATTGATATTTCAGGGAGATCTACTGTATTTATCAATAAAAATCAGTGATAAAGTATAAATTTCCAAAACCGCTCCAAAAACGCTGTTTCTGCGGAAGTGACGTAACACGCTAGTAAACGAGCTTTGTCAACAAGACAGACGGTGCAGCTGAAATTAATTTCATCAATAAATCATTTTTATTGGCTATAATGGCGTATATAAATGGTGTGTAGTTCCACAATGTACAAATACGTCTTTAAGCAGTCCATAATGATTCATGACACAAAAGAATTTATAGGTAATGTTTCTAAGTTTTTATCAACATAACCTAAAATGAGATTTCACAAAACTTCTGAATGATTATACAAAAGATTTGTAAATAAATATGTGGCAGGTAGGTACTTACACTGCTGTTTTTACATTTTTAAGTTCCGCAGCATAATAATCAGCGTTAGGTATTCTTAAAGAAAAGTGCAACCATAAATGCGTCTATCTTAGGTAGGTTGTATCAGCTTGCACAAAATTTGACTCCATTTTGAGATTCGATATGAATATTTATGCCACTAGATAGAAGATTTCTATGAAAAATGCTTCAGAAATAGCTCTAAGATCAAATATAGCACCCAGAAAACATAAAACGCAAACTACAATCTGTCAAAGCCGTGCTTACTCCAGTGTTGCCAAGCTAGATTTTCATTTTACCCCAATGCCTGATTAATTTTACTCTAAAATCTATTTATACAAAAATACCTGGCTAAAGTTTTGGTTTTAGATATACAATAAAACAAGTTCTTTCTTAATCAATGGTCATGTTTCACAATAAAAATATGCTGAATTTGTTTGTTTAACTCAAATTCAATTCAAATACTTAGGTACCTACATGTATTGCTTACCAAAAAGCCCATAAACTATAGTAATCATAACAACAATACGAAATCTAACCTTAACATTTTGGAAGTGACTCCGCGACCGCCGCCGTGACCTGAATTTGCAGCCGGCACAGGTTGCTAAATTGGCAGCCGGCGCTGACTTTTGAAAAAAAGCGGGAAAGGGAGTTGGCAATTTGTCATAATTAAAAAAACATTTCATGTTTCATTTGAGTAACATACCTAATTAGGGTCCAAGAGCGAGCGAAGCGAGCTCGGGAACTTGGACACCCCGACACGGACAGGTTAGGTTCGAAGGGGTTGACGGGGGCTTCAGTGAGCGAGCGAACGAAGCCCCCGTCAACCCCTTCGTGTTATGTTACTTTTAACCTTGCAGATAGAAATAGGAGCTCCGCGTACCGGGGCTCCGTCGACCACCTCCATCCCCCTTGTAAGTCCAAAAAAGTTGTATTTTGTTTTACATTAACACTGTTATTTAAAAGTCAGTCTAAGGTATTTAATTCAACTTAAAACACGGCAACATTAATCTGCTGCTACGGTAGTTTGCAATTATTTTCGTCTGGTATCACTGCTACTTCAAGGCTACTCCGGTTCCTAACGGCATTATTTTTGGGAGCCCAGTCGGCGCCGGTTGCGGAGGCGCTCCCTAAAATTTACCCTAAAGAATTCTTTACCCTAAAAATAAGTTGGCAACACTGGTTTACTAGCGTGTGACGTCAACAGAGTGCGACAGGCCGTTCTTGTGACAGCTACAATAACAAAAAATATTGCATTTTATTTTTGTGTAATTTGCAAAAAATATACATATTTTAGTTAAAAATCAAGTGAAATAAGTTTATTTACGTTATGAACTGATAGGATGACCACAATCTGTAGCATATTTTCAATGTTGTCAAGAACCGAATTCATGTTTTGCTATGGCCCTCAGTTCAAACATTACTGAACTGAGGGCCATAGATATATCGCCATAAATCTGTAATGCAACATTCTACAGATTTGGGAATTTCTTAAAATATTTAAGATATTCTTAACTAAATATAGTATTTTCTGAGAGTATAACGATATAGTACTTTCTGAGATTTACGCTATGTCACTTTATGCAAGCGTCTGGACTGAGGGCCACAGTTTTTTAATCATAACATCTTTAAATCACGTTTAAGAAATTTATGGCCCTTTGCTTTGAGTTTTTACTATTTTTAACTAAATTCCCTATAAGTCTTATTTCGTTTTGCAAGGGTTTAAAAAAATGGCCCTCAATCCAGATGCACACCTGCATCGCACGGGTGCAATCAGCTGATGTGGCGACATGTCAAAACATCGAGATTTCTGTGTTATATTGTATGTAGTAAAATATTAATTCTACATATAAAAGTTCCGGAATAAATTCTATAAATGGTGGTTGAAATCGCATTAAAACCCATTGTGTAGTTTACAATGTCTAAGCGGACAAACAGGCAAACATGAAAAGCGACTTGTTTTATACTGTTCATAGATGGAAGATTTTCTGTTTTCTTTTAAGAGGTAAGTAGGTAGTTCAGGTTAATTCGATTGCCAATGGGGGCGTTATGATCCGGTTCTTGTCGGATAAGTCACTTGAATATCGATGAAGAGTGTTATCTATGAAGTTATGGATTTTGTAAGCTGATACCTACTGCCACCCAAAATATAATATGATAAAAGAACTCGCATGAAACAATCCGATGTCACTCGGTGTGATGGATGCGAGTAAATCGGGGTAACTGCGTGGCTGCCGATATACTCACTGAAAATTAAACGAAACTCATCCCATTTAATGTATGGAACGTACTAATGGGTTTTTAACCGACTTCCAAAAGGAGGTTTATAACTTGACAGGTTTTCTTTTTTTTTGTACCTTGCTACGCGATATCTTCGCCGATTATGAAGCGATTTCAATTGTTGTTTTTCATTTGATAGAATAATAATTGTCCGGTGGTCCCATATAAATTTTATTAATGTTGGTTAAGTAATTTTTAACCAGCTTCACTAAACGGTGTTTAGGGCTCTTTCAATTTAGACTGCTCAAATATAAAATGTATATACCCACTCAAGTGCTTTCAGTTGCGAGGCAACCCAATTTTTTTTCGCAAATCGCGTCAGGTAGCCAGAGCTACCAAGAGGACTATGTTCGATTTTCGGCTCTATTTCGATTATTGTAAGGTTCAGCGGGTCAAAGTTTGTTTTATAATATTAGTTCAATAATGTAGCGACAGAGTGCGTGCCATTTTGAATCTGTATTCAGTCGAATAATTTTATAACAGTGCTGTGAAGTGAGTGGTTAAGTTCGGTCGTTCGACGCCATTGGAGAAATATTTGTAAAGATGCCGTAAGTAGTTTCCCTTTAATATTTTTAGATGTATTATACGTCAAAATAAACGTTGTTTATTGCTCTATTTGGTTTACTATTCACTTGTAATTATTCTTGGTGTAATATATGAAAAATTAATTTCACAAAATGCTCGAAGCTGCATTTATAAGACAGGTGGCAGTTTTGAAGTGGAATAAATGTATGATTTTCATATTTTAGACAGGAAATATGTTATAAATTAATAAATCTAGTTATTTAACTTTAATTTAAAATATAAATATTAACGGAAAATGTGTGCATTTAAACAGGATGGACGATAAGGCACGCGTTGTCGTAAGTAAACGCCCCATGTCGCTGTAGTTACCAAAAGCACTTTGGTGTTTTACGGAATAAGGGCTGAGACAAACTTTTTTGTTGAATTTTTTTTTTACTATTGCTGATTAGTGGTTTGTTTGGGTTCTTTTGTATGGTTTTTTTATTTAGTTGGTTGGTATTGGTATTATGTGGAAACATATGTATAGGGTGACAGGGTTTTTGTATTTTTTTCATCTTACTAAATGTTATATTTCTAATATTTCACATTTTCAGTAATAAACAAAACAAGCGAGGTAGAGGCCAGCCTAGGGGGCGGGGTAAATGTTCCCCTAGAAAATTATATAGTGATACCCCACCACAAAATACACCTGAGGTGGATTTGGCTGTACCAGGACCTTCTTCCCGGTAGATATATTACTTTATCTCTATTATTAAATGCTGAGCGATAGCCGTTTTGCGCGGATGTGAGGCATACTTTCCCTACAGTTATTTTCCCTCCGTATCATTATTTTTATTTTTGTGCGTCATATTGACGGAAATGAATGCTTTATCTTTCTTCTTTTCTTCCTTTCTTAATATTTTACACGAAGGTAATCGAAGGTCTGTTATTTGTAGATCCTACGAAGAAGAGCATGCGTTGGTGAAGCAAGCGGTTGCCAAAACAAAAAAAATATTGGCCAAAATGTCACCATCGGTCAAGCAGGAGTTAGTGGCGCGGAAACGCCAAAAAGAAATGGAGCGCTCACTCATGCCTGATGCGCCTCCTCGTAAGCGGTCACGGTAAGAAAGCCGAAATCTGTTATAACGATATCGAACGGACTACTCATATTTGGTCTTATTTGTTTGGTTTGACATTGGTTATTGTTACAGAAAGCAATCACCGCACCGAGAAACCTGTCGGTTGAGCGTAGGCACGCCAACCACGCCACCAGCTCCTAAACTGCAGGCTTGGGAAATTCGGTATAATATAAAATACCTATACTTTATAGTACCTATAATTTAGAAAATTTACGTGGCTTCTTTTGATCATTATAATGTCTTCCATAGAAAAATTGAAGAAAGACATAGGGTGCTGACTTCAGCATCTCCAGTCCCAACGTCTCCAGTCCCGACATCTCCAATCCCAACATCACCAAAGACCGATTTTTCGACTCCAACAAGGTGACAAGGCAATTTAAAAAAATATATTTCAACACATAATTGTAGCAATTTAACAAAAGTATTAAGTAAAAGATAATTTGTTGTATTCCAGCACGATCAGTTTTGACAGTATTGTCGAAGCTCCTGGATTTTCTCCGCTACAGGTGGACTGGACTTCTGGCAATCTAAGTAAGAATAACTTTGTTTTTCTATGGAGTCAATTCCCTATGATTTTATACATTTAAAACTATGAATAATATTGTATTCATTTTTATAGAAACCGATGTCAAAATGGTTGCTCCAAAAAAAGCGCCTCGACGCATAAATGTCCGTTGTGGAGTTGGTATGTATATCAAACAATCGAAATCACATTTTTGGAGTTAAATTTACAACACATTTTAATTTAAAATATTTTTTCTAGGCTCCACTTCTAACAAAGATGCCTCGTGCACCAGCACATCCTCCGAAACGTCAAAGCCAAAAGGCTTTTGCGCATCTGGTAAGTAATCATTATCAGCATTAAATAATTACATCGTTATTATTGTTTCGTCAGCAAAAATAACTTTTCTTTTTTCTAGATCCGGATACAAAAAAGTCTGATGCCATTTTGGACCAATGGCTGCAGGAGGAGGACAATGACAGCTCGCACGAGGCAAGCGATTTGGAGTTGACAGAAGCTCAGACAGATTTGGAGTCTGCCCACATACCGGACGATCTTAACGCCGAGGCTGTGGAGTGGTTGGCGCAAGAGGATACCGAGGCAGACCTCTTGATGCGCCAAATGGCATCGGCAGACAACCTCTCCTTTGACTGGAGCTGCGACCACAACACATTTGTTGGCCAGCGGGAGGTTTTCACAGGTACCCCTGGTCCAACTTTTGCTGTGGACCACACTACCCGGCCGTCAGACGTTTTTTTAAAATTTTTTGACGACCAATTTTTTGATCTCCTCGTGAGCCAAACAAACAGG
Source organism: Thalpophila matura (assembly GCA_948465475.1). Lineage (NCBI taxonomy): Eukaryota > Metazoa > Arthropoda > Insecta > Lepidoptera > Noctuidae > Thalpophila > Thalpophila matura. The sequence continues at coordinate 4,129,321 of OX419191.1, forward strand.
CACTCGTCGTACGTCATTGACAAATACCTCACCACGGAAAAATCTCGGCTTAACTTTTGGGTGAACACGGATCGGAGTGAGATGGCTGTTTTCTTTGCCGTTATGATTTTTCAAGGGTTAGCGCCGCTATCCGTTGAAAAGGATTACTGGCGAGAAAATGGCTATCTCACCTTGAAGTATTTTAGGCAACTTATGACATATAATAGGTACGTGCTCATAAAGCGCATGTTACATTTTGCGGAAAACGTGACGGGACGGGACATGACTCCAGATGAATCCAGACTTAGTAAAATTCGGCCGGTACTCGACCATCTTAATAGCAAGTATAGTTTCTTATACTATCCAGGACGTGACCTCGCCATAGACGAATCACTCCTCAAGTGGCACGGTCGGCTGTCCTTCGCACAGAAAATAGCCACCAAAGCCGCCAAGGTAGGCGTTAAAAGCTATGAGCTGTGCGAAGCGTCGACCGGGTACTTGTGGAAGTTTTTCTTCTACACTGGCAAAGGACAGACAGACGACAGACAGACAGACGACAGACAGACAGACGACAGACAGATAGACGACAGCCAGACAGACGAAGTCCCTAGTACTTCAAGGCCACCTCCACCGTCTAATGTGACAGCTCGTATTGTGTACGATCTCGTGAACCCACTCCTTAATCGAGGCCACACTTTAGTTATGGATAATTTTTATAACTCGCCTCTTTTGGCAAGATACTTGAAGTCCCATGGCACCGATTGCTATGGGACTCTCAGAGTTAATAGGGAGTTTGTCCCTGAGTCCATCAAAAGTGTAGGTAAGAACGAGTTGCGGGTTGGTGAAATCGTACACAGTTATTGCCGGGATTTATCCGTGATGTTGTGGCGTGATACCAGCGTTGTCGCCATGCTTTCGACATTTCACAAAGGCGAAGTAGCGGGCAAAGAAAAGTACGGGCGGTACAAATATAAACCACAAGTAGTACTAGATTACAACCTTTCTATGGGGGGTGTGGATAAAAAAGACCAACTTCTCTCTGCACACCCCATAGAAAGGTCTAGAAATCAGGTGTGGTACAAAAAAGTGTTTAGGCGCCTTTTAAATGTTACCATTCTAAACTCTTATATAATTTATAAGTCTTTTCACAAGACCGCTACACAACGTGCATTTAGACAACGTCTAGCCGAAGAATTGGTTCAACGATTTGGAAGGCCTGCATCTTTTCCGACTCAGGTCGTCACGAAATATCTGTCACTTGGACCGGGAAAGATACGGCGTCCTATTTTGTCAGGGAACCATTTCGTCGGCACTGGCGCCACTAAAAGCGCACGTTGTGTTTGGTGCAAAAAGAGTCGCTCGAAATATATTTGCAAGCAGTGTAATGTAACGCTCTGCTTAGAAATATGTTTCGAGGAATTCCACACTGTTCGAAGGGATTCAGAGTAGGTATTCAGACACATCGACCATCCCATGATGTGATTGTTTGAAGGTCAAAATTACATAAAGTGGGCAACCGCTTTATTTAATTTTGACCTTCAAAAAGTGCTGATTGTCAACCTAGTTTGAATAAATGATTTTTAATATTGACTTCGCCCGCGTGAAGGTCGGAACCTAACGCAGCTTATGATGTACCCGAGTATCTGTTTGATTTGCTTTTTTATATAGGGTGACTGGTAATTGATGAGCGATACTTGACCACGTGACTTTACTCATCATTATGAACAACTTATGGGACCAAACCTGAAATTTTACATTGTCTTCACTTAGTTTTTGTTGACCTTGACCTCTATCCAGGTGGTCACTGTACTCATCATTATAAACAATTCAAACATCTGTATTCACATAAATTGACAAAATATACGAAACAGCTGATTTTTTTTCGTGTTTTAGGGTGAAATGAAACCACTATTTTATATTAACTTAATTTAAGTACTTTTGAAAATTGTTGTAATATGTACCTACTTATAATTTTTTTGATTTGTTATAAATAATTTTATAATAATACATTTAATGTTATGTTTTAAAATTGGAATCAACATATCTGGTTAAATGAAACCACGATTTTGTAACATCTTAATTTAAGTACTTCCGAAAATTGTTATAATATGTACCTACTTATATTTTTTTTTATTATAAATAATTTTATAATTATACATTTTATGTTATGTTTTAAAATAAGAATAAACATACGTATCATAATAAGTTAATAATAAAAAATGGTCATTTTAATTATTTTAAAAATAATACAATTTATTTTTTCTAAACACAACATAATTTTATTTCAAACCACCCCTATGAATCCAAAAATCCCACTATCTAATTTAACAAACACGGAAATCGTGTTACGTAGGTATCACTTAGAACCAAGTGTGTCGCGGCCCTTAGACGGTAGCCATATTGCTTTCCGCGCTATGGAGTCGCGATCGTGACGCAAGATTTAGCTCATCTAAACCTTAACATTTTAAGATAATTTAATTCTACACTGTCATGATTTAGCATGTACTTGTTACTACACAGCATTTGCTCTTTCTATCAATTATAATTTTTTTCAAAAAGAATAATACGTTTTCCGGTAATCTGTAAACAAAAATGACCCTGTTAAGTTTTAAAAATGGAGCGTCTTTCTTGTTTTTGTGTATTAGAACAATATTTTCTTAGAAAGTGATATATTTTTTAAACTAAATCCATAGTTAAGACATGTGTCTTTAGTTATCAACATATATTTTTATCATACGGGTTCAATATTCTCTATAAAATAGGCATGAACATACTGTATCATTTTGCAGCGGAATGCGGTGTAAGAGAATTTATTGCGCTCATTCAACAGCTATTTTAGGCTATTGTTTTAAGAAAATATGTTCACATTAAATATAGTACGGCAAGATTAACTAATATAGTTTTTTATTCTAACAAAAAATCATAACGTTGTCGCTTTAGATTTCGTACAAAAAAATATTTTATCCCACGAAACGTCTTAACGCACTTATGTTCCAACTTCTTGCATTTTTTATTTTTTTATCATTGGGCTAAATTGCCAGAAACTCCTTTAAACAAGTGGTTTGTTTCATAAGCTATACAAAACAGTCGTTTGTTTCTCAAATAACCTCTTCAAACGGCCATAAATAAAGTTTTATTACGGTCAGGCGCACCGAGCGGTCGTCCGCGTCAGTCGTGAAGCACGTTGCCCGCGCTTTTTTGTGACGTAGGCACTTGAGTGGGTATGGAAAAAAAAAAACATGTGGGGTGAAGGGACCCCCGTCAGGAACGAAGTTCCAAAAATTTCCGAGAATATTATCTAACTAGCTAACCAAAGGTTTATCCTAATAAGAATCGAGTCACGCAAAATTTGCTCCGGTATGAAGCGATGTCACAAAATTATTAAATTACTCCGTCGCGCGTTGATTACATCGTGTTATCTCTGAAACTAAACTAAACTATTTGTCTGTATAAAATACTTTAAACTCCAAAAATCATCTCCATTAAATACTTGTGACGATGAAACTACTTATTTGGATAAGGATTAATATTTTATTGATAAATGTGTCCAGTTAAATATCGCCTAATTATATTGTTATTTTTAAAACATAAAAACAGATTTTGTAGCTTAAATATAAAAGTTAGATATATAATAGCCGGATGTTTTTTGTAGAACTATTAAAGGCCAACGTTTTTGTGATACATTGTTTTCACATATATCAAACCGTGTAGGCAGTACACGCGCAAACAACCATTTTTTTCGACTTCCTTAATAAAAACCGTGACAGCTCGGCTAATATATATAACACATTTATAAATTATATACAAAAACTTTTCTCGGAAATGTGTCCTTCCATTGGTGAAAACCGTATGAAAATCCGTTTAGTAGTTTTTGAGGTAATCGATATAGATCCAAGCCGCGCGTGCTAATTTGTTGAATAGGTATAAAAGCGAAATGGCACAAAACGTCATCGCCGTCATCGCTTAAAATTTCTCCCAGTTCACTCGTACGTAAGGTCCGTAAAGGAACTCCGTACCAAAAAAATCGGCGGTGCGCAGTGCGACACCCGCACGGCTGCCGCACGGCTACCGCAAACGCGTGGTTGTCATGTCGGTACGAGTATATGTACGTACATGCTTGTCTTGGTGTAGTTAAAACGCTGCGTTTCGGCGTTGAATGTGTTGATACGTTTTGGGAATCGAAAGTGTCAAAGCGTCCCGTATTGGTTACTGGAAATTACAGCAACCCTACCTATACCTATGTATTGCTTTCTTCTCATAGGCCCGTATTCCAGAACGATATTCGAGCACCGATCTCTGCTTGAGCATAGATTTCAACCAATCAAATGGCTTTAAATCTATCCCCAAGCAGAGATCTGTGCTCGAGCATCGTTCTGTAATACGGGCCATAATGTCGTAGCATAGCCTTAGTATTACATCTGTCAATTGTTTCACAGCTACCCGTCATGCTCTGGAGCCATAGCGCCAGGGTTGGCAGCGGACATGCACTTCAAGGACGACGTGATCGCGTTCATTGGTCCAGCCTGCGCCTTCGCCCTGGAACCGGTGGCCAGGCTCGCGGCCTACTGGAACACGCCCATCATCACTGGGATGGGGGACCAGGTAAGATCTAATAGACTATGTTATAGCTATTGTATTTGTGTTGATTGTATAGTTAGTCTAGTGGAGTCACACTCAACCTGCGGCCCGGTAGAACTTTGCCACTGACTACAAAACGCTGACACAATACGTAAGTATACAAACTTGTGTTGGCCACCGAGTCCACAAGTTTCTTATTTAGAAAAAAAAAACATTGCCCCACACTAGGATTTTATTTCTGCTACTTATTAGCCGCTTTCAGCTTCAGCTGGCAGTGTTCTGTGGCTGTCGCAAGAGATCCGTACGCGGCGGAGCGCATTTTACTGTGCGGTAAAGAAAATTGAAGTGTCTCTACACTAAATAAAGTTCATATTCGTATGCAACTTTGGAATCCGGTGGGCTCCGCGCGCATGCCGCGGCAGCCGACCGGTTCCGTACTCCGCGAAGGATGCGAATATGAACTCTAATTACTGTATAGATACTTCATTTTCCTTTACCGCATTATTAAATGCGCTCCGCCGCGCCTCGACTTGCCGCGTTGCGCGCCGGTATCGTACCTTACACTTGAAGTCAGCGGCACACGTGTCAAGTGGAAAGCGGGATAGTAGGAAAGCGGGATAGTCCGAAAGGGGTACCGCTGACCCGGAACATAAAGGGCTAAGGAAGGAACACGGGTGGGTTTTAGTCAGTAAGAGTCTGACACTCCCTTCCACTCCACCCAGAGCGGGAGGAGTCATTTGATGATTTCCCATCCTCAAAAAAAAAAAAAACACGTGTCAAGTAGTAAGGTCTAGTGACTTGCACAAATATATTTTTGGAACGTGTCGCGCTACAGGGCGACAGACTATAAATAGACTGCCTAATCTCTTCTTGGCCCCTCTACGGCTTGTCTAACCTTTGGTATAAGTACGCCATTAACTTCAGTGAGAGATAAAAGAAATGGGCGAAAAAATATTCTGTTTGTTCAAAAAGTAAATAAAAACAGTTATACATTATATATATATAACATAACTTTACGCTTATTCTGGCGTGAATGCAGGATTTTGTTTAGGGAGGGGACATAAAATCACGCCCGTATTCCTTGGAGGGGACTCCAACTCAATGCCTATAACGTTGCAGTTAGCAGGACATTGATACGATATCACCATTTTATTTATCATTCTAGTTCGTAAAATATAGCTTGATCTCTGTGACAGATGTTACATCCGTGCATTTTTAATGCATTTTGACATTAGGTATTTGTTCGTATTTGACATCTGTCACAGAGATCAAGCTTTATTTTACGAACTATAATTTTGAAATTTTTCTCATAGGGTCGTTTCGTTGCGTGTAAACTTTCCTAATTACTAATTAAAGCGCTCATCTCATATTCTAGGAAAATGTAGTCTGCGGCCACTAAAAACACAGTGGTGTATAATAATGGTGTATAAAAGCCTATACTTACTCTCATATAACGAGTTAACCCAAGTAAACAGTGGATATGAGCGTTTCAATTGCCTCATGTGTGCGAAGTTAGAAAAAGACGGCCGTACCACAAAAAAATAAACATCTGTTCAACACACGTTCAACACGAATGCTACCAAAAATAATGGGCAATTGTTTTAGCACTAACTTGTCTAAAACAAGTGTGTATTATTTTTGGTAGCATTCGCGTTTAACGTGTGTCTATCTTTTTTGTGGTAAGGCCGAGAGTCTCTTAAATTATAATGAGATTAGGAATCAAGTTGTATGTTGTGTAATAACGTTTTTTTTTAATTAAAAAATTTGATTCTTATCTCTTTTCGTGGAGAAATACTGATAAAAAACCATAGATCAACGGTGGTCTCTGCTGCGCAGTAAAAACTATTTTTGTGTTTAAATCATTTATAAAGAAAATATCAATACGAATACATAAAAGCATTAATTTGAAAATAACATCTTTTTGAGGCTAATTGTATTGTTGTGCTTCGTCTTTTCATCGAGAATAGTAAGATAAATATATCTGGCACTAAAAATACTATATTTTGCCATAAAGCTACATTTAAAACTACTAACTCTCTACAAGCAAACCTCTTTGTTTTCAAGGGTTAACAAGAGAGGTAATTATGTTAGTACAGAATAAATTATGTAGGTGTAATTACTAAGAGAAACCCGTATAAAAATAATGCTATACAAACAAGCACTTAGCTAAATGAATGTCTTTTAATTGTTCTCGTAGCGATATGCTACGCACGTAGCTCGTAGCACGTAGCACAAAGCGCGCGTAGGCGTAGTACGTAGACGCATTTAATTAGTCATATATTATATGGCGTACAAACTATTTTAGGAAGTAGCTATTTAAATATGTCTGTCAACAAAGGGTTAATACAAGAAAAAGGAAAGGCATAGCGGGATATCTCGTTCAAATCTGGAGCAGCACCACTTTACAGAATACCACAGCCAAATAACGCTACTCTTCGGTAGTGTTGTGTTCCTGTGGTGAGTCAGGTCGCCAGAGTTCTTGAGGATGCGATGTGTGAACAGCGGGGAACCTGCTTGGCCCTGTCAGCATTGCTGCTTAGCTGTCAGCACTGTGAATCCTCATTTTGAAGAGTGACACACGCATGTGATACTCGGTGTTGCAATAAGCGTTTCACAGGCTACGGTAACCGCTTTCCATCAGGGGGCCATACACCTGCTCGCCACCATCGTCGTATATAAAAAATAACCGGACAAGTGCGAGTAGGATTCACGCCAAAATATTCCACTAGAAAAATACAATAGCGCCATCTATGAGCAAGATGCCGCTATTGCATACTATTCTTCTAGTGGCGCCAGTGGCGTGCCTACAGGGCAAGCCCGAGGGTATTTCTCGTAATTTTTCATGATTGTGTTTTTTATTGTGCGCTACTGACTTACATTCATGAAAAATTTTAAGATATACCCTCGGACTTGCCCTGTAGGCACGCCACTGAGTGGCGCCATCTATGAGCAGATGTCTCCAACCGTTAAGGGTCTTGCCTCGGACAGACGGACAACAAAGTCATCTTATAAGGGTTCCGTTTTTCTTTTTGAGGTACGTAACCCTAAAAAGGAAAGTTATATATTTTGGATTATGAAATACTGTTCCTAAATTGTAACTTGTTCGGTAGAGCTGTGTTTATACGGCTCCACTAATATATAACTCATTGCTTAAGTCGATCACTTAACTACCCTTCAAAAAGTTTTGCTTTTTCTTACGAAAGTGGTTGTTACAAGTTACAAGTATGTCTTACTTAATTGAAAAGTTCTTAAAAATAGTTTGAAGGAGCACTTAGTTTTATGTAATTAATTGAATTCTTGTCAATTATTAATAATGTTATAAGAATTTAAGTAACTTATTGATTAAAATACTTGTGTAGGAGTATCACGTCGAGGTCGCCAATTTTGTGTGTGCGTCAATGTTCTCTGGGTGTATACGCAGGGTAAATCAAAGTCAAGGTTCACTAAATGTTTATATTACCGAAATCATTACTGTTACAATATTTAAGCGCGTGCCTAAGCGCGCGTCTGTAGCGGGAGTTACGGCACAGATTACTGAATAGTTACTACGTAACAGATACTTCACTCAGTAGAAAATTTCCAATACCTATTACGATAATTGCCTACTCCCTCGCGTCAACAACCACTGTATGCTAAAATGCGCCTAAATGCTCAAGCGTACAGCAGTGACTGCTTCGCACCGCGCGATTCCACAGTAATCGCAGGGCTGCCTCTTCGATAAAATTAAATTAACATAACTTTTTATCTATGTTATTGAGAACTGTGAATATGTTCTGACTTTGGTGTTTATCCCTTCTTTTGCTTGATTTACACCCATCTACAGCACATAAGGCACCACACGGCATCGTAATACGCGTACGAACGAACAACACTATTAAAATTGAACGGCGTGCGCGCGCTTCGCTTGCGAAAACCGCACTGAATTTGATCCGCCGGCGGACCGAGACCGCTCGGCTGGGCGGTAGGCACTTATAGCGCGCAAGTACATGGAGTGACGGAGGCCTGGTTACGGGACAAGTAATCTCTCAAGCGCAATTCAACTCTAATACAATAAAAATATGCGTGTCAGCATTCCTCTACACTTGCATGCTGTAGATCAGCGATTGGGTGATTGTGCACTTATCCGTTTCCAACACGTAGGTATTTGTATTTTCACGTCGCGTTTTACATACCTATATTCGATACCTACCAGTTTTTAAAATATATGAAATAAAAAAACACGGTTCGTAAAAAACGTGTTGGAAACGGATAAGTGCACAGACGCCCTACCAATTATTTATAAGATCTCTGCACTTGTCGTATCTGATGCAATAAATTATTATTATTTATTGTATGTCCCTCTCCTTTACGATACTGCAGAGACTCGGACCTTTGGGAGGCGTGCGTGGGGGCAAAGTCAACAAGTAGAGGCCCTTTACGACAACTCTTTAATGTAATGGTAACCTAGCTAGCAATTATCCCTGTATGCACTATAAAAATGCACTCTAAAGTCTAAGACAACCCCCAGCTTGTGCAGGACTATTGCAATACACATGTAGAATAAAAATCTACTCAACCAAAGTTAATAAAAAATTTATGGGACCACCGCGCGAGCTTCTTCTACCATATGAAAAAATAATCACGTAAATCGGCTCATAAGCCACGGAGTAATCGGTGTAAATACATTAAAAAATAAAAAAAAATAAAAAAACAACCGAATGCAGAACCTCCTCCTTTTTGGAAGTCGGTTAAAAACTACTTGGGCTATTGTGATGGGATGCCAAAACAATGATAAATGTAAACGTAAAAATGGCAGATGGAGGCCTGCCAACTCACTAACTTATAATACCGGACGCTGAACAAATGTTTTATAACCAGCTAGTCGCCATATTTCCTTATAATACAAAAATAAGCCCCACATTGTTTGCCGCTCACGTACGCCCTCGTATTTTACAGATAGGGCCACATGCGAGAGTTTTCCTCAAAACGTGAAAAGCGCGAGGGATCCGCATTATGTCGCTCAGGTAGGTACCACAATCCGAGTACAGTCAACAACAAAAGTCAATGATAATATGGAAATTTCCTTTTGGAGTGACACCTTTTTACCCGACTGCGGCGAAGCCCAAAAGGAGGGTATAGTGTTTCACCTGTATGTTAGTATGTGGGTATGTATGTATGTATGTATGTATGTATTTCCGTTTCTGTGTTCCCTCCTAGAGACTAAACGAGCAAACGGATTTTAACATATGATATATCATTAGATTTGTATTGACGTCGCGAGTAACATAGGTTATATGGATTATGAAAAAATCCAACATGGCGGCATTTTAATCGCCACTAGGTATGTGAAGTCGTAAAAAATAAAAAAAATCTGACATGGTCATGTGGGGTATCAAAATGAAGGGCTCAAAAAGACGATTACGAAAATATATATATCTTATATATAAAAAAAATATTTACCTAAAAAAAACAGAATGATTTTTATTTTCTATTTTTTTATTCATTACCTGCCCCAGAAGGAGAGTAGATAATGTTTTTCGAGAGTATGTTTGTCTATTACATATTACTCAGATGCGTTTACTATTTTTTCTAAAAATATTATTTGTCTCGTTTTATTTATTCGGTTACAACTAAATACCAACACAGCATTACTTAATTTTATGATATACAGGGTGGCGATTAGGTTATCACATTAAATGAAACCATGTATCCTAAATGGCGTTCTTTGTACATACACAATAAAAAAAATTGCCGGTTGCCGCTTTTACAGATCAGTAAATGTACCAATAAATAGTACAACCTGTAAAAGCGGCAACCGGCAATTTTTTTTATTGTGTATGTACAAAGAACGCCATTTAGGATACATGGTTTCATTTAATGTGATAACCTAATCGCCACCCTGTATAGTTTGTTTTATATCTCGCGTGTATTTAAATTAGTGTGTACGTACGTGAGCAAGTATAATGATAAGCGAAGTAAAATATTAGTTTTTATAGCTCAATTAGTGCAATGGCTGGACGATTAGTCAGAGAAATATTTGTATAGATTACAGATTTTGAGTCAGATTTTTTGCTTTTGTTTCTGCAAAACTCGAAAAAGGAAAATGTTCATGTTCAATGTTTAGGAAAATATTCATGATATACAAATACAAATATCATTTATTTGTCACATATATACACTTACAATGTTTCTTCCTTTTTTTAAAATAACTGTGTGCACACCTAACTTAACGTAAACTTATTACGTCCAAGCCAAGAGTGTGTTATGTTAAGTTTAGTTTAGCAGAAGAGCTAACATCATAGTGAGGGCAAACTTGTTAAATTACTTGTTAGATCAACTGTTTATATTTATCTTAAATGTTGAGGTTATTTTAGGATAAAACTCATTTATTATGTTAAGTAGGTAACACTATTTTAGATTGAAGTTTTATTTTCATAAAATTTTATAGAAATATTTTGTATTGCTAAAAGCTATTTCAAATAAAGTCTTATTATTTCAAAGCAATCTTATAAAAATCATTACTTTACGTATAAATATAACATTTTAAAAAAATATTGCTTTAAACCAACTGCAAATAATGACGTTAATGCCAGCGATAGCGATCGAAAAATTGAATTCCAGTCGCATTTTCTGCTATCGCAATTCCCATCAAATTGCGATCGCTCCGATGAACATCAGTTGCAACCAACGCTGCTACTTAATAGAAAACTTGATATCAGCACTCCGACCTCACCCTGTCTGTCTAACTTGATATCAGCACTCCGACCTCACCCTGTCTGTCTAACTTGATATCAGCACTCCGACCTCACCCTGTCTGTCTAACTTGATATCAGCACTCCGACCTCACCCTGTCTGTCTAACTTGATATCAGCACTCCGACCTCACCCTGTCTGTCTAACTTGATATCAGCACTCCGACCTCACCCTGTCTGTCTAACTTGATATCAGCACTCCGACCTCACCCTGTCTGTCTAACTTGATATCAGCACTCCGACCTCACCCTGTCTGTCTAACTTGATATCAGCACTCCGACCTCACCCTGACTGTCTAACTTGATATCAGCACTTCGACCTCACCCTGTCTTTTTTTTTTGTTTTTTTTTCGAGGTGGAAATCCTCATGGATGTCCTCCACCCTGGGGAGGGCGAGGGGGTCTGTCAGACTCTTACTGACTAAAACCACCCCGGTGTTCCTCCATTTTCCTTACGCCGGGGGCACGGGAGTCACTCACGCATTCGTCCGCACCCCCGGCAGGTATTGGCCCGCCATAAAAAAGGCGGGCCCCGTCACCCTATGCGGCCGTCGTGTACGGCCGCAATTCCTCTGGAGAGGCGCGCGCGGAACACGTCGCGCCACCGTCTCGGGCCTGTTTCCGTTCGGGCGACGGACGCCCCAAGTCCGCTGCCCGCAGGCCGCACCCTATGGTGGCCGGAGATCGTTGGCCGCCCTACGGCACCCGGTGCGTCTGCTGCGGATGGGGAGAGAGGACACCGCCTCCCTCTCCCTTTCCGCCGCCTCCTTGGCGTCCATCACCTCCTCGCAGAAGGAGGCGACGGCGTTCCAAGCGCTCCCGCTACCGACCATGGCCTCAACCACGGCCGGGAGCGAGAGGCCACCCGCAGCACCGACCGCCGCGACGAGGTCACGGCGCTGCACTGCCCAAGCTGGGCACTCCTCCAACGTGTGCTGCGCCGTGTCGTCGGGGCAGTCACCGCAATGGCGGCAACCGGGCGTCGGCTCCCGGGACCTCACCCTGTCTGTCTAACTTGATATCAGCACTCCGACCTCACCCTGTCTGTCTAACCTATTCACTCTTTACTTAGCCTTTCAAAGGGTTATTTTAAGATCTAATGGGCTTACAAATCCATCTTAAAGTTCAGTATTCATTAACCTGCGATGTCAATGTTAATATTTATTTGAAAGCAGTTTTAATTCAACCGCAAGACTATTTGGAAAGCAATTTCTTTTGGATAAATAAGCAATCATTCTACTTTAATAAAGAAAATTTATTCGGAATCCAATTATTTGAATTATAGTAAGTAATGGAATTAAATACAAAACACTTTTATATCTTCAAATAAATTGCAACTATTTTTGCAAAGGCTCGGAGTAATTCTAACTTCTATAATGTTTTCATAAGTTTCTGATGTATGGACCTATTCAATCTTTCTAGACTCGTAACATGCCGCTTTTATTATTAATAATATTATAATGAAAATGCTAAAGTCCTAGGAATTTTCTAGAGGCTTTCGGGGTTCCCTAGAAAATATTTCTCCTAACAAAGTTGTGTACGATAAAATTATAGACATTCTTGAACGAACTAGCCTACCGACACAATGTCACAGAGTCAGTCTATAAACTCCCACACATATTAAACGAGTTTATACCTTCCTTATACATGAATAGCGTCTAATGTCATGCACAACTTACCAAGAATTTAAACTAATTTAGCATAATTCAGGGACGCGTGCCGACCGTGATTAAACTCAAGGCATTAGGTAGTGTATAGTGTCATTATTGTAATTAAAGTCTTCTAATGATTCGTCTCTTAGGAAATGCTGAGGTTAAGGGCACGGCCATCGCGTTGAGTGATTAGAGTAGTTAAAAGGCTCCGTTAGCAATTTGTTAGTAATGGACGGGACGATTAGAAATACCTCGGGGTTTAAGATTGGAGCTTAATACCCTTACCACAAAAAAGATAAACACGTGTTAAACGCGAATGCTACCAAAAATAATACACACTTTTTTTAGACAAGTTAGTGTTAAAACAAACGCGTATTATTTTTGGTAGCATTCGTGTTGAACACGTGTTTATCTTTTTTGTGGTACGGCCCTAAATGTCTTATCCAATGGATTCGCTAATCCTTTGACCTTCTAGTCGGTTTTGTTCCTGGCCTTTTGTTAATATCCTTCTGTTACGAGGGTGGCCTTTGTTGCGTGCGTTGAATGCTACTTTGTGGTACTTTTTAAATTATTTTTTTTACGCTTATGTTTTGAAGATTAGTTTAAAAGGTTCCTACGGTCTTTAACTGATATCTATTTATTATATTAATAAAATTGTCTCATACTCATGTTCTAATTAAAGCATGAAACAAAGTTACAGTTCATTGGCCGAATAAAATGAAAGGCTGTTGTATGTAACCTTTTGTAATACGATAGTAATTAATTGAGTTTTATTCAATAAATTTGTAAAATGCGTTCGTAGTGGACAGTCATAAAATGGAAAATCCAAAAGCGATTTTATTGTTTGCAGATGTTGTGTATATTTCAATATTCCAATCGATACATTTATTTATTAATGTAACAGACTAGATGCAATGTAACATGCAATGAAACATTCTACATATCTACATGATTTGAGCGCGGATGCATGCAGTCTAGACGCATCGCGCGCAGGAACCGCGCATTTACCACGTGTGTTACACGTTGTGACGTTCCGACACGGGGAATCGTTAGTATGTTACATGTTGTAACGTTCAGACTATGGGAATTTCTATAGTAAGAACTTCTTTTGAGCATGAGCCGCACCTTTGTCGTGCACGAACATTTCAAAGCGTGCGCGGAGCGATCCATCAATTTCGGTTTTTGAGACGGACATGAGAGGAATTTTAAATTTAAACAGATGCGGGTGGGACACGTTAGCTCAGTGGTCAGACCGAAGACACGGTATGGCCAAGGTTCAAATCCCGCCGATGTCAGTTGTTTTTAAATCTCTTATATATTTAACTAGCTGTTGCCCGCAACTTCGTCTGCGTAAAAACGGACGAAAAGGAGGAGCATATGTGTTTTTCCAAGTCCCAGGCTACCTCTCTGTCAAATTTTATTTGAATCCGTCCAGCCAGCCGTTTCAGCGTGAAGAAGTAACAAACATACACACACACGTACACAAACTTTCGCATTTATAATATTACTAGCTTCTGCCCGCGGCTTCGCCCGCGTTTTTGGGATAAAAAGTAATCTATGTGTTATCCTGATGTATAAGCTATATTATCGTAAAGTTTCATCAAAATCCGCTCAGTAGTTTTTGCGTGAAAGAGTAACAAACATCCATACATCCATCCTCACAAACTTTCGCATTTATAATATTATATTAGTAGGAAGTAGGATAACAATAGAATAGAATATTTATTAATTATCACATACATAGTTCGCTGGACCTCACACTTAGATTCCGTATCATGAAGACCAGCACCCGAATTGCGTAACTCAATTGCTATCACCATGGCATTGTTTTTGACATTCTTTACGCCGTATGATTGTTAATCCGTGCTCCTTTAACTAGCTCAACGCCGCAATGGATGTTGTTGAACTGTCAAAATGAAAGCCATGTCGAAAGAAATTGAGTTACGCAATTAGGCTGCTGAATCCAGAATTTCATCACAATCCGCAACAACTCAGTCTAAACAACAATCAAATTCATCATACACGTTCCATTTTCTTTTCATCGGATCGTATCTACTGACATTTTCAACACAAGATTGAATAGTGACTACCCTTTATCAAAGTGTTTCTACGTGTTCCTATTTTCAAATACGATGTTACCCTTTATCAGATTGTTTCTTGTGACGTGTCCTTATGGTCAAGGGTACAAACAAATCAATGAGAGAGCCCGACAAGCGAACTTGGCATTGGCGCGGAATGTGATTGGATTGCGATCTAATGAGCCGGAGAACTATCTGGTTTAGTACTTGGTTCTCTATTTTAGGTCTGTTGTTTATCTGTGAGGTGATGAGATTGATTTGGTGTTAGATTGATTTGATAGGAGATTGATTCAGTAGATGTTCTGTTTTATTTAGGGATAGCGGTTGCTATAGCGTTTACACAGATGGGTAGGTATAGCTTTTTGTTTTAATTGCGAGTTAATAAGATATCCGCACATGACATATACAGGGTGGAATTTTGTAATGCCACCTGAAGGTAAAGTACTTACTCTTAATACTGTAGATAGAACATTTTACTCAAAGAAAACATTCCTTTATTTTTGAATAGAAAGAAAATTGCATTCAAAGATTTTTTAAAAGTTGCTTGCCGGGATTCGAACGGACCAAATATAAAAAATTGAACATCTTGTATATTTATGATGCCGATTGAAAGGGTTAATTATAAGCAGTAATTTCTTCTAAGACACATAGTGTCTTAAATTAAAATAACATGGTGTTACATTTGAGTTTATCAAACGAATTACTAATTAGAATTACTTCTCGTGTCGATTTTCATAGATAGCTTTGATTACTTAATAAAAAGTACTTTTTTACACTGTTTTCTTTATAAGTGCATGATTAATGCAATAAAATACTATTTGAATGCATCTTTGCTATGAGCTAGTCAGTAGGCGATTTTGAAAAAAATATATATATTACAGTGTTCCTTTAATTTATGATACCATGTTACTTAGAAGGAATGAATGCTTACAATTAACCCTTTTAACCGGCATCATAAAAATACAGGTTTTTTACACATTTTTACACATTTGGTCGGTTCGATTCCCAGAAGAAGCAAGCAACTTTTTAAAAATCTTTGAATGCAGTATTACTTAGTTTTAAAAATAAAGGAATGTTTTCTTTGAGTAAAATGTTCTATCTACAGTATTAAGAGTACTTTCCCTTCAGGTGGCATTACAAAATTCCACCCTGTCTGTATAACCTTTTAATATGTAACAGAATTAACGCACATCCTCAGACACCCCAATCACAATATTATATATACAGTGAATTTTACTTTTATGTGCTTGTTTATTTGCCAATTTGTCATTGTTTATTTAAGTTAGTTATACTCATTATGGGCGAATAGTGTGGTGACATTACAAATCTACACACGCACACAGTCGCATACGTAGGGACTAGTACTTCTACCAACTGTAATTTACTTAGGTTTAATTATATACTATGTAATTATTATATAATTTACTTAATTTTAATAATTTACTTAATTTAATTTAATATTTGTAATTAACTTAGTTTTCATTATTTTTAAGATAAAAAAATACCTACCTACATTAAAAATGACCGAATTTGATTCAGTAGCTGATTCTGAATAAACTATTTTCAGAGTATACAGGGTGGCGATTAGGTTATCACATTAAATGAAACCATGTATCCTAAATGTACCAATAAATAGTACAACTGTTAATACAAGTTGGTACATTTACTGACCTGTAAAAGCGGCAACCGGCAATTTTTTTTTATTGTGTATGTACAAAGAACGCCATTTAGGATACATGGTTTCATTTAATGTGATAACTTAATCGCCACCTTGTATAGGTACTTATTAAGTATGTTACATTTTGTCTATTGTTCGATAGCCATAAATATTGGTTACCAATGTTACCATTATATTATGCAGAAAGAGTTGTGCAAGTAAAGGTACCTAACTTTTCATGATTTTTCATCATCTTTCTAAGACGAAAATCAACAAGTTGTTTCATAAACATATTTGCTATTTGCATGTAATAAACATAAAGACAAACTTACTTACTTAACATTATTCTGTTAAGTGTGTATAAAGCTAGTGACATACAGAACCGTTGTGAAACCCCCAGGGGCCCAAATAAATTAATTTAATGTGAACAAAATAAACGGGTTGCGACGGCTGGGATGTTGTCATTTATTATAATGACTATAATTATACATTGTCGGGCCTATATCACGGTCACTGACACTTGACTAACAAGTTTTATCCTAAACCCTATATAGGTTGTATTACATTTTAATTTTTAATTACAAAGTGAAAAATAACTTATTTTTTTGGGCAGTCGTGTAATAAACAATGGTTAACCTAACACTAGCTGTTACCCGTGACTTCATCTGCGTGATAATTGATTAAAATATGCTTCTCCAGGGCCCAGGCTACCTCTCGTAATTTTTTGTCCAGTTGTAAAAGTGTCCATTGTTAAAAAATTCTAAACACTGACAATTTAAACCAGCTGGTCTAGAAGTATAAAGTTTTAACGAACCAATAATTTCGACTCAAAATCGATACGATACGATACCTGATGTCAAAATGATTAGTGTTACACCCAGAGTTCCGCTTAGTTTCATGTTTAGACAATAATTGCTACATGTGTGACATTGTGAGCTTGTGTCGCAATTTACACGTGTATTTGTAACATGATCCGACTTGGAATGTGGCTCAATATTTCAAGAGCGTTTGAAGCTTCGTAGTTATTTGATTGTTGCTGATAATAAGAGGTAGTATGTCAGCAGGGTATGTATTGTTAGCAGATTGGAGTGTTATAGAGTAAGGGCGGGTTGCTTCAAACCATCTGTGTTCGTAAGTCAGTACGTAATCGTTAAGTCAGTATGAAATTGTCGTACAAACTGCCATATTTGACGGTTACAGATACGTAACTGTAAGTTGAAACAACATGGCCTAAGTGTACGAATTCTGGATTTAAGTGTCTAATTTTAGGTATCTTACACAGTGTATGGATCTTACGCTTGATTCACACTACATTTACGTGTCGTGTCGTGATGCATCAGTAGTACAGAAGCCTATCGGTTTCATATATTTTGTATGAAGGTGTGCACACTATTATAACGTGATGACGTGACGTGAATTTCACGTGATGTATAAATAAAATCTGCTGTTCAATATATAGTATTTAACAAAAGTCCTGTTGTTCTTGTTAGCTGTGTTTCTCCATTAAGCGTTGTCGAAGAGCTCCTCGTAAAGCTGCACGCCTCTACTTTTTTGTTACATAGGTGTATTTTGTCGATTTATGTAAATACAAATGTATGGAACAGCAGTTTTTTTTTTTGCGATTTCTGTGTTGTTTCTATAATAAAAGTTGTTCTAATGATGAGTTTAAAGGCCTCCCTTGTCTTAATTAAACATATTCAGTTGAAATAAGCTTAACCTACTCAAATCTTATATTCATTTTAAAAAGCCCTAGAAGAATACGTTAGGAAAAAAATAAATTACTAACACCGAATGTAACATTTTAGCTTAATCTTGCTTTTTTTTGTGATCACACAGAATTGCACTTTTGTATTTTTATATTTTATACTTTTCTCAATTATGTAAGTGAACTGTAGTGTTCTTTTTTTTGAGAAATAAATGTCTTTAAACCGACCCGCAATACCGCCTCTATCGAAATGTAGGCCACGAAAATCCTCGGTGCCGCAAATATACATAGCAATGCGGCGGCGAGCCCTTTGATAAAGGATGAAAGCGAAAGCATGTAATTCTGGTCATGAAATATGAATGCCTTAGTAATGATGTCCGAAGAACCATATTACACACACGTTTTATGGAATGCAGGCAGCGTATGGTCATTCGGTTTAATGGCTATGATTACTGCAAGTAGGTTAGGTACATTGCAACTTTGGGGTCATTTGAAAAAGTTAATTTTTGTTTTATTTTTTATTTATTTTATTTAACAACACATACAACTATCATCACAGGCTTGCCTAATACAGTAGTGGAGTTATAGTTATAATCTCTTTCAGAGCTTAGACTTACAATTATATTATTATGAAGTTATGAACAATCAAGAGTGATTTTACAAAATGCGGCCCGTGTGAATTCACTCAGAGTACAGTTGAAACAATCAATCTGTTGAGACACCACATTGAGTGCTCGCAGCGCGCGCGTCAGCGGCGCGTGCTGCAGCAGCAGCAGGTTGGTGCGAGCGGGCGGCACCCGTAGCAGCGGCGGCCGTGCGTAGAACACCTGGGTTGTGTATTTTACCACGCGTAATCCTAAATAAGTAAGTTGCGAGAGCTACTTCCCTACTTTATTTCAGGTTTCGAATGAAATGATATACAGATATAAAGTTGAAATACCTCATGTGCCTGTAATTACACCAGCATCCATACTTTTAAACCGGTACACAGTATTGCTGCTTAGCGACAGAAATATTTATAAGTAGTGGTAGACTTTACTTCCCCTGACGAGCTCTTACACAAAGCTCGACTACTAATATATGCTGATGAATATGGTATACAATTATTCTATCTATCATTAACTCTTGTGCCTATTAATTACTTAATTTATCCACTTCAGAAGCCCCTTTCATACAAACGAGGCTAGATAAATCTAGTACTCGGAGAGAAAAAATACTGCTCATAATATGTATCTATTTAGGTACCTACCTAAGGGTATGGTGTCATTGACGTGTATAGCCGTATTTTCGTAGATAATCTCTGCAATATCAGTACAGAACAATGTCACGGGTAATTAATTATTGTTATTTATTTTCTTCTCCCAAGAGCAAGACTTTATTTACGATGCGCTCAGTCATAAAAGTTTTTGTAGAAAATTACTTTTATGTAACTTTAAGACGCGTGTGTTAATTAATGTATCTACATGTATGTCTAAGGTGAGTGTTTCAATTAAAAATAAGAAGTTCATCGAACTGAAATTATGAAATTTTGTTTAGCTCGAAAGCTGACACTAATCTCGCATTTAATAGCTCCCCTCACTTGGAAATTACTCCTTCTTTTAACGCTTTTCGTGACACGACGAGACACAATATTTATGTTTTATTGTAATTACGTCTATAGGCGTTCAGTCTCACGGAACGTGTTAAGTGATATTAGTCTAAGCATGTTAGGTAGACCTGGGCAAAGTCTAGACTCTAGGCGTTGCCGAGGCCTACCTAACATTCTTTTTTTAGCAAAGCAAGATCGTATCACAATAGTGGATGCGTTGTTAAAAATATTTTGGCGTATTTCAAAAGCTGCTGTAGAAAATCTAATGAAATGTTCTATAATCATATTCAAGCATATATTACAACTAGCTCCCGCCCGCGGCTTCGCCCGCGTTTTCCGGGATAAAAGGTAGCCTATGTGTTATTCCAGACTATAATCTATCTGTGTGCCAAATTTCATCCAAATCCGTCCAGCCGTTTCAACGTGAAGAAGTAACAAACATACACACACAATCTTTCGCATTTATAATATTAGTAGGATTGAAATCTGAAAATTTTCATACTATTCTAAATCTAGTTTTTAGAATAACTGTAAGTCACAGATGCACGCCTCCTGCAGCCGCAAACAACAGAATTTTAATTGTGTTTCGTTTTACTGCATTAATAAGGCGGCAATTATACCTTGCACATAATAAAATTTATATTTTTTTGCGCAAATGAATAAAATCATAAAATAATATCTATCAACACTTTCGGTGACACTAAACGCTTATAGACGTAATTACTTACAATAAAAATTCTGTCGCATCACGTTGTGTGTCACGGAAAGTGTTAAACTATCGCTCAGACACCTTTCTCGAGCAAGTAAATAAAGCTGTACGATCTAATGTTTTCGTTAGATTCACAATGTATATCACGTTTCGCTCCTGTTTGCCCGTCGCACGTTGCTCGGCAAATAAAGCTGTTCTACTGGCATCGCTTACCTTCCTCGACGGTCGTGATCCTGATTAAAGACCGAATATACTGCGGACATTTACCTTTTTTGCAAAGATTGTTTTTGCTTGCGACGAGGCCGGAGATCAAAAGAGTTTTATTTTCTTTTTTTGAAAGTTGGTTAAGAAAAATGGTTCACGTATGCGGGAAATGGGTTTGTTGAGTTTCATTTGTTTTGCATTATAATTTTGTTGTGACTTGTATTAGAAAAAATATGAAAATATGAATATTTGAAGTTTTTAATAAAGTTAAAACGGTGTGTCTTCGAGGCTACTTCAATAAATTATATTTTAATTGCACATGATATAAAACAGCTGCTATCCATCGTATTAGATCATATACATATGTCTGAGAAGAGTTTATTCAAATAATAAATGCGAGCTTTATTAGGTAGGCAAATTGTTTTTTTTTCATCAAGCAATCCCTAATGATTTTCAAGGGAAATTAATTTGCATACACATGTCACACGAGAGTCAATATGCCTTTTCTACTAATTAGCGTGATATATCCAAATTTTTGTGGTACATACATGCTACTATATTGCCTGTGCTCGATAAAATGGAATGACGCGTAGCGGATCAACAATTTGCTACGACAGCGTAGCATGCGTCGTAGCAAAGTTAGTGATTTTTATGTAAAGCATCTACGTATAATATTACATCAGAAAAATTCATGGGGGCTTCACATTACAGCATTTTGTACAATACTTTGAGAACTCTTATGAATTATTTAAATAATTGTTAAATCAAAAGCGTAATTAAATTCTCTGCAATACTAATTAATCATAAGTCTGTTCTCGACCATTTGTTGGAGACGTTTTATTTTACAAATAGGCTGTATTCATGGCAGAAGTAACAAGTGCTCGAAACTCGGGTATTGCTACAAGGTTGAATGAAGCACTAATCTGAAATGTTGTTACGAATAAATTACCTACCTATGTTAATAGTATATTATGCAATTAGTGAATAAAGGACCGATTTAAAGCGAGGGCCATAGATGAATCACGAGCTAGTGAAGGATTCTAACGATTCATGATGATTGAATCACGAGCGTAGCGAGTGATTCAAGTGTTAGAATCCTGAGCGACGCGAGCAATTCATGGCCCTCGATATAAATCCGTTTTATTCAAGAGTTGCATACTATACTTTATACCATGACTACGAGAAAAAGAAATATTTAAGTGAAAATATACATATAATGAAGAAAAAGTAAAGTTAAATTGGCTTTGATGTAAACCAGCCGTGATTTTTTGGGTAGCAAGCTTTCCACCTTTCCACTATATCGGCCGCCCTCTCTTTCACAAACTCAGGTGTTAACACATCTTCATCACTAGAATGCATTTTTAATCGATTAGAACAACACTAAATAAACACAAAATTAAAGATTAAAGTAACACTAAACTTTGTGTTCGTACAACTTACAGTATTCAAAATAGCGCCAATTTACTAAGGACAGCAAAGAACACAAAACAGTTTTTATTCTAATGCTAAACTCCTTGTCGAAAATGTCGACCAATCAAATTGAATTTAGAACACATCAATATAGGTCGAATACACAGATTACACTTACACTAGATACGGCAAGCCACGACCAAGCGTGCCCTGCATGTTCGACTGTTCGTACTAAAAAAAGTCTGTTAGCTCAGTGACGCTTAGTGATTGAAACAATTCTGTTTACTCTGAGCACATCACTAAATGGCTGGGGTGAAGTTATCGTAGGTATAAAAAAGATGACACGTTCGGTTTTCATACAATCTAATAACGTGCCGCATCTAGCATAGGTTCTTTAAATCTGTGGTCGAATACATTGGTGTGTTCCATTTTCAAACATCAAAACAGTGAGTAAAAGTGCTTTTTATTCACTGTTTTCAGTGAATAAAATAAGCTTTTTAGAGGGGGAATGGTATAAAAGTTTATTACAAGTAGGTATTTTTGTTTTACTCTGTGATATTTTTTTATAATTATCTAAATTACATGGTTTAGAAAAATATATGTTCATTAGTAAAATTGGAATATCTGAATATCAAATGATTTTCGAGTTTATATGTGAATGTATGTTTGATGAGTAACAAATTATTTATGAGTTTCCTACCAGAGTTTATAAAGGGTTTCGTGAATACCCTTTTTTATTATGTATGGACTATTTTACTGGTTCCGCGAATTGGTACAACCGGCGATTAAGTTAAAAGCCTTCTAGGGAGCGATTTTTTGATCCATAATTTTATTGCAATCTATAACCCGGATAACTCTACAATATTTTAGGGTTCACGCAAGCTGATAAAAAGTTATTTTCGTGTTTTTTCGTCCCTGAAACGAATCTCAAACATGAATATGGTGTCCTACAGTGTCACGTTGCCAGATAATTGGAGCTCAAGATCGCTATATGAGAACAATGACAATCATTATTAATTAACAGCTAATTACGTGTTTATATACGCTTGACTGCCTCGTTGGCTTAGTGGCAACGATTAAAATGGCGACAAGTGACATAGGCCAGCTTCCATAGAGTTCGATCCCCTGAAGGGGTTCCATTACCATCCGTTAAACTAACGCTAACTGGGCATATTTTTATGAACTTTTTTATCATCTTACAGAACTGTGATTGAATGTATAGGTATTAGTTGGTCCAACCTTTTTTAACAATAATGTTTTGTTGTAGCCACCGTCCGAGGGTGAACTGGCTGCCCCGGCAAGCGTCGTCAGTCGTATGCATCGACTCAGAAATTTACGCAAGGGGACCAGGGTGAGTACGTGGTATTATTACTGCGACCTACAGAGCTAAGCTACGTTAACGAGGTGAACGAATAGCATCGCTGGCATCGTCGGATATTTCGTTCGCATCGTTTGTATCGCTGACGTAGGTTATCTCTGTAGTTCGGGGTGTGCACCGAAGTATGAAAAGAGGTGGAACGATGCTCGTCCGGCTCGCTCGTTCTCTAGTTGGCGATGTGGCCTGTGCTTCAAACATAACTGTCGAAAAGTTTCATTGTCGCCACGCTGACGATGTGGGTTGGCGACCGCAGGGCGTAGCTCTTCGCTGCGGTGACGTTTCTGCCCGTCACCAGCCTGTGTAATTTAGCTACGTCAATATTGTGATGGTTTTACCGCCATCTGATGCTCGCAAGAGCCTCGTTTGTTATGTAGCAAGGTACGCCACGAGCAGGTGAAGGTGACCTGGTGTAGGTATTAGGTGCTGGTAGCCCCCTTGCATCCCCCTTGCATGACAAACGACCTTGCATACCACATGCGGTTCTGTATAAATTCTCATAGCTAATCTATTTGAGTCAGTGATAGTCTAGTGCGCCTCCCACGGCTACAAGTTCCATCCCAAGGTACGTACCCCTGACTTTTCGAAGTCATGTGCGTATTCGAAATGAATTATCACTTTCTTTAACGGTGAAGGAAAACATCGTGAGGAAACCTACATGCCTAAGAGTTCTCCATAATGTTCTTGGACGTGTGTGAAGTCTGCCAACCCGCACTTGGCCTGCGTGGTGGACTATGGCTTATCCCCTCTCATTCTGAGAGGAGGCCCGTGCCCAGCAGTGGGACAGTTTATAAACAGCCTGTCTATTTTGTACCGACACGCTGCGTGATATCACCGCGAGAACTGCCAATGTGTTTGCGAACGTTCGAGGGAGAATCTCACCGTGACATTCTCTCTCGAAGGTTCGCAAACAAATTGGCAGTTCTCGCGGTGAATATACAAGCTAGACCGATATTATTGTAATTAATCTATTTGTTCCTCTAGCCCCAAACGTTATTCAACGACAAAGGCAAGTACCCGACGCTGACGCGGATGTCGTACTGCCAGTGCCGGCTGCCCCGCGTCTTCACCAGCGTGTTCGAGCGGTTCGGCTGGGCACACGTCGCGCTGCTGCTGGATAAGTCGGACCTGTTCTCTCTGACTGTTGGTAAGTCGCAAGGCTCATAAACATTAAAGTCAAAAAAGTCAAAAGTCAAAAACATTTATTTCAATTAGACCATTTACAGGCACTATTGAAATGTCAAACAATATTACAATAGTTGTCAGTCGGTTTGTCCGTTAGTTGAAGCTAGTTGTCCGTTCCAAAACGTAGATTCCTATGGAACGGACAAGAAACTCCATGGTTACTCTTTTTCAATAAATTCTGTTACAATTTCTTTGATTACAGTGATGCCCTAGTATGTGAGAACTTTGTTTAGTAAGGTACAAAATAATAATAATATCAACTAGACAAGTGGAAAAAAAATTGTTTAGGCAGTCAAGAGATGTTTATTGTGCACATAGATAATTCAATCCTGTAATGAACTCTTTTACTGTTGGTAAGTCATATAAACATTGTGACGTTTAAACCACTGTTTTTTTAGACCAAACGTTGCTGAGAGTCTGAGACCATGGTATGCTACCGTTATAAAGTATCAAATCAAAAAAATCCATCCGTCATTGGTCTTTGGCGGTTGCATAGTCATTGGCTAATGATTTATTTGCATTTCGGCCAGCATTGGCCAGATTTCCTTGTTAGTTCACGCAGACACCCTTATCTCTTTTGAATGCCGGAAAGTTACTGCGGTGAGTTAACTTTAATGTTACGGTTAATTTTAGGACGCCTAGTTTTGTTTTTTTATAACATAGGTACTTTGATGCTATTGAATAGTACCTAGTAGACCATAGTCTGAACAACGTTTGTTCTAGAAAAACTGTGATTGAGATCTAGAGTAAGTACCTATATCTAATCCTGCAATTAAGACCCTGCAGAAGCTATTAATATCGCTTGACTGCCGCAATTATAGAAACAATAAAAAATCGATGTCTCGCGTACATCTATAATTATGGCAGGCGACGGGTTAATAGGATTGATTAATTAAATTGTATGTTTTATTTAGACAGATTCTTTTTAAGATGGACGATCTTTTTGTAAAGATTTGTTGCTGCCACTTTTCGTTTGCATTTTTTATTCACATACATTTTATCTCAAACATTTACCTTCTCGAGTGCTGTTAAATCATGCATGATTCTGCGGGATACGGATTTGCCTCAGATCATAGAAACAAGGGAGATGTGCCAAGGCGCTACTAAAACTGACGGTTTGATACGGTCACATTGACCGTATATAAAATGTACACGCTGGCGCTGAACCGAACACGATCGATGATATAAATACAGTGTTTTAGTTTAGTGCTAGTGTTGAGTGACGATTAACAGTGTTAGATTGAGGATGTGTGGAATGTTTAATGCGTGGGAGATCTTTATATTCACGAGGGGCGCTTGTAATTGTGTTGAAAAATGTACTAAAAGTGGCGACAGTTGTTCCCGTACTAATTTGCTATGATGGCATATCTCCTTGTTTCTATGATCTGAGGGATTTGCATATTTCGGGATTGGAATTTCGATCCACAACCGTCAGGTAGTTTAATTCAATAGGCTTTTCTATGAACAAGTTGGAGCATGGAGCACGTTTCTTGATAACCATGGTAACCATGTGTGTTATAGTCTACCCCGCGGCCCCAGCGCGGGTTGGTGGAGTGCACATGCCTTCGAATTTTTGGTTCTAGGACATGCCGGTTTCCTCACGATATTTTCGTTCACTGTTTTTAAATAAACTACAATAAGTGTGCGCCTGCCGGATTTCAAAACCACGACCTACAATTTGTAAGTCAGAACCACCACTGCTCTTATTTGATTAAAATAATATGATACAAATTAAAGCAGCCGTTTAATTAAAGTGACATATACCACCTACATGGTTTTTATTAAGTACCTACATTGTTACTATGAGAATGGGTTCTCCTTCATTAGTTATGAACAGAACACTCTATGCTATATTAATATTAGCTTTACGATCCTAACTAAAGTCTCGCAAATAATACTTGGACTGATAAAAGGAGACTCATTTTCATTTCGGAATGGAACGAATAATCATATACTGTGAAGTAGGTACTCAACAAAGTAGGAGTCCTTTTGAAAATATTTAGAATACCGTTTTGTATGGTATATTGTATCCATAGACATATAATTATAAATCACGGGACGCGAGCCGCCGAAAAATTTATGAGGTCAACTAACTTTTGAGCGATGAGGGAGATACGCGTGTTTCTAGCGAGGCGGTTATTGAACGTGTTTGCAGCGAGTGATCGAAAAAAGCAGTGATAGCCTAGTGGATTAACCATGTGCCTCCCACGGCGAATGGTTCGAGTTCGATCCCGAGGCACGCACCGCTGACTTTTCGAAGTCATGTGCGTATTAGAAATTAATTATCACTTGCTTTAACGGTGAAGGAAAACATCGTGAGGAAACCGGCATGTCCTAGAACCAAAAATCCGAAGACATGTGACGTCCACCAACCCGCACTGGGCCTGCGTGGTGGACTACGGCCCACTCCCTCTCACAGAGGAGGCCTGTGTCCCAGCAGTGGGAACATTATAGGCCGATTATGCTTGCAGCGAGTTCGCCGCGGGCGCGTAGTGAGCTGTCTGTCTTTTCTGTACCGACACGCCGCGTGATATCACCGCAATAACTGCCAATTTGTTTGCTAATGTTCGAGGGAGACTGTCACGGTGAGATTCTCCCTCGAACGTTCGCAAACAAATTGGCAGTTGTCGCGGTGATATCACGCGGCATGTCGGTACAGAATATACAGGGTGGCAGGTTAGACAGTGGAAATATTTTAAGGGGTCATTGTAGCCACCATTATGAACAACTTTTACTATGGGACCAACCCTGAAATCGCGAAAAAAAACCAGCTGTTCCATACATTTATGTTCACAAAACTCAACAAAATGTATGGAACAGCTGATTTTTTTTTCGCGATTTCAGGGTTGGTGGTTAGCAAAAGTTGTTCATAATGTTTAACCTGCCACCTTGTATAGACAGGTTGGCCGCGGGTGCGCAGCGCGCGCCATTCCGCTCGGTTGAACGGCGCGAGCTCGTAGCGTACACGCAGCGAATACGTCGCGCAGAGCTCGCTAGACATACGCGGCGCATTGACCAATCGCCTTTTTCGAAACACGTGTGCAAGTTGCTAATGTGATAGTGCTGTCAATCTAACACTGAGTCAAATTGACAAGACTAACACGAATATGAATCTCTTCCTAATGATGTGTATGGTATAACAACTACCTAGGTAGGTACCTATATCTCACGCAATCTTAAAAAAGATTTTGCTCAAATGGTCGGTTGTAATGTACTGAAGGTAGGTTTTTTATTACTGACGGTACCTCTTTTATCGCCTAAATGGGCCTTTAGAAGCTTAGTAACGTATGGGGAGATATTCTCTGCAAAGTTATAAGATACAAAGTAAACCAATAGGTCATAAGTATCTATTCTTTAACGGAAACACACAATTTCTCCTGAGTAAGAACTGTTGTAGATGACAAAGTCGATTAAGGTCTTTAATTTTATTTTAAAATTGAATATTCATGCAATCAGCTGTAGAATTTGAATGAATTGAATTTATTCATTGAGATGTGAAAGAGTACCCATTATCTTTGAAAACCGATCAAGTCTCTGATCTGAGATTTGCCGAAAGATTGATCTATTGAAAAATCTCACATTAGCTGTTGTAAGGGACTTAGTTGTAACCTTTGATCATATATGTATAATTCTATATGTTGTAACAAGCGTATTATGCGCGCCTGATGCGTCGAGTTTTGGTTTTGTATGACGCGCGCTCGACTGACCGCAGCGTTTGATCAACGGATAACCTGTTGCATGGAAATTGATCACAAAATTGTATGATATGCTTTCATGATTTAAGTTGGCGTGAGATTTTAAGTGACTCTTTAGAAATTGATGGTCAGTTTCTAAACTCAAGATTAAAAAAATATCTATAGGTATTCTTGCATTAACCTACCTACTTATTAAACCCCAGCTAATAGTAATAATTACTCACTGGTAAGTCAGCGGGATTGGAGAGATTAAGTAAAAAAATGCCTTTTACTATAATTTTTTTTTGTTGACAGGTAAAAGTCTGGAGTGGGGTCTTCGGAAGAAGGGTGTCCTGAAGGCAGTGAGGGAACTGGACGGTAATGAGAGGGAGTCTTGTGAGGCGCTACTCAAAGACGTCAGCATGTACGCGAGAGGTAAACACTTAGTTCAATTGCATTGTGTAGGAACGGAACGGTATGGCAGATGAGTGGATTGGAACATGAAGATGAATGACACATGTGAAGCGTATTGAGTGAAAGAGATAAAAGTATGAAATAGAGTAACTGTGAAAGAGATAGCGAATAAATGTTGAAAACGGAAGAGGAAGCAAGAGACTGAAGGACCGAAGGACGAAGGAACTAAAGAAAGAGGTTTGCTTTGATAAAATAAATAATAATAGGTAGGTACTACGTATAAGAAGAAATAGCGTTTTATTTTGGCTCTCAGTAGGTAAATCCCACATGTACCTACTAAAAAGTTTTAGGGCTCGATAAGGAGACGGAGGGACGAAATGTATGAAAAAGTGCAAAGAATTAGCGCTGGGTCATCTGAAGTGCAATAAATGGAGGGAGGCATCTGCTCAGGAATGGGAAGAATGGGCGAAAAAACGATTTAGGCAACCGCTGTAGTTTATTATAGCTCATCAAATAAGTAAGGCTATATCAAATGACCCAATCGACCAAATGCCTAAAGCTTAGCATTCACTAGCCGCGGAATGTGTCCTTCCGACATCGCGGCATATTTATTTTCAGTTGTAATCAGATGATAATTATTATAATCATAGTTACCACTATGACTCATTAATGGACGAATAAGTATAATTATGTACTTACCTATTTACTTGTTTTTGATACAATAATAAATACAAAAATAATAGATACCGAGAGAAAGTTGAATAAAGAGATTGTATCAGCTACTAAAATACTTATCCATTATGTAATTGAGCTGATTAATTATTTTCGGTAAAGCTTTCCTTCAACGTAGCTAAATCTGATATTCAATCATTATTAAAAACTTTTTAATTGTGGTAATCATCGCTAAGTTCGTTAGCCAGCTTACAAATACGAAATAATTAGACGATTCACTCAGAATATTAATCAAATATGATCTCAAAATTGCTTGATTGTTTGAATAGACTAATTAGATTTCTCGGTATTTCGTATTAAAATCGATACCGACATTCTGGGGAATAGAATCCGATAGCTTTGCTCAACTTGGATGGTCCTTTCACAGTATGGCAGCAGAAAATAATGAACAGAATCTGTGCGTCCGAGATTCTTTTATTGGAAAGTGCAAACCACTGGTTCCACAGTTTGTCGATAATTGGAAAACTGGCAGTTATTACACTTTTTATTTTCCTCCCTGCGTTCTTTTTCTATTTCCAACCGTTTCATAGAATAATTTGATGAAATGAAATTTTCTCACATTGTCAATTCACAATTTTTTATGTAAGTATAATGTTGACCGCACGGTTGTCGCAGTGGCTGAGAGATTGGCTGCTGCGCGACGTGTCGCAGGTTCGATTCCCGCATTGCACACTGGTTTGGCTTTTTGTGTCTGTGAAATTTGTGTTTGTAAACGCACCCACTAAACAGGAGAAATACCAGTGTGGGGCAACGTTTTCTTAAAAAAAAAAAAAAATTCATTGGGTGGATTTGCTGATAAAATCGGGCTTATTATGACTTGCGGGCGGCGGCTTTTGGTTACTTTAAAAGCTTTTGTGTTTAGAAGATCCATTAAAAACTGAGTTGGTGATTGAGGCCCGTATTCCAGAACGATACCTACTCGAGCACCGATCTCTGCTTGAGCATAGATTTCAACCAATCAAATGGCTTTAAATCTATGCTCAAGCAGAGATCTGTGCTCGAGTATCGTTCTGTAATACGGGTCTAAGTTTAGGTACTTGTACGGTCAGCCACAAAAGTAGGTGAACAAAACAGAAAATTAATAGGCAAATTTTAGGAAAGTTGTTAAAACATTGGAGTTTATAATTTAACACGTCATAATATTTAATGGCATAAGTAGGTATACAGGTACAATTTTAATAGTGCTAAGCGATTTCTGTCGCTGGCTGTAGTAAAGAATAAGAAAATAATGTAATTTAACTTTTTTACGATACAGTGGTAATTCTGAGCGTTCGCGGTTCACTGGTGCGAGAGTTCTTGTTGGCTGCGCACGCGCTTGGCATGACGCGCGGTGATTGGGCGTTCCTCGACGTGGAAATATTTCAGGTATGGATGACTACAGGATTACATTAAATATTATATATAATAGTAGGGTATAATATAATAGGGTAATTACCCTAATTTACTTTTAGAATTAATAAAATTGGCGCTGGATATGCGAGTGTACATAATGTGTGTTACTATTTATTCGGAAGTTTAAAATGGTTCCAATTGCAATGTTTGTTATTAATTTCAGTAACTAGCAATGATATATTGTGTAACTTTAATCAGAAAGGATAAAACGCTTTACGTGCAGCGTAAAATACTGTCAATAAAATTAATATGTTTATCTCGTCGCAACTTCATCATGAAAAACAGTTTTAATGTTGTATTTTTTATTAAAACAATGTTTACATGAACTGAGCGTAAATATAAGAATATTTATGCGCCATTTTACAAAATTGCCGTGTCTATCGCCTGGAGAGAAAAGATTTTCCATTTTCGTGCATCGACACGCGCGCTCAATCTAAAGTTAATGATTTTCGATATTAATATTGCTAAGGATTTTTGAAAGTTTGACTTCAACGACCTTTGCTGTAAACGTGGTAAAAAATATTGAGAAACATTGAAAGGAACTAATACCTACAGCAATGAATAATGCGCTTTTGACGTGGCTTAATAGATTACTAAGAAATTCGAATGAATTTTGGTCGTGAATAGATTATCATCATTATTATAAAACGACTAAAATATATCAGACTAAAATATATTATCACTAGCTCCCGCCGGCGGCTTCACCCGCGTTTTCCGAGATAAAAGGTACCAAATTTCATCCAAATCCGTCCAGCCGTTTCAGCGTGAAGAAGTAACAAACATACACACACACGCATTTATAATATTAGTAGTATTATAACGACTCTAAAATAGACTTATGAATAGACCATAAAACGTATAAAAAGAGAATCTATAGCAAAGTGAACGGATTGATCAAATATTCTATTTGATAAAACATTTGCATCTTTCCAAGCTGACTTTCATCAGATGTGAACCAAACTTTGGCAATAAATAAAAAGATAAAACAAAATTCGGATTAACTCTACATACATGTCACATAATTATGTATTTTAGTCAGAAGGCCAATACTCGTAAATAAGAATCTTCAAAATATAATTTCGATTTGATTTCGATATAATCTCAATGGTATAAATGTCACAAATGGTATTCTCATGTACTAAATGACAACGTCAAACGGATAAGAGAATACCATTTCTGACAATGGCATTGAGATATATCGAAACCAAATCGGAACTTATTTTTATTGACGAGAATTGGGCTTCTGGTTCAACTTACATCTATTTTGTGATTCTACACAGAACCAAAATGACGTAAGCGTATGGAAAATCAACAAACGAAGTTCGAACACGGAATAACCAATCACATACCACACCACCAAGTAGATCCCAGTACCGCTTAAAGTCGAACTATTAATTCTAGAGCGCGTCCCCTCAATCATGTACCATTATCGGATATTCTACACACGGCGCTCGTGACCTTTCAGGCTAAGGTAAACCTTTGGCCCCCAGTTGATTAGAACGTATAATGTTGTTTGTACGTGATTACAGACCGTTATTTCGTCTGAGTTGCACTTCTCAAAGGAAAACATGTATTTTAAATAAGAGCCCGCACACATGCAATTAGTTTCAAAGCCATACTTTTCTTTTAGGGCAACTATCGCACAACGAGTATTGCAAGTATGTGAAAACGCATAAATAATGGCTATGCAAACTCGATTTACAATATAGGATAATGAACAAAACTGCTAAAACCGAATAAAGCCAATAAAAATCATGACTGTGTCGTAACTCGTCAGCATGGTTTGTAACTTGGCTGCGCGTTTTTCGGCATTTTGTGTTATTTCTTTTTCAAATGTTTAACATGAACTCTTTTATGTAAAATCTTTTTGGGGTGTTTCGGTAAATACTCACCGTCAATCATACTAGTGTGTTACCTATCGTAATAGTTATTTGTGCAACAAGAGAGCAAAGTCGATTTTTGCTGCGAGTGCTGATTTTGAATCCTGAGAGTGGCGAGGGATTCAAAGGCACGAGATGCAAAATCTTTGCTCTCGTGTAACACACGTAACTTTTCACTTCAGCAGCGAGAAAACTTTAGGAGATAAACAGGAATAGATTGAAATAACTATTAACTCAACTCTTTACGCCAGCCACGAAATTTTATTCCCGCTCTTTTATTTAAATTAAGGCGTGTTCGGAAATAGCTTCCATGATATTTTATTAGGTAGGTACTCAAAATGTATTACGTAACATTATTGAAACTAGAAATAAATATTTACAAGTTAAATATCAGTTTTATTTGCAGTAAATACTTATTTTCGTTTAAATACAACATTAAGTTAAAAATTCAATAATTACAATAAAAGACATAATTATTATCTTTTTGCAAAATTTCTTTAGTTAGTACGAAATTCCGAACGTGTTTGTCTTTGAGGTCGAATTCAAAATCGGAACTTCGAAAGGGCTGGTCTTTGTCTCTCTCTCTTTCTAATGGCGGGAAAGAGATAGAGTGTGAATGTTTCGATTTGTATGATTAACCCAAGGCTGAATAAGATTATTCGCGGCGTTCTGAACAAAAAAAATAAAAAGTTACTTTGTTTCACTCAGTGAGCAAAATCGCATTTTGATCACTGATTTCAGGCAGCAAAACCTACATGTTTGAGCTACTGAAGTGAGAATAGTATATTATGCAATTAGTGAATAAAGGACGGATTTAAAGCGAGGGCCATAGATGAATCACGAGCTAGTGAAGGATTCTAACGATTGAATCACGACCGTGGGGAGTGATTCATGATGATTCAAGTGTTAGAATCCTGAGCGACGCGAGCGATTCATGGCCCTCGATATAAATCCGTTTTATTCAAGAGTTGCATACTATACTTTATACCATGACTACGAGAAAAAGAAAGATTTAAGTGAAAATATACATATAATGAAGAAAAAGTAAAGTTAAATTGGCTTTGATGTAAACCAGCCGTGATTTTTTGGGTAGCAAGCTTTCCACCTTTCCACTATATCGGCCGCCCTCTCTTTCACAAACTCAGGTGTTAACACATCTTCATCACTAGAATGCATTTTTAATCGATTAGAACAACACTAAACAAACACAAAATTAAAGATTAAAGTACCTAACACTAAACTTTGTGTTCGTACAACTTACAGTATTCAAAATAGCGCCAATTTACTAAGGACAGCAAAGAACACAAAACAGTTTTTATTCTAATGCTAAACTCCTTGTCGAAAATGTCGACCAATCAAATTGAATTTAGAACACATCAATATAGGTCGAATACACAGATTACACTTACACTAGATACGGCAAGCCACGACCAAGCGTGCCTTGCATGTTCGACTGTTCGTACTAAAAAAAGTCTGTTAGCTCAGTGACGCTTAGTGATTGAAACAATTCTGTTTACTCTGAGCACATCACTAAATGGCTGGGGTGAAGTTATCGTAGGTATAAAAAAGATGAGACGTTCGGTTTTCATACAATCTAATAACATGCCGCATCTAGCATAGGTTCTTTAAGAAGATAAAGGGACAAGGGACAGGTCAGTTGAATCGGTTTAAATACATTTTATGTTCTGAATTGTTAATTCTCCTTCAATTGAAATAGATCCTGGTCGCGTAAACCTCTGACGTCACGTGAAGTAACGTTTGTCTCTCTACGGTATACCTATTTGAATTCTTTTCCCGATTGTGATTTAACCGTGGGAGATGGATTTAGATTGATTGATATGGATATTTTGTTTTTATTGTTTGTGCTTAAAAATACGGAGAAATAGAAGTGTCGCAAATAGTGTAGGACTGCAAAATACTTAATTACTTTAAATGTTATTTTGTTGCGTTAAAGTTTAGATTATTTAACATACTGACTAGTTAATAATTTGTATTGTTTTATATTTATATTTCTTGTTTAGTAGACTTTGTATAAGACCCTAACGTTTTTTATGACTGTTAATAGAATTGATGAATGGAAAGTTCAAAATTCTTAATCACTATTAGGAATTTTGAACTTTCCATTCATTTATTACTTCTCTACTCTACTTATTCCATTACTTATACAAATCGAATCGAATTAAAATCGATTTAGAACTTGACATCTGACGTCTGTTATTTTAGGAGGAACCCGGAACAATTAAAATAATTTATCTATCCCTAACAAATACTGTAATCCATTTTTAACCGACTTCCAAAAAGGAGGAGGTTCTGCATTCGGTTGGTTTTTTTACCTATATTTTCCTATTTTATTACCAAGGGTGGGTATTGGGGCGAGACAGGCTGGGCAGCCGACGACGAACGGGACACCGCCGCACGCGCAGCCTACGAAGCGCTACTCCGAGTCTCCTTGAAACTGCCGACAGGAGACAGGTTCGACGAGTTCGCTGATGCTGTCAGAGCGAGGGCCAAGCAGCACTACAATTACTCTTTCTCTGATGGTGAAGAGGTAAGGGTATGTCAATGTAGGTAGTGGGTATGCGACAAAGTAGTTGTGTAGTAATAGAATGTTATAGAAAATTGAGGACCAGGTAATTATTCGCGGAAGGGCTCATTTTTATGGTTACCTGCTCTGAAAAACCAGTTCGACACATACTTCTCATAACAAGCGGAAAGCTTGACGCGTTTTAATAATTATATAGGTACTCAGAGGCACAATTAACCGGCCACCTGTGTTTAGTGTCATCACGTTTGCTTTCGAAATCGTAAAAATGCTTCGGGAACACAAATCAGAAAAGCAGTGAGAGTAATAAGTGTTTAATTTATTGCTATAGTAGCTACTTATGAAGTAACATTCATCATGATATGCTTTATTTAACTTAAACAAACGTGGTGACACTAAACATAGGTGGCCGGTTAATTGTGCCTCTGAGTATATTTAATGATGATTAAGAATAGGATAACATAATTTACATAGTAGATACTAGGTTTTCTCGTGCATAGCGAAACTTTTTAGTTGGTATTTTACGAGTTGAGCATAGCGGTATTTTTAAGAACCGGTCAAGTGACTTTGACAAAATACCGGTATAAAGTTATATCGATTAACTAGATACCGATATAACTTTATACCGTACTCAAGTATTTATAAAAACAATGGGAGAACATGCCACAGCAGCAACAAGTCAAAATGGGTCAAAAATGTTGAGGAAAAGGAAAATATCGTACCCAATGCTGTAATTTACGGTTTTCAGCTGCCGACCTCGTACAAAATTCACTTTATCTTACACAACGGAGTTGGCCGAGGGTTGAATAAGATGAATTCTTGGACCAGTGAACTTGTGAATTGATGTATATTTAGATCAGACGTTTTAGTGTAAATAATTTCCTCAAAGAAGGGGACAAGGGGATGTATAAGTTGTTACTTAACAAAACGTTACTAAAACATTGTTAACCAGCACTTTGCTCGCGACTTTGTCACTTTGCCACAGGAACTGTGCATGTTTTTGGGATAAAAAGTAGTTTTAGCATTCAGGGATAACGTAACTTCCTATTAATGAAAGAATTTCCAGAATCTGATCAAAGGTTCCGGAGATTACCTCATACAAACAAACTTGACCTCTTTTTAATATTAGTTTAGACATAGATTGGATACTCTGGGATAAAGCCGTATGTCGCCGGTAATCCTGGATACTGTATCGTCCGTATAAACGTTCAACATTTTCAATTTATTAGCTACCTGATTGCGATGTGCAGCCTTGATCGATAGAGTAGCATATTCCATCGGTCAAGGTTACGTGAGTCTCATACGTGACCCGATAGAAGACTCTTGCAAAGATGCAATTTTGTAAAAGGTAGGTACTAGGTATGCGATCAAAATAAGAATAGGACTGACATTGCCATATTGTCACGTTTTGTATTGAAAATTGAGCTGTTTTGTATTAAAAAATCTATTACAATAGATTTGGTAAATCTAAGACTCATGAAAAAAAAAGTTATTGATTAGCAAATTAATTTCTTTGTAAGAATTACTTTTTAAGTGATAGTTGACAGTTCGAGGTCATTCTTATCGCGATCGCATAGTAAGGCCCGTATTCCAGAACGATACTCGAGCACCGATCTCTGCATTTTTTTTTTTTTTTTTTTTGAGGATGGGAAATCATCAAATGACCCCTCCCGCTCTGGGCGGAGCGGAAGGGAGTGTCAGACTCTTACTGACTAAAACCCACCCATGTTCCTTCGTTAGCCCTTTTGTCCGGGTCAGCGGTATCCCTTCCGGACAATCCCGCTTTCCTGGCAGGCTTGGGCCCTAGAGGGCCCCCTCTCTGATGCTGGCATCTCTTTGAGGCGCGCGTGGAACACGTACGCGCCGTTCGGCACGGGCCTGGTCCTGATCGGACGGTGAGCTACCCATTACTCACCGCCCGCAGGCCCGCGCCTACGGTGGCCGGGAGTCGTCACGCGGCTCCCGACGCCCGGAGCGTCTACCGCGGCGGCTTGGACGGGAGAATCTCTCCCTCTCACCGATCTCTGCTTGAGCATAGATTGAAACTAGTTTCAACCAATCAAATGACTTTAAATCTATGCTCAAGCAGAGATCGATGCTCGAGTATCGTTCTGTAATACGGGCCTAAGTATGCTGCTATAGGTTGAGTGGTGGTAGCCATCAGTGGCGAAGAGCGAGGGGAAGTCGGTACGAGAATACCATTTATAACATTGAGACTAGATCAGAACTTTATTTTGAACCAGGTTAAGTGGTGGTAGCCATTTTAAATGAAGAGCATACGGTATTATACGGATCATTTAAAATGGCTACCAGTGGCGAAGGGTGAGGGGAAGCCGGTACAATAAAATAATAACAAAATTATAAATAATTTCGTTTTACTTATGTCATTCCTATTCACCTATTCAAAATATGTAAATACAGTGAATAAACGATAGGTATGATATAAGTAAAACGGAATTATTATAATTTTGTTGCTATTTTATTGTACCGGCTTCCCCTCACCCTTCGCCACTGGTAGCCATTTTAAATGATCCGTATAATACCGTATGCTCTTCATTTAAAATGGCTACCACCACTTAACCTGGTTCAAAATAAAGTTCTGATCTAGTCTCAATGTTATAAATGGTATTCTTTTAATACAACGAATCGAAAATTGACCAAAGGTTGATTTAAACCAAAACCATTTTTAGTCAATTCAAAATACAGGGTAAAATTAAAACCAGTGCGGATATTGTAGGAGGTGAAAGTACTCATGTACTCAACTTTTATTATGGGACCGACACGGAAATATGAAAACAAAAATCAGCTGTTCCCTACAAAAATGCACTACAACACGATCAAAATGTATGGAACAGCTGATTTTTTTTTTCAGATTTCAGTGTCGGTCCCATAATAAAAGTTGTTCATATTCATGAGTACTTTCACCTCCTAAAATATCCGCACTGGTTTTAATTTTACCCTGTATAATTGCACACTTCTGCTTAGATTTTTGAAGAAAACAACCGCAATGTTATATCTGCGGCACGCTATGATGGCCAATTTGACGTTAAGTCCGCTCACGAACGATCGACCCGTCACTATTGAAAATAAAGTACAGCAAATGTTCTTTCAAAAGTAGTTGTCAATTTTTACGAAACTTTATGAGCGGACTAACTTCAAATCGGCCATCAGAGCTTGGCCGCTGATATAGATAGGTAGTATACAACAGCTACATTTACTTTCGGCAGGTAAACTTCTTCATCGGTGCCTTCTACGACGGCGTGTACTTATTGGGCATGGCACTGAACGAGACCCTGACGGAAGGCGGAGACATCAGGGACGGCAGGAACATCACCAGGCGCATGTGGGGACGGGACTTCCACGGTAAGGGTTGCAAGCAGCACTTAGGGCCGTAAGATCAATCGTAGCTTAAACCACGGAAGAGAGTTTAATTTCCCGTCTTCGATTGTTTCCTAAACATGAAACAGTAGGAAACAATAGAAGACGGGAGATTAAACTCTCTTCCGTGGTTTAAGCTACAAGCGGATCAACAGGGTATTCAAAAGTTTGTTGCGCGGCGCGAATGTATGTGTGTAATAATGTATGTAACTAGGATTCCTATAACTAGGATTCATAATTATAGGTATCCTAGTTTTTTATTTAACACTTTTTAGAGCCACTCACTGAGTGGCTCTAAAAAGTGTTAAATAAAAAACTGGCGTGAAGTGGCGCTAGCAATCTGAAAGTTTAAAGTGCCGCAAGCCGCAGCCGTTCAAACACTTAGTTAAAAGAAAGACATTATTTTTTGTTGACGTGACGTAGTTACACGTTTTATTAATAGCGTTTTGTACTTAGCGTTGCTCCGCTGAAAGTGATATTTATGCCGCTAATCTGCCAGCATTGCTGTATTTTGTTTTGTATGGCATGGTTTCTGATGTAATTGTAGGCTCCAATGACATTCTTTGAACCTCATTAACGTTGGAAACTCCTTATTGTTGGAGGGGTCTAATGGCGGCGGTGGTAATTTTCCATCATGAGTCAACTGCCTACAAAGATGTTTTTCTCTCAGTTATTGGCTTTTACCAAAATCGCCTACGGGCCTAATATTCTCCATTGTTATCGGTCTTTAACATCGTTAATGGCTTATTGGCTATAAAAAATGTACGGAATCAGTTTGATAGACCCACGGTTTTGTGTTGGTGTTGGCCAAATTAATCTTTTATACCTATAAAACAGTGCAGTGACTGACTAACAGACAGGATTTGAAAATTGGAGGAAATATTCCTTGAGTACCCTAGAGCTGCTAATTAGGATTTTTTTGAAAAGCCTTGCTGAATGGTAAAGGACAGGGATGTACCAATTTGTGGCGCGGAGTGTCACAACCAAAAATTCATAAAATTAGGTATACATATAAACTCGATTTTTCAAAACTTTATCAGATTTATTTAATTTGTAATGATAAAGAGTCCCGAGTTTCTGACAAAAACACTATACCTATAGAGTTCGAATTAGTTATTTTCTCGAACTTAACCTCAAAAAGGTAAATTACAAATAAATACAAATTGCGAGATTCATCTAAAAATAGCTAACAATACAGAAAGAACATTGAATTTTCTTCCAAATACACTGGTTTGGTCGTGATACAAAGATCTTTCAGTTTGGTACGGGGCGCGATACATTGGCTGGCATTGTCTTTTCTATGAAGAAAATAACGACATTGTTTTGTTTTTCGACTTCCACGCGGACGGAGTCACGGGCACGGCTAGTCGGATATATTTTCCATTTCGAATGGATTGAAATATCTGGAAATCCTAATTAGAGGTAGGACTTCAATTCAAACAAAAGGTTAACGATTTCAACGTGTTTATTGTTTAAACATTGTTTATACCAACGTTAATAGCTTTTTGAGTAGTCAAAAACACGGACAGAACAACAAAGACCCAATTAAAACAAGTACACAATAGTAGAACGGCACGGTTCAGTGAATATTTTTATAAACTTGAAACGTAGCAATTATTGGTTCATACGCAGTCTGAAAATAATCCATAGGTAATCAGAGACTGCGTACAACGATGTTTCATAATTTAAATCATCAATAGGTACATAGTTATTGTTCTAAGGGTATACATATAATAAGAATGTAAGTTATATGTGTTATTAATGCCATTAATTAATGTAAGTTATCAATTTCAAAGTTGCTTCCGTAATTAATCGAACTAGTATCGAATACTGAATACCTTTCTTCAATATGTCTCTCGTTCAACTAGTCACCCAGTATACCTCTTACTACCAAATCACAATAATCCTTACTAATATTATAAATGTGAATGTAACTCTGTCTGTCTGTCTGTCTGTGTGTTACTCAATCACGCCTAAATTACTGAACCGATTCAAATGAAATTTGGTATAGAGATAGTCTAGAGCCTGAGAAAGGACATAGGCTACTTTTTAATGCGAAAAAAGGGCTGTAAAGGGTTGAAATAGGGGATGAAAGTTTGTATGGAAATTACGTCGTTTTTAAAGCTAGAAGCTTGAAACTTATTTTTGAGGTTTGGGATGTAGGGTAGGTGTAGGGTATGTGTAGGGTAGGTGTAGGGTAGGTGTAGGGTAGGTGTAGGGTAGATGTAGGGTAGATGTAGGGTAGGTGTAGGGTATGTGTACTAAACTTTACCCGTGCGAAGCCCGGGCGGGTCAACTAGTAATGCCTAAATATGACTTGTAAGTTGTAACAAATAATGATTAACACTAACATAGTGGTACTATCACAGGTATAACAGGGCACGTCCGCATAGACGCCGTCGGTGACAGGGATGCAGACTACGCCATCTTGGACCTGGACCCAGTTACTGGAAAATTCGAGGTAAGACTCTACAACTACATATATTTCTTACAGTATGTATGTGTTGTTGGTTAAAGAGGATATACAGGGTGGCAAATTAGACAATGGAAATATTTTAAGGGGTCATTGTACTCATAATTATGAACAACCTTTACTATGGTACCAACCCGGAAATCGCGAAAAAAAAATCTGCTGTTCCATACATTTTATTGAGTTATGTGAACATAAATGTATGGAACAGCAGATTTTTCTAGCTAGACACGTGGGATGACTGGTGTTTGATTGATACTATAACTATAAATTATTGATATAGCATTTTTTTTCGTATATTTTGTATTGTAATCACATTCTAATAGTAAAATATTGTTGATGTATGGCTCTACAGCAAAAGGCAGATATACATTTCGCAATCTATTGATGTTCTAAACATTATTATGTGCATATCAATGGACTTCATATCTGACCGTAGACGAGTTGCGAGTATGTGACCATAAATAAAGTATAGGATGTCGCACTAGATCTGATTGAAAGTATGTGATACAAGTCTCGAAATAATACAGGGTGGCAGGTTAAACAGTGGAAATATTTTAAGGGGTCATTGTACTCATCATTATGAACAACTTTTACTATGGGAAACTTAAACCCTGAAATCGAGATAAAAAAAATCAGCTGTCCATACATTTTGTTGAGTTATGTGAACATAAATGTATGGAACAGCTGATTTTTTTTTCGCGATTTCAGGCTTGGTCCCATAGTAAAAGTTGTTCATAATGATGAGTACAATGACCCCTTAAAATATTTCCACTGTCTAACCTGCCACCCTGTATATTCAGCATATTATACCCTGCCTATAAAGTAATCACATTAAATGATACTACATGGCATTATTAGAATATAATAACATTTAATACTCGTATTAGTCTCGGGACATTTTTTTTAACAAATCGTGTAGATGCGTAGAGATATCACGCGAATATTATTAGGTCAAAGACCCATGGCGGTCGAGATAGTCCAATGGTTGCTATTTTATTAAAATTTATATCATTATTATAACAGATATTTATATCAGCTTGCACTAGCTGCTGTACTATTCAATGTGATAATCTCACCTGTATACAGTCTCGTAATATCGCCTTGTGCGATAAATGCGTCTTTTATGTCACTGTTTTATTTGCCATATAGGTATATAATGTATTATTCATTAAGACGACACAGTAGCCAGCTTGCCATAAATGTGGTTTTCTTATTAAAACCTTAACTTTAATAGTTATTGTTATCGTGCTTTATTATACAATTAATAGGTACATTATTAATAATTAAGATGCTCTTAAGGTGCGCCTACGCTAGACGAACCGAGCACGAGTGGAGCACAACAGCACAAGTCGAGCACAAATTCGCGTAGTGTAGGCCGACTAACGAGCGCACCTCGAACATTTGACTCGTGCTCGTGCATTCGCATAGCATCGCGCTTGCAGTAGGCTCGTGGACGTCCAGTCTACACTTGAGGACGCGCAGAGCGGCTCCGCTCGTGCTCGGCTCATATAGCGTAGACGCAAGCGCACCTAAAGTACACCATTAATTACATGAGCCTCGCGCCGCGCAGTACAAATCGGTGGACAAATCCGTCATCGGCCACACACTACACGAGTGCGTAGTTGCAGTACAGTCCATTGTGTACTTTCGGTAAGCGGTTCACGGTTCGCATTTGTCCGGCGCGGCAGGGGTGTGGCTCGGCGCTCGCGTCTTCAGACGGCGAATAACCGCGAACCTTAACATTCACATGCAGACAAATCTGGTGGATGAGTGCGCGTGTAATAGTGGCCATTAAAAAATTACTCGATTAATCTTTCGTTTTGATCAACAATATATTTATGAAAATATTATTACGAAATAAAATAAATGTCTTTGCCCTTTAATGGCCATAGGTTTGCTCCCTAATATACACGAAGTGTAGGTGTACTATACACATCTACCTAACCCCTCGGGGAATGGCCGTGATGTTAGAATACCTCGACCCTTTTCACTGCAACAGTGTCTTCTAAACTACGTGCTAATTACTTTGAAAGTCGAGCGTCTTTGGAACTTCTAACTAATTCACTCACAGTTGGCATTGCAAACAATTTCTTAATTAACCTTAAATAAATACACCAAATCACTAATTGATGTGTCTGATTTGATAATGAGAGTTACGAAAACATTACTTACCTACTTGAAAGAATTAATTGGCATTATTAATTTATTATGGCAATTATCGGCCGTAATGAAGTTGGCATAATTAATTGTGGCAATTATCGGCCATATTGGCCGTCAAATTTATGGGCATTTTCTGTTCCGTGATTGCGGCTGACGTGTTCTTGAGACCGTGAATATTGGTATTATAGTTTAAACGCTGTGTAGCAGCACTTGCAGCCATCAGGCTAGGTGGAGTGACAATTTTCGCACGAGAGTTGGTAATAGTTGGATGAGATTGGCCGAGGATCGAGTGCAGAGAGCCATTGGAGAGGCCTGATATGATCAGCACTGGACTGCTATTGGCTACTAACTAATAAATATGCTTGGGCTATGATCTATGATATAATATTTAAAGCTGTACTGTAGGTTGACAAAATTTGTGAAAGATGATCATTGATTCAAACGCATTTATATTTTTTAATAAAGATTGACGTAGCTGCTTTTTTTCTTCTACAATATCAGATGGTACGAGTCACGATAAAAATAAGGTAAAACTTGTACCTACATAAATGATTTGGAGCAAGAGACTTTCGGCTATAGAAGTCTTCGGCCTTGAGATGATTATGCTTGGTATTTCTTTAGGTGGTGGCATTCTTCCACGGACTGAATAGCAGCTACAAACCAGTCGCAGGAAAAGCCATCCACTGGCCTGGGGGGCGACGGGGGCCCCCAC
This sequence comes from Thalpophila matura, assembly GCA_948465475.1. Lineage (NCBI taxonomy): Eukaryota > Metazoa > Arthropoda > Insecta > Lepidoptera > Noctuidae > Thalpophila > Thalpophila matura. Next base: position 4,173,526 of record OX419191.1, read on the forward strand.
CAGACACTCCTAGATGCGGCTTCTTATGGAATGACCCCATGTGCCAGGGTGGTAAGTGTTTTATAATTATGTTTTTATGCATAATCTCTTTGTTTCAGGATTGTTTTATCTATGTTTACCAAGTAAAAATGTAATGTAGTAATTAAGTAAGGTTTTACTGAATTAGTTATAAACAAAAATGTAACAATTTTAATATACTGGATATAGGGTTTAAGAAGGGACGTATTGAAGGAAGGTATTCAGTATTCGATACTAGTTCGATTAACTAGGCTAAAAATCTTGAAAAGGCTTGAAATCATGAGAAAAGGCAACTGTTTCGTACAAAAATATCCATAACACTCGACATAATCGATTAAACACCTGTTTTTTTTTTCATAATTTCAAGGTTAGATAAAATCCTATATTATAGTTAAATAGCCGATATAGATAATGTGTTAGGTAATAGTTAGGTCGCCGATATAACATGTGATATCAAGTATCGCGCTACAGTTTATGGGTGAAACCCGCATCAAAATAAACAGTCGCTCAAAGTTGCCGAGCCGAACCCCAATAGTAAACTTGTTGCATGAGTTAGGTACTATAAAATATAAGAGGCTAACTAAGCAGCACAATTGACTGGCGGTCGGATAAAAAGTAAGTAAATAAATAGTTATAGGTGTCATCAGTACCCCGATCATGAGTTTTTTTGACGTGTAGTATCGTTAACGTAAGCATATTTTGAATTGAAAATACACGTTTGTTACACAATATTTATATATAAATTAAATACTTAATTAATTTCTCTGTATTTTTTAAAATGTGCAAATTGTATAAAATTTTATCAAAATGTTCCAGAACTGCTGTATTTTGAATTCAAAATATGCTTACGTTAACGAAACTATACGTCAAAAAAACTCATGATAGGGGTACTGTTTTCCGCACTTAGCCTTTTGATTGGGTCATTGTGCGTGTGTGACCACAGGAGCAAGTTCGTGCTCACTAGTTCGCTCAGCTCCTGCCGAAAAGATAATAAAATAATTTCTGCCTCGTCTAGGATAAACTTACTCAAGTTTGCCCCTTTGTCGCGAGCCATGGGATTACTTAATCTAATTTCTATGGATATAGACATATTTCACTGTAGCCTGTTGAGGTTCACAGAAGTTGCACAAAAGTTCATTGAAAATTGTGTATGATAATTTTAAATTGTGTAAATATACCATAAATATTTTCTACAAGTATCGTTTCAACGTAAATTGCAAAGGCGTAGCTTCATATTCATACCTTGATGACTTCCGTTCTAATTAACTTTGTTGTTAATTGATTACCAGACAATCCAATTACGCACAGCAATCTACAAATACAATATATAACAACAGGTGTCAAGGAAATGTGATTATATTATTATATAGTCTGCTGACTCTAAATACGGCTGGCGCGACGTAGCCGTAGTCATAACTGCTGTAGCTCGTAGCGACTACGCCGTAGCGGCTACGATGTAGCACTTTAGATATTACTGTCCGTAACGAATAAATTAGAACTTTTTTGTATCCAAGGAGGAAATAAATCTGCTGTAGGCTTGGTCATAGTTTGGTTATGTCTCAGACAATATATCAATGGTCTAAGGGTTATGTAGCTAAGGTTCCGCGGACCACCATTTTGGGAACCGCTGATGTAGATAATAGAATGTATACATATTTTAAATCTATTAAGGAAACTGCCGTACAACCTCAGATTATAGAAACAAGGAGATATGCCATCATAGCAAATTAGTACCGGAACAACTGATGCCACTTTTAGTACATTTTTCGACACAATTACGCGCATAATTAAGCGCTCCTTGTGAATAAAAAGATCTACCACGCATTAAACATTCCGCACACCCTCAATCTAACATTGTTAATCGTCACTCAACACTAGCACTAAACTGTATTTATACCATCGATCGTGTTCGGTTCGTCGCCAGCGCGTACGTTTTTAATATGAGCAATTTGCTCAAAATCAGGCATCAAGCTCGATAGCGCCTTGGCACATCTCCCTTGTTTCTATGATCTGAGCGTACAACCAAAACTCAAGTAAAAGTAGGAACTTTAGGTAGTAGACATTTTCTATGGTAAACGATGTTGTCGAATGGCAGATTCAATAAAATGATGAGCTCAAAGCAGGGAAATTACATGTATTTTGGTTGGAATTTACTATTTTGATTTGTAAAATGATTATAAGTTTAAGCAATATTTTTATTATATCCATATAATACTTCTAACACTTTGTCCTTGTGACTAAACAGGTAAAGCGTAAACTAATATCAGCGAGAACTTTATCAGACAAATAACCGCTTCATTACGCCGGTGTTAATTATTTATAATTTTTAATTAAATCCAGACAGGTAACTCTGAAACTTTTAAATTAGATGATTTAAGTTTGTAATGGTCTGTTATAAACTAGTGTGCTAGCTTCCACGGTGCATAACTCCTGGTTATACAAAAATACAGGGTGGCAGGTTAGACAGTGGAAATATTTTAAGGGGTCATTGTACTCATCATTATAAACAACTTTTACTATGGGACCAACCCAGAAATCACGAAAAAAAAATTAGCTGTTCCATACATTTTGTTGAGTTATGTGAATATAAATGTATGGATCAGCTGATTTTTTGTATGCGATTTCAGGGTTGGTCCCAGAGTAAAAGTTGTTCATAATGATGAGTACAATGACCCCTTAAAATATTTCCACTGTCTGACCTGCCACCCTGTATAATTTTTGTGACATGTTATAGCCGTTGAAAATGAAAGGTAAAAACAAAAGTGTATCTTAACTGAGTTAGAACATTTCTAACCTACTGAATTGATAACGCAAGACGCTGTTAAGTATTAGGTAAGATTTTCACTTATCCATTAAGTTAATAAAATAAATTCTACAAAACAATCCATGTACCTACAGTAAATTGCTCAAAATGTGATGACTTGATTGTTTAACAGATTTTTTGTCCGGTTATTCCTATTTAAATGTTTTTTTTTTTCAAATGTAAGTTAAAACACGTAAGCGTTTTGCTGTCCATTATACTGTAAGTTTGTATTGTTGTTGAATAAATAAATAAATAAGATAACCCAATATAGATAACCTAAGGTAACCTAACCTGAAAGAAGATGGAAAAGGTACGTAATTTCTATAAGTCAATGCTCCTGCTGGCTTAGCCAATGTATCTAGTATTACAATGGCAACACTGCTATGTACAACGTTTGTTCCACGCTGCCCGGACAGAGGCGCAGACGGTCATAATCTATTGCTTCATCGGGCTGGCAGTCTTCCTAACCTTTGCAGTTACCGCCGCATGCGTTGCCTACAAGTAAGTTAATAAACATTAATCTCTCTTTAACACTCATTGAGGATAAAATGAGACAGAATTACAATTGTATTGTTTGGCGGCCGCAGGAGGTCGGCGGTCTATTTGTGACTTAAAAAGAGATTAATGCTAATGTAATAGGAATTTTTCTGTTGTAAATTAGTAGCAATATGCTCACCTCCTAGGACATAGGACGTTAGGGCTGCCACCACCTAAATTACTGACACCACACAAAGATTTCAAAAACTCCGGACATTGCTCAAAATCTGGATTTTATCCCGGATACCCTTGAAAATATTAAAAAAATATGATAGCTAAGCATTACTAAGCTAAGTCACAAACTAAAGAAAACGAACGAAAATGCCAAACGTAACGATCGTCCCGTCTGTAACACACTTTTTGGGAACCTCCGCGGACGCCCCCGGATAGCCTCTGAAACTAGAATAAATCCGGACGGATGACAGCCCTAGACATATAATATAACTGGAGTGAAGTGAAGTGGGTATAACACGCGCCGATAAAGCAAATCTAAAATGGCAGCACGTTATTGCTGTCTTTACTCACACACGTCGGGTGTGAGTATAGTCAGCAATAACGTGCGAGTGAGAGAGAGGATAAAACTTGAACTTGTCTTGAGTAAACCAGAGCTTGTTTAACTACAAAAACTAACATCTTTTCTAATAAATAACGATCGTCAGGAGCCTTTTTAATGTTCAGTTGAAATACTCAAAACTTATCCACTTCAAAAGAATAACTCAAGGATTAGTGAAAGCAAAACAATTTGAGACAATGAAATTCCGAACAGTCTTATTGAATTAAATAAGTTACATTACAATTCTACCGTCTACGTGAACATTTCATTGGATAATTCGAATATACATATTTAAGTACTGTATTTTCTTTTTTATTATTTTCTCTTGAGTTGAGAATCGGAACGATAAAAAGAAAGAAATTACATAAAAAATATTTTGATTGTTTTTTGTCGACGATCACACAGACATTAGTTTTTAATTTACTTTATGGAAATATTATTTAAAATGCAAAATAACAAGGCTTTAATTGATATCGTTATCATTAAACGTCAGGCTTTCAAAGTTTGTTTATTAACTTTCATTCATAATTATCATTTTATTTTACGCACAAACCCTGATAAACTTCTAAAGCTTAATTGACATTTTCTCTTTTAGCCTGTCGTTAGTAATCCCGGCTTTGGCCAGGGTAAGCTTAATTGACAAACTAGATAAAAACAGCGGTCAGAGGATAGCCAGAGAAAAGTTATTCTTTATTTAATCGCTTTGGGTTCAAACCACACTGTTCACGCATTGCAGATTATAATTATTTTTACCCGACTGCCCAAAAAGGAGGGTACGGTACCTAATGTTTTTCAAGACAGGGTTTTAATATTTAAATATTACGCAGTCGGATTTTGTTTTTTTTCTAAAAATATGTTTATGTTAATAATCAAGCTACTTTCTTTATTGGTGCAATTTTGAGGTCATTTTTGAGGGTTCCATACCTCCCGAAAAACGGAACCCTTATAGGATCACTTTGTCATCCGTCTGTCCGTGGCAAGTAGTAGAGGCATCTTGCTCATAAATGGCGCTATTGCATATTTCTACTGTAATATGTATTTTATTTTATATATCTACATACTTACATAATTAAGTTTGAACGGAACCCTCAGGCTGTGAGTCCTACTCGCATTTGTCTGGTTTTTCTTTATTAATGCATCATTTTCTGACAGGCAGGCTCGAATAGACGCGGAGTTGAACAACACTTCTTGGCGAGTTCGGCCCGAGGAGGTGCTGGTGGAGGTTGGCGCAGGACTAGGAGCTAGTCCAGCGCTGCACAGCATCAACGAAGTGCTCAAGGCATGTGTGGTAACTGACGAGCATTTAACTATCAGATTGTAGGTAACTGTTCCACTGCAAGGAAGGAATGAGCATTGTCACAACACAACAAGAACGTTAAATGATGCGATGCATTTTTGGATAATGTAATCTGATTGCGAATTACAAAATAATATTAATTTGAATATTATAGTCTGAGTTAAACTCATCCCAAAAACAGATCATAATCATTTTTTACCTGAGTTTATTGGATAACACAGTAGAAATGTGTTTTAATTGTTTACCTGTTAAATTAATATTATTTTGTAGTTCGCTATCAGATTACATTTTTCAGAAATACATCTTTTAATTTAATATTGTTAAAATATGGTTCTCTGCGAGTGAGAGAGGTGACAAAATGCGGGAGCCCCCTTAATAACGACACGCAAAAATATGTCGGATATTTATGTTTAATGTAGCAGATATAACTAAAAGAATATTAAATTAGGTATCTTTCAAAATTAATAAGCTCATAAAGAGATGCTGTTTATCAAATAAACAATAATAAAATATAATTGGTTCTGTTAAATTCAGGCAAGCTGTACCATTCAATTATTTCAAAATTAATAAGCTCATAAAGAGATGCTGTTTATCAAATAAACAATAATAAAATATAATTGGTTCTGTTAAATTCAGGCAAGCTGTAACATTCAATTATTTCGTTGTTCGAGCGAGCGATACACGATATAGGTACCGATGTAATTGGAGCTTATAATCAAATGAAGCGACTGATTCCCTTATTTTTTTAATGTATAGCTCCGTTTCATTTAATGTATTGATAAAAAACCTGTCAAGTGTGACTCGGGATACAGATAATGTGTGATACCTATGTCACTTGTGATATTGTTGAATTATTAATGCAACGCAAACGCATAAAACAATTAACTGTTCGTGCAAACAATTTTACGATCTTCTGTTACCATTACCTTGGTAGGTAAGTTAATCTAATTTAACACTTAGAAGTTTTCAAAAGATCTATTTTCAAAGTGCTTTTAAGTGACTCTTAATCCTATATTATCAAATATTAAGACAGAATGTAATGTATCATAACGTACCTTCGTCGTGTGGTTTGGTATAATCGCACTACCACTTTCTCTGAGACTATTAGATTAAGATTAAAGTATTGTCATTACCTACTGTCTACTTGACTGAAATATTAAGGCTCGTATTACAGAACGATACTCGAGCACAGATCTCTGCTTGAGCATAGATGTCAACCAATCAAATGGCTTTAAATGTATGCTCAAGCAGAGATCTGTGCTCGAGCGTCATTCTGTAATACGAGCCTAAGTTTCTTATTGTACAGGATGAATTTGAAATATTGGACAAATCGAAATGGCAGGTTCAGTACCTAACTGTTACTAATTCATTGTTGTTGTTTTACATCCACTGATTTATTATTTTATTTGAAGAATCACACATTTCGTGATGATGTCAGTTAAACGCAGGCGATTTTTGCTTGTTTACAATTTTACTCCATAAACAATAATTTACCTACAACTTATTGTATTATTTACTCGTATTTTTACAAAATAAATATATCATTGTTGTTTTTATTGTATCTTTATCAATTGCAAGTTTTTTTTTCTCATTAATCTGCTAAGTTTGATGATTAAAGCAATATTTGCCAATATCTTTAGGTGTCTTCAAATTGTTAATCCTGTTGCTGAAATACCTCCTCAGTATATTTTAACGTGTTTATTATGTTAAAACTATAGCTCTCTCTGGGCTGGAGTACTCGTAGCAGCACTGGGGCAGCCTCCACCTTAGGCACCCCTTCCCTTACCCTGTCGTCATTCACCGTGGGCCTGTACAAAGGCAACAGGGTCGCAGTCAAGAAGATTCATAGAAAAAAACTGGATCTTAATAAGAAACTTCTGTGGGAGATCAAACAGGTTTGTACAAAGAATACTTTGATTCTGACACTAAGTCCGATATAAATAGTTGTTAAGCAGTATCGTTGTTGCTGTTGCGCAACTTGCAACTGCACATGTAAGATAGAGATGGGAACATAACTTAGCCAAAGCACGTTCTAAGTAATGTTTATTTATCTCGGCTTAACTGTTTCCGCGTTCGTCTGCGTAAAATTTTGCCCCGACTCGCAACAGTTTTTATTTTTTTTACCCGAAAACCCTGAATATTTTTGGTATAATAATAACTTAGAACAAACAAATTATTAGATACTAGCTTTTGCCCGCGACTTCGTCCGCGTTCCCGTCGTTTTTCGTAAAAAAGTAGCGTATGTCCTTCCTCACGGTTCAATGGTTTTGATGTAACAGACAGATTAACTTTCGTATTTTAGTAGGGAAATAAATTATGTCAATCCGCAATACTGTTGAAAAATATCGCAATAAGGAACCGCAGAATATTATTATTAACAGCTGTGCCCGCGACTCCATCAGCGTGTAACTCCTTGTGTGTAATACAATCAGAAAGCTCCGAACTGCTAAGCTATCGGGAGTTACACGTGTTATTGTGAGTCAACCATAATAGATAGACATATGCTGTTGTGGAATATTTTTTAGATAATTTTATGTAGAATATTTCCGTTTTACATGATTTCTATGTAGCTTTAACCATTAAGGCTGCACACGCGACGGAAGCTTAAAAAATGGAGTAACTTCTCCCGTTTTCCCAACATTTCCCTTCACTGCTCTGCTTCTATTGATTGTAGCATGATGTAAAGTATACTATAACCTGCCCAGGAGTATGAAAAATAATTGTACCAAGTTTCGTTAAAATCCCTCGAGTAGTTTTTGTTTCTATAAGGAACATACAGACACACAGACAAAAATTTTACTGATTGCATTTTTGGCATCAGTATCGATCACTAATCACCCTCTGATAGTTATTTTGAAAATATATTTCATGTACAGAATTGACCTCTATACAGATTTATTATAAGTATAGACTAGCTGCTCAATTTTATAAAGTTATAGGATTCAATTTTGTAAGGGATAAATAAAGCTAAATAAATAAATAACTTAGATCACACTTGAACAGTCTTGTATCTGTCTGTGGAAGACCCGTTAAAATTGGTTCAGCCGTTTCAAAGATTTTGTTGGAATTACAGACGGACAGTTCAATTTTATTTATTTGTTTAATTACGTATACTATCGTCTTTTTTACCCGACTATGGCAAAGTCTAAAGGAAGGGTTATGTTTTTTTTATAAATAAGGGTTGAAAAACGAATGATGTCAGCGAAATATTATTATTATTTTTACTAACTGCAACTTACTACCACTTTTTATTATGTCTAATATTGTTAATTAGGTAGGTACAGAATTTCAATGAAAAGTGTTGCAGTATGTAATTAGTGCGTACACAAAGCCCGCGTCGTCATTTCACGTCAATTAGATTACTCCTAATTACTCTAATGGGTCTTTTGTTCGCTAATGGGTGATTGATCGATGGTTGTATGGCGATTGAAAGGCTGTTATATTTATATTGCGAACTTGAATACATACAGGGAGGGTGTCATTTTTATCGTTCAATGGCGGCCCCTTTTATGTTAGGTATTTTTGGGCATTGTTATATAATACAATGTCGATGATTTCCTGACGTGCTTTGTGCACGTACTTTACAGGCGAAAATTGTCTACAGTAGTCATCTCAGGGCAAACCAACGTCAAATATGAAGCAGAAACGAAACCGTTATCGGCGAAGTCAGCTTGAATGAGATCATGCACGCGAAGCATGATCAATTCCATCTCTATTCCACCAAGAACAGACAAAGTTCTTCCTATCCAACTCGTTATCTCTTCTGCCCGGGCACGCGGCGTCCCATGCTTGGTGTTGTAGACTTTTTGTCTACTGAAGAATAGAAGCATTTCTTATCGTCATTTGTAACATGCATAAATTGGAACAAATCTTTCTACGATTTGTCATTTTGTCTATTCTTCCGTCGACAAAACCCGTTTACATACACATACACACAATTTATTGAATAAAAACAAGGCATCATTTCTTTTTTTCCTGGGATATCGTCAAAGAGAAATTAAGCTCAGATCCAACATAATTCACGTGGACTGTTATAGAATGACAAGCATTTCAACGCGCTCTATTCTTTATATTTTGTTATTGATATATTAATTTACAGCTATTATATTAACGAGTGAATATTAGACATTGGATACGTTAATTGGGTTGCCGTTGTAACATAACAATGGTGTATAGTGAGTAATTCTAAACTTGCTAGAGACATATTCAAGCCTGCTGTAATTAGCTGCTATCATTTTAAAGCTCTTTTTCTGTATGGTCGGCTTTTTAATCTTAATCACAAAAGCGGTTTATAATATCCTGTGTCTCAACTCTCAAGTGATTCGAGACTTCGAGAGTGACACGTCTGTGACAGCTATACAAATGAGATGTCGCACAAGTATCACATAGTTTCGGGTTGTGGTAATCCGATATGATGGGATCGGATGGTTGTCGGAATCAATGTTTCCGATATTGTATAGTAACTTTCGCTCCTTATGGATTGGATTTCCGGATAGCAGGTATTGATACTCTAACCTAATGGCTAACTTTTGTGGATAAGTTTCGGGACTTTATTTGATTATTTTCTATTATTCGAAACCGAATAGCGTTTCTTGTCAAACCTAATTGGAAATATAAAGTTATATAGAAGAAAGAAAAGAAAGAAAAAGCATTTATTTGCGTCGATATGACGCACAAAAATAAAAATAATAGTGACGGGAAGAAAAATAACTGTAGGGAAAGTATTGTAGCGGCCCCGACTTGCATATCGTCGTCGAAGCCAGCCGTCGTGGGTTGGAACCCCGGCAGAGACACACTTTGTGCAATTCGTGTCATAACCACTGCTCTAAAAATGGTGAAGGGAAACGTATAAAGGCTATTTTAAAAATGTATTTTCGCTCAGGCCCGCAACGTATCCCACGAGAACACGGCGCGCTTCATCGGCGCGTGCGTCGACTGCCCGCTGGTGTTTGTCCTCACGGAGTACTGTCCCAAGGGCTCGCTGAAGGACGTCCTCGCTAACGACGAGCTGCAGCTCGACTGGAACTTCAGGACCTCACTCGTACATGATATTGTGCAGGTAAGATAGTGGATCACTGGGCCCGCGTGGTGGACTACGGCCCACTCCCTCTCACAGAGGAGGCCTGTGTCCCAGCCGTGGGAACATTATAGGCCGATTATGCTAAGATAGAGGATATGTTCTGATGAACTAGTATCCCATGTTACATAAGAAGACTTATCCATCAAAAACCAAGTTGTCAACTCGTGACCGCATTTTTTACGCCAAAATCGCATGAAATTCAAGGTTCATTGGCTTTTCTGTGTTACACTTGTATTTTGTTAAACCTGTACGTGTACAGTGTACAATGGCTATCCTTGTAAAAAGGTTTCTTAGCCTTGATCAACACAATAAACAAAGCCAATCAATAGTAAAACTTTTGAAAGAAGCAAAAAATTGTTCGTCGAATTAATTCTTTGTAATAGAAATATAAGCTCAACCTTGGACATGAAAGCGTTGTAAACGCATTGTTTATTTTTGCTAGCTTTTGCCCGCGGGTTCGTACGCGTAACTCACAGGAACTGTGCATTTTTTCAGGATAAAAATAAAAATAAATTTCGAATCCGACTGGTAGTTCCAGAGATTAGCGCATTTAAGCAAGCAAACAATCAAACAAAAAAACTCTTAAGCTTTATTAAATTAGAATTTGATTAGTATAGAAAACGATGGTCCACATTAGTAGTTGTATTCATACGAACTGTTCATGTGTCAAAATCAACGTTGTTTCCGTGTGAAAAGTGTGCTAGAACCTTAGATTATAGAAAAATAGCTAGAACTCAACAATTCAACCACTGCGCTAACGGCCCCGTCATAGCCAAAAGATTCGCGAGATAGAAGTGAATATTCTCTTTTTATTTTGCAATAAATATATAAGTAATGCTTGGAATTTTCTTTCTCAAAAGAAGATTTTAACATCAATTCAATTTATGGTTTAGCAATAAGTTTTTTGCTAAGAATATTTTATTTTATCTTGTTAGAATTTATGGTACAATAAAAACAAGTTACTTCGGATTGAATTGTAAATTCACAAGTAAACTGGAATACAAAAACTTTACGAGCCTTTGTGTTCATAATTAACTATCCTGTTACCTGTTTAAATAATAAAACAGTCTAGTTTATAAGAAAAAAACATAAGAGGATAGCTGCGTGTGAGCTGGATACAATGTGTGAAAAATTCAACAAAATATATCAAAAATATTGTTGAAACGCGTGCAAGTTACAGCACTGTGGAAATTCATTTTGATCCTGTGTATTTTCTTTTGAGCACGTGTCGTGACTCCCATTAAACAAATGAACTGGCTGTTTTTGTTTCGTGAATGTAAAGGAAAACATGTGTTTACCTTATTTAAAATGTGCTGTTTTGTTGTTTTTTTATTATTATTTTATCACCTTTCTCTGGCATAATCTAAACAGACCTCAGGCATAATGTAGGAAATTTCTTGTGTTTATTTAGCAGAAAATATCTCCATTTTTTTAGCAATAATACTAAATTATTCAGCGTAAAATATTGCCCGAATTACTACCTGCGCACTAATCTAATACCGCGGGGAGGCAAAGTTTTGGAGTTACGATGTACTTAATAAAATAAATAAGATCCGTTGTTTAGGGACTCGATTTATTGGATTTCTTTTACGATAGGAGAGTCTCAGAAACCTTTTTCGATTGTTAGTAAATATATTTATAGGAGATTTATAAAAAGATCCACCAAATGTTCGGAAATATAATATAAAAGTAGCCAATATTTATAATAAAAATCTTTTTTTTTTCTTTTTTTTTTAAGAAATGGTCTTATAGGGAAAGTTATTCAGTGTGATGAGTAGAATCGCCCCCTTAACGAATGCAGGTGCCTAAATTATTGGTCGTTGTTCAGGGAATGTGCTACCTACATGGCGGACTCGGTGCGCATGGCAAGCTGCGGTCTTCGAACTGCCTCATCGATGGACGCTTCGTGCTCAAGATCTCCGACTACGGGCTGAACACACTGTGCACGCCAACCGACCTGATAAAGGATGACACCTATTACTACAGTAATTAATGTTAATATACTTACCTCGGGTCCCGTTCGAGCCAGTTTGTTCGTGATTTAGGGATCGTTTTTATGTCCCTGGGCAGTGACTACGTTTTGTAAATGTTATTAAGGCGGTAATTTTAATGTCACTTCATTATTGTTTTTTTTATAAATAAAGATACGAAATATCCATGGATGACTTGTAGGAATACAAAAAAAGAAGTGTAGGTAAAATTTTTATTAAAATTATTCTGATGCTCAGCTCAAAGAAAAACAAATATTAAACTGAACATACGGTGCTTAAATATGTATATTTGAATTATCCTCTGAAATGTTCACGTAGACGGTAGAATAATGTTGTATAAGACTGCTCGGAATGTCACTGTCTCAAATTGTTAAATAATTGCTTTCACTAATCCTTGTGTTATTCTTTTGAAGTGGATAACTTTTGAGTATTTCAACGGAGGATTAAAAAGGCTCTTGACGATCTTAATTTAATATTTGTACTTAAGTAGTTGTCTATGTATTAAGTAAGCTTGATCCTAGAACAACATACTTAAAGGTATTAAGTCCGTTGTTGTGATGCTACATTTTATATTAATTTAAAGCTTTATAAAATGTATATTTTTGCGAGTTTCAAACATGTTAAAGCCATTTAATGTTATCAAATAATATGAGCATGCCACGGTGAGGCAGAGGTCGCGTGTTTAAGCCCCGCCTGTGTCAGTTGTTTTTGAAAATTCCTTAAACTTATATTTAATATAGCACTTCGCCCGCGACTTCGTCCGCGTGTCCCACAGGAACTGTGTATTTTTTCGGGATAAAAAGTAGCCTATGTTACTCAGTGATAATGTAGCTTTCTATTAGTGAAAGAATTTTTAAAATCGGTCCGGTAGTTTCGGAGCCTATTCGGTACACACAAACAAAACAATCTTTCCTCTTTATAATATTAGTATAGAGGTATAGATAACATTAAGGTTTATTTTAGAGTTACTATGGACTGCACCGGAGCTGGTGGCTGGCAGCATATACCCTGGCGCAGCCGCCTCTCTCAAAGGAGATGTGTACAGTTTTGGGATCATCCTCGAAGAGATCGTGCTGAGAGCGGGACCTTTCCATAATTATACGCCTACAATGTCTAATAAAGGTAGAGTTTTTTCATCATAATATCTACGGCAGACAGTAATGATACCTTCACGTCAGATTGGCTAGTAATGGTGACATTGAGAAAGGGCTTCACGGAAGACTTTTGTCCAAAGGAACATTTGTTCAAATAATAATTAATCTCAATAGATGGAAAATATAGCCCGAGTTACGGATGTCACGTATTTTTGTATGAGATGAGGCATCTTTACGTAGTATTATATTATCTGTGCCTATGGAATAAAGTTTAAACAAGCATAAAAATAAAAAATGTATGGTTATACCGACGTTATTTATTGCACAACTTTATTTCGTCGTAAAGGGTAGGTACCTGTATAAATAAGGTAAACAAATAGTTCCTTCAAAAACATCGCGAAATTCAGAATCTAATTCTGTAATACACTCGGGAGCAATGAATCCGATTCGGCCAAAAATATATTATTTATATCTCTGAGACTTTACCTATATGTATACAAAAGAAATTAAATCTTTTCAATACCAGCTAACATTGTGAACTACTTTATTTTGATTTATCGATACCTTGATTGCTATTAACTTTAGTAATTATTTATAGTTTCGGAGATATAAGATTTTTGTAACCGACCCGTATTTATTGCTCCCGAGTGTATGTATGCCTAATGGCGATAGCTTCAAAACATTTACATACCAATTAAACAATCAGACAATTATTTCTATGAAGTCAAATACCTAATATTCTCTAAAACATTTTCATTCTCTGTAAGGGTATTTACGCATTGCGTCCGATTCTAAGTTGTGGATTGGACGCAATGCACAACTAACACGCGTGTGGGTAGTTGTGCACTACGTCCAATCCGACTTTCATATTTTCTATCCGAGTTTTTTTCGGACCGTATTTTCTCGGATTTGGATCGAACGCAGTGTGTAAGCGCTCTTACGTCCTATTCAGTCATGTGCTCGTCGTATCCACAGTTTTCCAGCCAGCTGCAATATCCGGTTTTAAATAACTTGAAAGAAAAAAAGCTATAAGTTCTTTCAGGCTGTGAAACTTTTTAATGGAATGTGACGGAAGAGCAGTTCTTTTGTAGGTCAGTGTAACGGAAAAACTGAAGTTTATATTATTTAATGCTTTTAATGCGACTTAAGTTATGTTGGAACTTAGTTCTCGCATTAAAATATAGCCTTCTTTGTTCTTGTCTAATAAATAAAACGGTAATAATTGAATAAGCAACCAATTTATTAGTCGTTTTTAGGGTTCCGTACCTCAAAAGGAAAAACGGAACCCTTATAGGATCACTTTGTTGTCCGCCGTCAGTCACTGGACCATAAGTGGAGCCAGCTCATAGATGGCGCCATTGGAAGTATGCAGTAGCGCCATCTATGATCATATTTCGGAACCCTTAGGGCGCGAAGCATACTCGCACTTGTTCGGTTTTTTTTTTTTATATAAAATGTTGCGCACGTAAACTGATTTCATTACTTTATTAAATAAGTATAATAAATAATTGCAAGCTCTCCAAAGAATTAAATTATTATTATAATCTTTCCGCGTAGCAATAGAACCGCGCTACGCCGCGCCGTAGCTATCGTAGCCCCGTAGCTATCTTAGCTCAGCTAATAAGTTACGTGCTACGTAGTACCATTATGTTTTTTAAAAGATACTAATCATGTCAAAAGATATGATTAACAATTTCACTGCCGGGCCACAAATGTTGAAGGTCCAACCTCCACTAGCGTCAGGCATCCGTGCCTGACGTGGCAGCTAAACTGTTAATATAATAGTCTATGTTAACACTTTAGATTATAAATAATTTAAACAAAGTACCGTGAACTCCAAGATAGTCATAATTAAAACATACGTAGGTATAGATACCGGCACGAGTCTTAAACAAAAACGTCACGTGCGCATTAGTTGATTTTTCGGTCTCTTTGACGGATTGAAGAAGGCGAGGGGCGCCGAGGCTGCATGCGATTGGTTCGTCAGTCGATGCTCGTCGTCTATTGGCCTATTCTTTATTGTGTTTTGCCAACTGTCTTTTGTCTATTGAGCAGAAAATCACGACTCACGCCGGTATCTCTTCTAAGGATTATCCTATAGTGAATTCATTTAAAGTTATGCGATGACTTTTAAATTAAATCTGTCCTTTATAACAGAAATAGTAGGCCACGTGTGCGCTCGAGAATCCCCACCATTTCGTCCCGTGGTGGGCGCGGGGGAGGTCGGGGCAGCCGCAGGGGGTGGTGGTGGCGCTGCCGTGGAACTGCTGGATCTAGCGGAACGCTGCTGGGCTGAGGCTGCCGATGATAGACCCAGCTTTGATGCAGTTAACGCTAATTATATCAAGTGAGTGATGAATGTCAAACAGAGACTAAAGATGAACGTCCACTGGTCCGAACCGGCCGCAACGCACGCACGGCACCCAACAAAGGACGTCGGCAGTTTTGGGCTTGATCTGGTACAGTAATAAAAGCTTAACCAAAAATAAAAATATATTTTAATTGTTCTTTGCCTAATTTATCTTAGAGATTAAGAATTGAAATAAAACATCGAAATAAATAAGAAATAAAATGATTATGGCGTTGACATTTTGAAATAAACAATAAAACAAAAACGGGTGCACGCGCCCTGGCTCGTGCCTCCATAGAGTATCATGTCGACAGCAACTAAAACCTTTGAATTGAGAACTCATTAGACGGGCTGTACTTCATTGGATCATTCACACCATACTTAACCTCATTGTCACAAATACAAAGATTTCTCTTTAACCTAATTACCTACGTACAAAAACAAATAAAAAATGAATTTAAATACTCTTGAAATACTCGATCACACCAAACTAATTTCATATCTGTACCGATCTACACAATCTGAAGCCCAGCGTTCTATGGGCGTCTGCCAGTGCCCTTTTGGTTTGCTTTGTATGAATTCATATACTTAGAACTACGTCCACTATCAGTACCGCCTGCACCAGGCTCGGTCAACTGTGTATGGGTGACTTTGGACACAAGGTGGGTTCCAGTTCATGATAAGAATAGCGATATCGATGACTCTGTCTAACAGGCTGATATCAATGAAATGTTACCAAGTAAAATAAAATGAAATATCGTGTAACAAATTATGACCTAAACATGATTAATTTAATTTAAAATGTAGCTTAATAACTAACACCTATTTTTTTTACGGTTATATAATTAAAATTATGAACTCTAAACGAAATTTGGAAAAATAATTATATCTTTAGAAATAAATTTGAATTTAAAAAATGGACTCTGGTAGTTTGCTTTGGCAACACCATATGATAAATGTCTGCTGTTATGGTTGGTCGTTTTTTCTTGTTTCTGTTTATTTGTTGTGCTTTAAAACGATAAACTGTTTCTGATTTTTCCATCATAACGTTGAGTCGGCATACTGTTACGCCGTTGCACTGTTTTGGTGAAAAAGTGTTGTGTTGAGTGAGATAGTGACTCTTTCGAGATTTCTTTGTGAGAACGAGAATTGTTTCGCAATTAATCAAAAGTAAAACATAGGAAAGTGCGTCACTTGTGGATTTTCAGTATCTCAAGATGTATTAATTTGTATTATATGCCCACCTGTATGAATAGATATTATTTTATTGTCATAAACTGTCAATAAAATAATATCTATTCTAGGTGGGCATATAATTTTTTTCATTGGATTTAGTGGGATCCCACTAGATGGCGTGCAAATTCGTCTCATATTTTTACTATGAAGTTGATATTCTTCTCGCTAGAGTATTATTGTTCTGTGGCCTGCGCTGAGCGCCTTATACCGTATCCGTTGCGTGCCGTGCTGTTAGTTGAGGCCGGGTCCAACCAATGGACGGGCCTCCATCTAATGTTTGCGCGATTGAGAACGAAGCACCCGAACAAATAGTGAAAGTTACTTCACTGATAGTTCGGGCTCTTTGTTTTAATTGCGCAAAAAGAACGTCGTATTTTATAGGCCTAAGCTTGGGCAATTTCAGCTAATGAGTAATTACTACACCTTTAAAATACAATTTTTAGCTACAAGATTCAGAATTATATCATCAAGGTTTGTCTGGCAGAGAAAAGTCTATAAATAGGTACCTATTCAATATTTTCACGGTTAATTCTCTTTTCATTTGCGTTTTAATATTATTTCCCCCTAAATGGAGCGAGAATCAAATTAATATTCGTGCGACTGCAATTAAAAGGTTTAAAGCGTATCGTCTGTTAGCATCCTTATAAAGGTATTTCCACATTTAGGGGGTACTGCGACAACCTGATGGACGATCTGCTCCGGCGCATGGAGCAGTACGCGAACAACCTCGAGTCCCTTGTCGAGGAGAAGACTGAACAACTGTCGTTAGAGAAAAGGAGGTCTGAGGAACTACTCTACCAAGTACTTCCAAGGTATTTTTAGACTACATTAGATCTTGCAGCTATATGAGACGGGTATCGTGCTAAGCAATGGCCGTTTTGCGCGGATATGACGCCTATTTTCCTTAATTTTTTTTTCATTTTGTTAATTAGGGTTCCGTACCAAAATGGTAAAAAGGAACCCTTATGGTGCGACTTCGTCTGTCTGTCTGTCTGTCACACCTGCTTATTTCAGCAACTACTGATGCTATCGACTTGAAATTTGGAACAGTTATAAAAAATGCTTGCCCAACTTTATTGAAAATATTAAAATATTATTTTAATTAAAAAAATATTTTTATTATCATTGCAAAAGGGGCCGGAGTGGGGGTTCGAAATTTTACGAAAAAGTGGGGTTACTAGGTCAAGTGACATATCATATGAAAGGGCTTGATTTGCACATTTTAAAATATATTTTCATTTTATTTTATATCTCACAGTTTCGAAATATGATGAAAAATGTCTGAAAACATACCATTCCCCCCCCCTTATCTCCGAAGTTTGCGGGGCGAAAAATCTGAAATAATTAGAGTTGATAGGAATTGACCCAAATATTGCACCGAAAATAAAACGATGTTCCTAACTATTACAGTTTTTTCAAAATCATCAAAATTCCTTGACAAACAAACTTAGTTATGCGGTTCGGTTTTTTTCACTTTATACGTCCAAAACTGATACGGAACCCTCGGTGCGCGAGTACGACTCGCACTTGGCCGGTTTTTTTTTTATTTTAGTGCGTCAACGCTAATAAATATATTTTATTCCTTTCTTCTTCGTCATGTATGGAGAAATCTTCATAACATTAATATTTGTAGAGCAAAGAAAAGATCGAGTTAGATATGAAGGCATAAACAAATAAAACTTATCTCTATTCAATGTGCGTGCGTAATCTTTAGATTCGCCGTATTTGGGACACTACTCAGTGTAAACAACAACGTATCTAAAGGGGGGATAGTTGGGATCTAACCCCCTAAAATCTGTCGCATACGTGACACAACACGGGATGGGACGATTTTTCATCACACGTAATAAATACCGTGGAGGGAGAGCAAAATGAAACATACTCATATTAGGCAGAAAAATACTCATATTAGGTACTTACTTATGGTGATGTAGTAACTAGTTTAGATTACCTATGTAGGTATAATAAAATTACAGCAATTTCTTTCATATTTTTGTTTAAATTAATAAAGATCCTCCTAAAAGTCTGTATACGTGCCTGGTTAGCTGCCATCACAGAATTCGAAATAATAATTAAGTCCATATAAATGTCATCTACTACATTTTATTCCCAGACGCGTGTCGCCTGTTCGCAGTCAAATGTCAAAGCATCCAATACAATACAAAATTAAACTTAATTCTGTTCACATACGTCAAATTTTTAAACGCGCGCTCTCGATGTTAAACGCGCGCTCTCGATGTAGTGGTGTCAGACACCACCGTGTCTGACACCACTACATCGAGAGCGCGCGTTTAAAAATTTGACGATTTGATTTTTCTACATCGAAAGCGCAGTCTGTCGTCTGTCTTACATAATCGAACATAACGCATCGAGCAAATTATGTAAGACAGGTGTGTCCTACATAATTTGCTCGAAAGCGGCGACAAGGTCACGAGTCTTTGCGACATCTATTGACTTATTTATTTCGATTTCTGTGGCTGCCATCATACTTATCTTTTACGTTGACTGTACACCCAGGCCCGTAGCCCAACAGCTGATGGCTGGGGAGGTGGTCCAGCCGGAAAGCTTCGAGTGCGTGACGGTATACTTCAGCGACATAGTTGGCTTCACTGAGCTCTGTGCCGCCTCCACTCCGATACAGGTGGTGGACCTACTCAACGACCTGTACAGCACCTTCGACAGGATCATCGGTTTCTATGATGTTTATAAGGTAAGTGAAGATTTGGAGTCAAGAATTTGAGGTTGCTCTTAAATTGGACCCACATTTCTAAGTCTTCTTACGGCCACTCCACATTTGAACACGAGAACAGTGAATGTGCAGCCGATGAATCGATGATGTGGATCAGCTCCACATTGAAATGTAACGAATGAAATTTAAATGTGACTGAGAACGAATTAAACTGGCCATTTAGATGCCACCATTTGCATATGTATAAATGTACGGAAGCTGGCTTTTATTGGTTAGCCACGCGTTTTGGGTGTTTGATTTTTCCTGTTCCTGCAGGGCGACGAGTGTTTTCTCTACAAACGGAGCTATTTTCATACAACGCTATAAACCGTGGCCCCGCGCTCCGTCGCGTGGCGCGTGCAGTTTGTATGACGTCTTATAATATTATTTTCTCTGTGGTGAAAAGGTAGAGACAATAGGAGACGCCTACATGGTGGTGTCAGGTCTCCCGGAAAGAAATGGTGATCTACACGCGCGGGAGATCTGCCTCATGGCACTGGCAATCGTAGAAGCTGTGAGAGGGTTCGTCGTAAGACACCGGCCTACGCATCGATTAGAGGTGAACCTTTTATTATAATGTGTAAACGACTTTCACTGAGTTGCAGAAAAGGTCATTAAGTTTTAAAGGAGACTTTAACGATAGAAATTGTATGGTTAAACCGTTAAAGTCTAGTATTGTTAAGCCGTTCAAATTTAATTATCTTTCTGCAACCGACCGTTTACTTTTTTGGGGTTCCGTTAGATGGGAGAACTAATGGTTTAAACGCCATAATTGTATTCTATGTATCATCCGTAAATAACCTGTATTGTTTACGGATGACATATAGATTTGTATTTGCAAAAATGGGTCAGATTCGATCACTGGATAAGCCAAACGATTTTTCACAAAACATTTATTCAAAATCGAGCTTAGGACAATTGGACCACTTTTTTCTCATTGCTTCGGATTTTGATTAGAAGTTCCGTCTAAGGTTAATAAGGTTCATCTGACAGTACCTATACAGGATACCGTCAGATAATTTTTTCCTATATGAATTTGATTAGGTCCGTATCGGAGTACACTCTGGTCCAGTCTGCGCCGGCGTGGTGGGAGTTAAGATGCCCCACTACTGCCTGTTCGGAGACACCGTCAACACCGCCAGCCGAATGGAGTCCACTGGACAACGTAAGTTACATCTAAACTGTAGAATATACATCAATTAATAGTTATTACAAAAAAGCAAAATAGTAAATGGGTATACCTACAACATAGTTTAAACAAAAAATTGTCATTTGCTTTTTTAGGTACCTAGTTGCTGAAATATCTAGTTAAGTAGTTAGTTTTTATTTAAATCAATAGGTAGGTACATGATATTGTAATAAATCATTATGTAAGCACCTTTTTTAGACAATTTATTTAAAATATACGCAAACTTATTGCGATTTTAGCGATATTTTTTTATAATATATGTTTTACCAAACGCTAATAAGTTTCCTAATAGGTAATACTCGTATATTGTTAGAGTAATAAATACCTACATTTTTGATACTTACTGAAAATTTAAATGATAAGCACGAGGCGTGTTTGAATTTGAACTTAGTCTACCCGCAGCTCTTGATATTTTTTTTGGTCCGGTCTTATCCTTGACAGTACATCTCACAGAACATAGATACCTATAGATGTACTAGTCCTACCTACAGCGGACATAAATTATTTGTAAGTAACAAGTTTATTTACGTGCGATAAGAAATTAAGATGAAACCAAGATTTACGTGGCAGGATAAAGTAGATTTATGTAGAAAGAAGTACTTTAACAGCCAGATTTGTTAATTACGATATTTGTTACAAAGTTAAGTACTGTAATAAAGTTCGGTCAAAGGATTCTACGTTTTATTACTTTGAGTTTTATTGGAAGTTTAAACGTAACTGCTCCGTGACCAGAGCCTACTCGTTTCCAAATATTTTACGAACAGTTAAATTCAAATTTCAACCCATTTATTACTAACATCGGTAGGTGATTTGGTGTTTAATGGGTAGTATTGAACTATTTTCATATCTATAATGGGTGATCGTCTGCACGACTACAAACTTTGTTTAATGGCACTTGTTTGTTACTGGGATAGTTGTATAGTAGCATACATACGTTTAGACTATGCATACAGTAAACAAAATGCTAAACTCCGCCTTCTGAACGCCTTAGAATTTAGTGATTCCCAACGGTGATTCGCGAGAACTAAATTAAGGTCCGTGAAACAATAAGTTTATATATAAGTACGCAGGCGACGGCGTCCGCGGTATTTTTATTTTGAATATGGGGTGTCCGCACCGAATAAAAAAGTTCGAGTGGTCCCTGGTCAAAATGGTTGAGAACCACTGCCTTAGATAGATAGATAGATAAACCCTTTATCACCAATGCAATGACATTATAAAGCTGATTTTATATAAAGTGATAAAATAGGCGTTCGTATTGCAAAAAGCTATCTTTTACAGACAACCAATGTCTTAGATATTAAATTATTGATTGGAAAAAGACTAGATTTACTGAACAGGAATTTGATCAGACTCTCCCAGAAACCTGGAGCAATTGCTTCAGCGTATCAGACCCAACAACTAATTCCTTCAAACATTTCCAGCACTAAGGATCCACTTGAGCGAGAACACTCGAGCATTATTAGACCAATGGGGTACCTTCGTCGTGGAGCGCCGAGGGGAGGTGGAACTCAAGGGCCGCGGGAGGATGCTGTCTCACTGGCTGCTTCACTGCTCCGAGCCTGAGGCCAGGCCCCCCTCACAAGGCCTACAACCCCCTCCTCAGTACCCCATCCTGTTCCCCGCATTACCACAACCCGCTCTTTCCTTACAAGTACCTTATCTGGTGGTAGAGCCTCCCACTTTAGCGGCTTGAAGAGTCATTTGTTTCATTTGTGGATTGGAATATAGAGGACAACTGGACAACGAACTGAAGGCGTTCGTGCGAACAAGATGAAAAGCTGTTAAATGTACTTCTGACTGATCGGATTTATCATTATTGTCGTCTGATAGTTGTCCTAATCAAGAGTTTGGAATTCCTACGTTATGGCGTTAGTTCTAATTAATTCGTCAGTATAATATGTATAAAGTTTAATTAATATATACTACTGATGTGGCTACATGTTAAAACACCGAGATTTCTTTGCTGTACCTATCTAAGTTAATTATTAACGTATTATGTACATAACTTCCGAAATATTCTTTCTAAATGGTGGTGAAAACCGCATTAAAATCCATTGTGTAGTTTAAAATTAGGTACTAAGAGGACAAACGACTTTGTTTTATAATACTTATAGAAGTAGATTTTGGTCCTATAATAACATCATAATTTACATTGGATTGGTCAATGATTAGGACTTATCATACCCAACTACGAAAAACTAATCCAAACTACTATAAAAACAATTTTATACGGAACTGGATCACGGCCCCGTCTTAAATTACCATTAAACAAGCGTGCCGTCAAACACAAGCCTAAAAAAACAATATCTATGATAAATGTCGACAATTTATATTATACAGGCTGCCATAAAACATAAAATATGACGGAGAAACTAAAAAGAACAGCTGCGATACTGGAATGCTAATTTTATGAACATTTTATCCGCGTCTCACTACTTAATGACTTAACAGTGATAACATTTACATTTTACAAGCTTGTACACTCAGATCATAAAAAAGGAGATATGCCATCATAGCCAATTAGTACGGGAACTACTGTCGCCACTTTTGGAACAGTTTGCGACACAATTACAAGCGCTCCTTGAGAATAAAGGTCTCCCACTCATTAAAAATTCCGCACACCCTCAATCTAACACTGTTACTCGTCACTCAGCACTAGCACTAAACTAAAACACTGCATTTATATCATCGATCGCGTTCGGTCCGTCGCCAGCGTGTACGTTTTAACTATAGTCAATGTGACCAAACTTAAGCGTCAAGCTTAATAGCGCCTTTGCACATCTCCCTGTTTCTATGATCTGAGCTTGTACATCACAATGAGGATTTAACGACAGGATTTGCATTGCGTTCACGCGAGCGTAGAACATTTTGTTACGTATTGATGCATCTGAATTGCATTTTAGTGTCGCTGGGGACGAAAGTGCGAACTTTATGATGATGTGACAAGTTGGCGTCCACGCAATTTATAACACGGGACGTCAATTTTGAATAGCTCGCATGGTTCTAGTATAATAACTTTATTATAGACTGACATTGCAAGCGATTCTGTCAAACGGATTTTTTTTAGAGTAAGACCATCTTTTCTTCTTATTAAAGTTACCAAGTTACCAAACTACTTCTCTACAAACACCAAAATCGGGTACATAGTTCAACTACGTGAAATATACCAATGTGCGATAGATTCACTTTTGCGTTCTATTAGATCACCCTGTATGCGTGACATAAAACATGTATAATTCTTTCAATAAAAGAAATATTTAAGAGTTAGTGACCACGTTTGTTTCAACGTTGGCCAAACATGGTACAGGCTGAGCTCTGAAATAAATCACTTACGATTTTGGCATTTGCCCAAAGTTATTTAATTCCACACGACTCATTGTTTGTAATGTTTGTATTGCCAAAATATGACCCAACACAACCTGTTACGCAATATTTTATCGAGCTAGAAGTAAGCCAGAAAAAATACACTTGTTTTACGTAAAATATTGAGTAAAATAAACACGTTTCATTACAAAAAATACTGCGTATATTTGAGATTTTTTTTGTATAATATTTCCCAATTTCCTTATTCGTCAGAATATGCCTCCTTTGAAACGAGCAGTAATTCTACTGTAATTTGTTTCGATCCTTCCTCTGGGAGCGTAAAACCATTTTCCATGGTAGATTACGCACCATATATACCGAATATAGCCTGACAAATGAAAGCATGTGTTTAAATTATGCACGTTGTTGATGGAAACATGAACATTTGACCCTTTGAAAGTTTTACGTACCTAAGTACTTAATGATGTTGAAAATTAAGAAAAAAAGCACTTACAAACACACTCCCTTCATAAACACATGGTGAATTTTTTGTTATTTAGATTACAAAGCGTTTCCACATTATCCGATCCGATATCGGTATCGGATAATGTGGAATGAAAATGTGTATACAAACATTGCGAGGCATGCGCCGCCCACGGCTTGCAACGCACGTCTTGATATAAATTTGCACATGCCTCACCACGAATATGAACGTCCACAGACGTCCACAAGGTCTGTATCCGCCTTAAAATGTATGAAATATATGGAACCGATATCCGATATTGGAGCGGACATTGTGAAAGGCAGGTACATGTTTCATATATTTTACTTGTCTCGATATCGTATCGGCGTCCGATACCGATAGTCCGATACCGTGGAAACGCTGTTAGCTAGCCTTGTCGCACAGGGCCACTCGCGACAGCTACAAAGCGCGGGAAAACCACTTGTGGTCGGTTGTCGACGTTTTTTCTGTTCTGTGGTCGGCACAGTTATATTGAGTTGGCGGTGACGTCATTTTGTGGCTGTAGCGAGTGGCCCGTGTGTGGTGAAGCTAAATCAACCATGTCGGAACTTAAATCTAATTACTTATACATAATTAAGTTATCATAGAGAACTGGGAGCTTGTCACGATAAATTTTGACGTTACGTATCGTAAACTTAAGCTAATGTAAAGTGGGATTTATTAATTGATGCATATAATTTATTTAAACAGTAGGTAAGTATACTTTATTCAACATCTGTATCATGTATGTTATTTATTTAAACAGTACTTAAACCTTACTCATATATGTGTATGATGTAGCAAAGTTCGCAAGTTGCATAAAATTAAGGCAAAATCAAATATCAAATGAAATCAAATAATTCTTTATTGACATAGAACACTGTTACATATTAAATATTGAGGTCCTGACTCCTGAGCTGGGTTGATACCTGTGTTACAGGAGTCAGTGTCCTCTCCCGAAAATGTAACAGGGCTGTTGTATTTCCAATTTGCAATTACGTTTAGACACACAATGTCAAAATTATTCGTACCAGGCCCACAGAACGATATTTTCCATGTAATCGATCTCACACCATTGATCCCGGGTACATAAGCAACGATATTTTGTGCTAATATTGTGTTACATGCTGTTTGACTGTTACGATACACCTCAAGATTAGGTGTATTTTTCACTTTTTATATAATATTGCTCGATTCCTCCTAACTAACATTCTCGCATCTTTGACAATGTCAAAGCGTATATTTTATAGCTTGGTAGGTATGGGCTTATTATAGTTTTTTTTTCATAGTTTTTTAAGATGTTTATTTAAATAATGATTTTTAATTAAAACGCAACTGACACAGGCGGGGTTTGAACCCGCGACCTCTGCCGTACCGTGGCCAACGCTCTCCCAACTGAGCTACTGTGTTGCGCCTGAATCAGTTGAATTTTATTTAATTTGCCATTGTTCTAAAGTCGGTGAAAAACATTACTAAAATTACGAATGGTTTAAATACATTTTCTCGCTGCTGGCAGGATCATAAATCATGTTTTGCGTAATGATGTGCACGTCAAGCAGTGTGCTAAAATAATCCCGTAGTGAGGTGATTGCTGTACCTACCTGCAGCGAGAAAAAAGTGTAAAGTATATTATACCTGTATGTATAGTGTATACTACAATCATCTGTTAGATATAGGAATCGGGCACAGTAGTGCCAAATAGCCTAGTTACTGAAGTAGGTACATACAATTTATATCATACTTTTCCACATAAATATTATATTTAGTGTTAACTCTATATCGTTGTCCCTAGATGTCTATTTTTATATGAATGTTGAAGACAAAACATAGAAGCTTTTATTTATTTTACGTCAATTAAATTTGAAAAATGACAATTATTTTCTATGTTTGGTGATAAAATAAAAGACGAAAATGTTACTGTTGTTTTATTTTCTGAAGCAATATTGTAGGTGAATCTAGGTTATAAATAAAGAACAAACTACCTTGTTTGTGTCGAATAACTTGTAAATGGACTAACACAACCTAGACAAGTAATTGCTACGGATGGCGTTTAGTCCGGATACAACCGTATTTCTCTGTTTTATCCTTGGATAGTGGCACTAGAGCAAATGTTTTTATACCATACAATTTATATTTATACCACTGCCATGCTCCTGTTTTGATGTTTTGCTTTTAAAAACTAGGAGCCTTCTAAAATCACTAAAATTGCCCAGTTACACCGTTGTTATCAGAAATCGAGCAAACTAATTTGACGAATATAACAGATAAAACAAAAACATACGGGCATAGTCAAAGAGCTTCATAAATAGTTCTTGAAAAAAAAAATAACGTCCAGTTTTAGAGGAGGGGAGAGAAATTATGATTTCGTCTATTTGACATAGCAAGTCCGAGCTGCATGTCTCTCGCGCGCTCTACTCGGTCTTTCGGGCACAGCGCGACTGTTGTTGAACATATTCTTCAAATGTCGTGCCGACCGCGTTTCCTCTTAAGCGTAAGAATAACACTTCTACAAGTAGTGATCTTAATAAATACTCATGCAAAATTAAATCGTGAGAGACTAATTCAATAGCAACTTACACAATAGCAAACACGGCAGAATTTATTATTCTTTAAAATCTATTACAAATTGACTGTCCCGCTCCAACACCTCTAACTTACTTTTCTTCACAATCGTATAGTTAGAAGACTTCTTCCTCAAAATCTCCAACAGCAATATGATTATGGAAATCACACAGCCAAAAACAAGACAGAGGAAACAGCTGAACGTCTGGTGCCGAGTCAATGGCGAGGGATCGGAAGTTATTGTGGTGACGAAGCTCGTCTTAGTGATGGTTTCCCTTTCCAATAAACCGCTTTCGATCATCCTTGGTAACCATGTAGCAAACGGCCTTGCAAACGGAGAGTACATCTTCATCCATACTACTAGAGGAACAGTTAGGATTGAATCAGGCAGAACGTGAACACATTCATTCTCCTTCTTCCCTTGTGCCAGACAACATGCGACAGCATACTCCAAAGAGGTAGCTAACACAAACTTTTTTTTGCCATCCATTATATCACGGAATACATCATCAAATTTCGCTTCAGGTATTATTTCAAAACCATCCCTGATTAGAGGGTCGAATTCGAAATGGGCGTAAATACCAGCGCGACCACCAAAATTGTACCCATTGTCCACAGCTTCCTTTAAGTTTGCGAAGTTGCCGGTTACAGTATCCGTCTTTAAAGCTCCAATGAGAACGCTTTGATAAGCATTCCTGATGACAAAAGTGAACCACAACCACAACCCTACGATGTAGAAATCTCTGAATCTTCTTGGAGCGACTGTAATCGTCTGACCTAACATTGCTCCCCATACCCTAAAAGCGGCACCATGAACTTTATCGAAATATCTAAAGTAATGATTGCAAAACTTCTTTATACGTTTAAACTTCAAAACAAAAGGAAGAGATATTACTAAAAATGTTACCACCAGAAGAATTAGCCACAAATATCCACTTAAAGGTGAAAGGAGTCGCCACCACACTGGGCCTGGAGCAACTGGAGGAGCCAGCCACACTATGCGAATTCTAAAATATGGCATAGAATAATCTAGAAGACCTAATCTATCCACACCTAAAGGAACAGTACACGTCGAAATATTTGCAAAACCTGAAATAACATCATTCATAGAATCTGACCAGTTCTTAGCTCGGTCTGAATCGATACTAATGTAATCTCTTGCAGTTACTATAGGTGTGAAATTCATGATATCCCTCAGTAGCCTTACTATAGCTTTCTTTATTATTTGAAGCGGGATCTTCCGTTCTGTGCCTTGATTGTAGATTTTGTTTGTAGATATGTACAGGGGACACTCGTGCATATTGCTCATCTTATCTGGATACATGTTACTGAAAGACATATCTTGTTTATAATAGTTGATCAGAACAGGGTCTGTATTTTGACAGTTCAAATGGTTTTTGTAAGGTAAGTATGTGTATAAAGCAACTTTGTTTTTCTTGTCTTTGGTGACGATGACTACATCGATAGCGTAATAACTCCACAACATTTTGGTAATGTGGTCTAACTTCTTCCTATTTGAGTTAATGACTATCAAGTATTTGGCTCCACCGTTGAACAGGTTCCTTCCTCTAAGATCGTATTTCAGCTTGCTCAGCAGTCTATTAAAAGACTGGACGCTATCCACAATGATGACCACTTGCTTCGCCGGATCACTTCCTTTACTTTCAATCATCACAGTACCCTTGTATGCTTTGAGGAAATCAGCAACAAGTTTATCATCAACATCTCTATACAGAATTAATGCTGACAGTCGATAGTTGAAATTGTTATTTGCCACTTCGATCGCACAACTTATGATGCCGTCTTGTCGCTCTAAACATGTTACAATTTTGAGGCAAACTATTGCAAAGTAAAATATCTTTGAGAAATCATAGAACATGTTGATAAAGTACCTACTAGTTTCAACAGAAATTTTATAAAAAGTGTCTTCGTTCATTGGTATGAAGTAAATGGACTGCAAATAATTCGACTGACGATCAGAGGTAATAAATCATCTTTTGTTTTAAACGCTGCGTTGGTGTTCGGTGCAGACATCTTTCAGATTTTGATCGATGCATATAGCTAATGCAGTTATTAAGCATCTAAAAGGATTTCTAAATCGTGATAGGTAAATCATAGGATATAATGGTGTTCAATCATTTGCTTTGATCGGGTTAATGTAAGTTTTAAATACATACCTATGTGTTGCACGTTTTAGATATTTTGCCTACTAAGATAGAGCAACGGTACTTAATACATTATGGAATACATTGCATTTCAGACGTACATAGTACCTACTAACTGGTGTGTCATATTGTAAGAAGCAATTAGAGAACCTATACAAGGTGTAATTTTAGTCAGTCACAATACGAAAAGAGGTCATTAAACTCATCCTTATGAACAACTTTTACTATGGGATCAAAACTGAAATCGCGAAAAAAAAAATTGCTGTTCCATACATTTATGTTCACATAACTCAACAAAATGTATGGAGCAGCTGATGTTTTTTCGCGATTTCAGAGTTTGTCCCATAGTAAAAGTTGTTCGTATAAATAATGAATTCTCCTCCTCTTCTCTTTTCGTATTGTGACTAACTAAAATTACACCTTGTATTCTTTATTTTTTTAAATATAAAATCAAAATATTAGCTAATATGCAGCCTTGAGCCGAAACATAAGTGACGGCAATGCAATGTCTTAACATTATGACACGTAATGTAAGTACCTACATGATTTAATAAGGTATTGTAAATATTAATCATAGCCAGGATATTCGGATAGGTTTATAGTTTAGCATCTAAAAGACAATGTTACGAAGTGTTTACATGACGTAGGTAATATGCCTTCAGTTTAAGAATCTTTTTAAAATAATGATCTGTTATACATACAGGCTATCCCACGGCTATGCCACATGTAGGGAAAGTACCTACTTTAAATATTTGAGATAGGAAGTTTTGCTTCATGGAGACTTCACTTTATTTTTAAAATTAATTAATACTGCCTTCAAAGTCTCAGATGTGAAAAAAGAACATCCTGTATTTTCATGATGCCGATCGAAAGGGTTAATTGTAAGCATTAATTCCTTCTAAGTAAGGAATCTTAAATTAAAGGAACACCGTAACATTTTTTTTTTTTAAATTCACGTACTGTCTAGCTCACAGAAAAGATGCATTGAAATCAATGATAATATGTAAACCATGGATACGTTACCCGCGATCTAAAATGGCAACAAAAAAGGTAAGGTAATTGCCCACCATTCATTTAGTCATGCACCAACCAGTTTCTTGGCTGAACGTCATTTCTTCAACATTTTGTGAAAAAAAATCCTACCAAACAAGAGGTAGATATATGCAAAGTAAGGCATTCGTTTTCTTTCCCTTTTTTTGCACATATGCATTGATATGTAGCTATTTAGCTATTTAAAGTATTTGCGCCATTTTTTATTACAGTGATGTTGGTGTATGACGTGTCTATATATAATACTATAATACTAACCGTGGGAGAGCCATGCTTCGGCGGCACGAATGGGCCGGCTCGACCGGAGTAATACCACGGCCTCACAGAAAGCCGGCGTGAAACGACGCTTGCGTCGTGTTTCGCCCAGTGAGTGAGGGTACAGGAGGTCCAACCCCCCCCACCCATGATGGCGCAGTTGATAAATCCATTGTTGTGGGGGGGGGGCAAAACTGTTCTCAACAATGCTCAAAGCAAAAGCAGTTTTTTAAAGGCCGGCAACGCACTCTTACCATCACGTGATCCGTCTGCTCGTTTGCCTTAATATATAAAAAAAAAATACGTAATTGATTGAAATAGTATTTTATTGTTCCCATATTTACTACAGTACGGTTCGGCTGGATTCCGTCAGTTGTAATTTTCTGTACTAATGCGCGCGTGCGCCCGGCTATGTTGCCATGACAACGCACATAACAACATAATAAAATTGTAAACAAAATAGCATCGGCAAATTGTGTCCCTCCCAATAATTAGCCTAATTATAGCTAAGTTAACGTTATATTATATGTGACGCCTTATTAATGTTCGGTTGAGAGTAGTAAGTTCGCCGAAGTATTATCCAATAATCTGCTCCTAAATTGATTAGATGACCCAGTAGAAATGTGTTTATATTATTTTTTAACTGTTAAATTAATATTATTACCTATCTAAAACATTATTAGAATACATTTTTCAAAAATGCATCTTTTCATTTTATATTCTTAAAAAAAAGGTTTTGTGCGATCGAGACAGGTGACAAAATGTAATAGCCCTCTTAACGATTTGTGGCAACTAATATTAACAGGCCCGTTCATATTTTTTGAGTTATAATTTATTAGTGAATAGGTCCAAGTATTTTTAATACATTATTTTATAAAGCAGCAATTTTAAAGTTATTGTACGAATACTTTGGTATTTAGCTATGGAAATCGAAGAGTTGCGTGATCACATTGGGTGCTGGCTGGTAATAGTAATAATAGTAAATGCAAAGGAGCTGGAATTGCCAGGCACTTGTCAGCAGGGACACTATTACGAGCCCAGCGCTCTCAGCTGCATGGCCTGTCCTGCTAATGCGTCCATGGTCCCTTCTGAAGATGGTAAGTGAACCTATTGTTTTTTAGGGTTCCGTACCAAAATGGTAAAGAAGGAACCCTTATGGTGCGACTTCGCCTGTCAGTCCGTCTGTCTGTCACAGCTGGTTATTTCAGCAACTACTAATGCTATCGACTTCAAATTCGGAACAATTTTAAAGAATGCTTACCCAGCTTTATTGCAAGTGAATGAAGTTAAAAAATATTTATAGTTTCATTGAAAAAGAGGGCTGAAGTGGGGGTTCGAAATTGAAAAGTGGGGTCATTAGGTTAAGTGGCATATCATATAAAAGGGCTTGATCTGCACATTTCAAAATATATTTTTATTTTATTTTATGTTTCATAGTTTTCGACATATGATCAAAAATTTCTGAAAAAATACTATTCCCCCCCCCTTATCTCCGAAGTTTGCAAAGCGAAAAATCTTAAATAATTATAGTTGATAGGAATTGACCCAAATATTGTATCAAAAATAAAACGATGTTCCTAACTAGTACAGTTTTTTCAAAATCATCAAAATTCCTTCACAAACAAACTTAGTTATGCGGTCCGGTTTTTTTCACTTTATACGTCCAAAAATTAAACGGAACCCTCGGTGCGCGAGTACGACTCGCACTTGGCCGGTTTTTTTTTAAATCTTTTGGTTCATTTTTGGGCTCTGTAGTTCACAGAGCAGTTAAATAAGATTAGAAAGGAGATCGAGATACTTTTGTACTAGGACCATTGTCGTCAGTTGCTCACACACTACATAAAAATTAGCAGGATAATGCAGATATTGGTCAGGTTTGCACGATAATAGCAGCTAGCAGCTATTAGCAGTGAGTATCATATTAGCATTAACACAACAAGTAGGCCTTACTTTAACCGATGCACTTGATCACCGCTTGGCCTATAGCCTATATAGTTAGGCCTATATGGCCTATAGGCCTAACTCTTGTCTATTTTTCGGCATGCATGCCACGTTCACATTGCCATTCCAACCTTATTTACTATTCCGTGGTCATTACGCTAGGGAAGATATTCATTTACAATCATGCCTGCATCTATGTATTATTTTAATAGCCATATAATGAGATTTCTCTTTTCCTAGGTTTCGGTTGCGCCTGCGCAGAGCATAGCGTGCCAGCAGGTGTAGATCGCTGCAGACAATGCAACGCGACTGCTGTGGTGTCTGCTGACGGTACCGCGTGCGTACCGCGCCGGTGTCAGAATGTTTCTGGCAGGATCGCGTGCAGGAAATGTCCTGGGGATTACATTACGGGTGACGTTTCTTACAAGAATCTTTAAAATAACAGCAAACTACTTACTTGGTTCGGGTCATGTCGAATGATAAGGGCTGTGTGTGCCAGTAGATGCGGGTGTTGTGAAGACAGTAAAATATGTATTTATCATCATAATATAATTCTCATTTAAAATTGCAAGAGATTGGCTCATAGATGTAGGGCTCTTTCAATTTAACCACCAAACGTATAAGTTGAAAGAGCTCGTAATCCTTGAGGCTCGTAATCCTTGAGGCTCGTAATCCTTGAGGCTCGTAACGTTTGTTGCCGAACTGCTGCAGTACGGTACCCACACGGCAGCAGTCTGACACCAAACGTCTAAATTGAAATAACAGGCAGAATACACTAAAGGGGGATTGTCCGGAAGGGATACCGCTGACCCGGACAAAAGGGCTAAGGAAGGAACATGGGTGGGTTTTAGTCAGTAAGCTGACACTCCCTTCCGCTCCGCCCAGAGCGGGAGGGGTCATTTGATGATTACCCATCCTCAAAAAAAAAAAAAAAAAGGCAAATACACTAATTTATGTACCTAGTAAGCTGTGAAATTTCAACAGTTATGCATCACGTTGCTTTATTTATAGTTTCTACAATATTTCTTACATCATGGTGCATAAATGCTTCTATACCGTACTGTCACTTGTGAAAACTTACAAGTCAGTGGCAAACGAAAACATTATTATTATTATTTCTCCCCAGTAACCCAAAACATGGACGGTTTACCTCTCAAGGAAGTGCAATGCGTCAAATGCGCGCGAGGTTACAAAGCAATGAACAACGTATGCGCACGATGCGCGTCTTGCGCATGCGCTAAGAACCAGATCATCGTCAGAGGCATCTGTATACCGAAGGCCTATGTGAACGCGAGACCCAAGTATGAAGAGGGTAGTCTGCATCCACTGGCTCTATTAGACGTGGTCAAACATGAATATTTGTGTACGGTAAGCAAGTTTTGGCGGTCATCTATGGTGCATGTTACATGCGCAAGTCGCATCATCGGCGCAAGTTGTAACTAGTTTCAGATGGTGATATAAACTTTGTAGTTGCTGCATCTATAATAATTCTTTAGTGTCTAAAGGGCTGTTACGACTTAGCTGATACGAGTTGTAACTGCTACGACAGCTACCGTGTTCGTAGCACATGAATAAATACTCGGTTATTTATTCATGACGTGTTGTGACGGTGGCTTTTGTGACTTGTGAATTGACTGATAATTAAACCCGGACTTACATTACTAAACTAGCGTCGTAAAACAATAGCCTAACAACAGCTTGAAACATGGTCCACCTAGGACTGCCATCCGTCCGGGGTTCCCCGGATTTGTCCTAGTTTAGAGGGCGTCCGGGGAGCGTCCGGTAGGTGTTTCAAAAAGTGTCCGGGGGAAACCCGGCCACTTTTTGCCAGGGGAATACTTTTTTTTTTTTCGGTGGCGTCGGGGAAAATACTCAATTTCACCCAAATGTCCGGGGTTTAAAAAAAATTTGTCCGGCGTCAGCAATTTAGGTGATGGCAGCCCTTTTTTTTTTTTTAGAGGTGGAAATCCTCATGGATGTCCCCCGCCCTGGGGAGGGCGGAGGGGTCTGTCAGACTCTTACTGACTAAAACCACCCCGGTGCTCCTCCAACTACCTTACGCCGGGGGCACGGGAGTCGCTTGCGCATTCGTCCGCATCCCCGGCAGGTATTGGCCCGCCAAATGAAAGGCGGGCCCCATCACCCTATGCGGCCGTCATATACGGCCGCAATTCCTCTTGAGAGGCGCGCGCGGAACACGGCGCGCCACCGTCTCGGGCCTGTTTCCGTTCGGGCGACGGACAGGTGATGGCAGCCCTAGGTCCACCCGTCATATAATACTTTAACCCTAATGTATGTAAAGTCAGGACTATAGTTGTTAAGCTATAGTTTCACGACACTAGTTTCGTAACGCAATTCCCGCTTTATATTTTACAGCAAAATGATATTCGAGCTTGTCGCACACTGGCCAATGAGTGCGTCAAGAATTTCTACTCAACGGATCCCGCGGGGCCTTGCAGACTTTGGATACAATCTAATTTGGCCACACCTAAAGGTAAGACCCTGAAGATTTACCCTCTTACTTTTATACGATGACTAGCTGTCCCCCGCGACTTCGTCTGCGTGAAAATGGATGAAATGTAGCCTATGTGTTTTTCCAGGTCCCAGGCTACTTCTTTGCCAAATTTCATCCAAATGCGTCCAGCCGTTTCAGCGTGAAGAAGCATAAGCATACGCACACACGCACAAACTTTCGCATTTATAATATTAGTAGGATTTAAACAGCTCTCGATGTCAATTGCAGTGGCGTGCCTAGAGAGTATTTATATTCATTTTTCATGAATTTAAGTGAGTTAATGTCGTTATTAAAGCAATACGTAGGTACATTAAAATTCATTTACACTCATGATAAATTAACTTAAATGCTCTCTTAAACGAAAAAAGGCACGCCACTGGTCAATTGTCATCTCTATTCATTGCCATACAAATGACAAGGATAGTTATATATTTAATAAGAGGTTAAAATTAGAGGCGTTTATAAGTAAGGAGGATAAGCTATGGGGTCGGAACAGTCTACTGCTTAGGGGTTTCAATGACTACTCCACTGTAGCTTATGTGTATCTAGGAGTAAGAAAAATAATTAGGGAAAGTTCATTAATATAATTAATTGCACACCGTTTCAAAGATTAATTCAATTTTCTTGAAAACATACTCCTGATCAGATAACGCATACAGTATGCATAAGCAATCAAGCTAACTGCGATTACTCAAACCAATTAAAGGGTTGTCGAGTAATTACTGCTGAAATTTTAATAACTTACACATAGTATTATGAGGGTAATTATATATTCTTTGACCCGGAAAACGGATAAGGCTAATTAGCAAGCCTTTGCTATAAAATGTAAGAAAGCCGCGCAGTTTGTTCTTATTTTATTATGCCATAATTATTGAACCACTCTCGGGCTGAATTATGGTAACTAGGTTTATCTTTATAAATAACTTTTATAATAAAGCTTCATAAAGTGCTTAAGTACATAATAAAATATAATAAATACATGTCAATATCTCGGAACTTTTTGTTTAATCCAATATACAATATTTACACCAAATTTAATTAAGAAATAAAGTTAGGTAATTTGCAAAACAACGAGTTTGCCAATATCTGAAATTGTTTGCTTAATTTTTTAGAGTTCCGTACCCTAAGGGTGCCAACGGGTGCCTATTACTAAGCCTAAGTTTTTTGTCCATCTGTCCGTCACATGGCTCTATTAAGCCTGCAATACATGTTGGCCGAGCTTAGACCAACGCGAGCCTAGACAAATTGACACAAGACAAGCGCTACTGTCTAGACGTTCGGCGAGTTTGACGTCAACCGCATAATAGCGCGCGGACAAACATGTGAACACTATTGTACGAGTGCGCGCGAGCGCCTTTGATTTGTGCAGAAAAACCGACACCGCTCCGAAGTGAGGCAAGTGATCGCGAGCGACTGCAAGTTGTGGCAAGCTACGTCAAATGAGGTCTATACACGTTGGCGCTTGTCTATACTCAACCAACTAGGCGAGTGACACCGAGCGATAGCAAGACAAGGCAAATATACCGTCTACATGTTGGTATTGGCCTTCACTCGACAACGCTCGGCCAACATGTATTGCAGGCTTTACGTACTGTTATAGCTAACCAATTGAAAGGACGTCGGCAGTTTTAGGCTTGATATGGTACAGTAATAAAAGCTTAACCAAAAATAAAAATATATTTTAATTGTTCTTTGCCTAATTTATCTTAGAGATTAAGAATTGGAATCAAAAATCGAAATAAATAAGAAATAAAATGATAATGCCGTTGAGATTTTGAAAAAAACAATAAAACAAAAACGGGTGCATGCTGGCTGGCGCGTGCCTCCACAGAATATCATGTCGACAGCAACTAAAACCTTTGAATTGAGAACTCATTAGTCGGGCTGTACTTCATTGGATCATTCACACCATACTTAACCTCACTGTCACAAATACGAAGATTTCTCTTTAACCCAATTACGTACAAAAACAAATAAAATATGAATTTAAATACTCTTGAAATACTCGATCACACCAAACTAATTTCATATCTGTACCGACATACACAATCTGAAGCCCAGCGTTCTATGGGCGTCTGCCAGTGCCCTTTTCATAAAATACGTATAAGTATGGCCACTATCATATGTAAGAATCGATGTATTACATGAGGGTATTAAAATATTATTTTAGATTTATAATCATAAATGTTGGAGTAACACTTGACATTGATATCTAAAACTAGGCAGAATATGTCACTCAATCTTAGAATGCATTCAAGTGGCACTCCGAGGTTGAACGTCTGGCCGTTAGGCTGAATGCAACGAATCGTGGAAGTGTGAAAAATTGTATTTTCTTCAAAATAAATCAGTTAATTTCAAAGTGATCCGTGATAGTTTTATTATTTAGAGAACTGTATTTACACATAGATAGCCATCTTTTCAGTATACATATGTATAAAAATAAATTGCCGTACTTTAGGGCGGGTTGCTTCAAACCATCTGTATTCGTAAGTCAGTACGTAATCGTTAAGTCAGTATGAAATTGTGGTACAAGCCGCCATATTTGACGGTTACAGATACGTAACTGTAAGTTGAAACAACATGGCCTTAGTCTCACAAAAACTCGAAAATAGCTCGACCGGTTGACTTGAAACTTTGTATAGTAGTTATAGGAAAGCCAGGGAAGGTTTAAACGGGCACAGCCAGTAACAAATAAAAGTCAAAACCCAAGGAGATGCCCATACCACCGGGACGGAACCCAATCCAATTGCATGCACTTGGCCGGTTTTTTAACGTTGCGTAAAAGTCTGATACGATATCAATAAACACTAAGTATAGGGTATTTATAGGCCGGTCAAAAGTGATACTATTGGTTTTCATTTCAGGTTTACCCCGTCTTATAGTAGAATCAACGTTGGAGGACAAAAATCCAGGGGAGGCTTACTTAGCGCGCAAAAAGGTACTCACGTCAGTTTTCATTATTAGGCGGTTATACCTAGTCAATAGTTATTTTCGAGAGATATAAAAATAATATCTAACATTAAACAAAACGACCCCCTAAAGGCCTATTAATTCTAGATAAAGATAATGTCTATAAGCTCACCAAACTAGATAAAGATGATGTCTTTATGCCGTCATTAAGCCGTTACATTTTGGTGTCTTAATCTTTCCCGCAATAAGCTATCAGCTAAGCTGTATCGTGGCCTAAGTAAATAATAATAGGGTTATGTAATTTAAATATTCCTTACGATCAGAATATCCTTCTTTAGTTAGATATTCCGTAAACAGAACTGCATGTTTTCCGTTTACCATTTCTACTAGTAGGTACCTAAGTAGAAGTTGTAATAATTAATTAATTAATTAATAATTAATAAGCATTTATTTTGGACCGAAATCCAATAATGTTTTGAAAAGGATTACAAAAAAAAAGTGCTTAACACGTTCCGAAATCAAATAAACCTGTGAGAAATCTCAATAAACGTTCCATTATTTTCCGCAATAAGCTATCAGCTAAGCTGTATCGTGGGGTAAGTAAATAATGATAGGGTTATGTCATTTACATATTCCTTACGATCAGAATATCCTTCTTTAGTTAGGTATTCCGTAAACAGAACTGCATGTTTTCCGTTTACCATTTCTACTAGTAGGTACCTAAGTAGAAGTTGTAATAATTAATAATTAATAAGCATTTATTTTGGACCGAAATCCAATAATGTTTTGAAAAGTATTACAAAAAAAAAGTGCTTAACACGTTCCGAAATCAAATAAACCTGTGCGAAATCTCAATAAAAGTTCCATTATTTTCCGCAGGACTTTTTATTAGTTGCCGCAGCAGTGTTCGCAGATGTCGAGTTTAAGTTTATCAAAGACACGGATCAACAGGACAATCCTTGCCGTCTGCCCGTCAAAATTAAAATCGGACGAGATTTTTCGTAAGTCCTTCTCATTTATTAGATTAAATAACAAATGCTTCAACAGCAATCCTTGAATTTCTGTAAATCAAGAATTTTCCTATCACGTCTATGTTGAGTGAGTATTAGGCGTGCTATAGTACACTAATTCGGGTCGGAACATTTGATTGGGCAATATTTATTGAACAACAAAACCGACCCGGATTAATTACTAAATCATTCGACTCGTGCTGATCGGCAAACTCCATTCGGCATGATCTACCCTCGCTGAAATGGCATCTTCGGCTTAGTTGGTAAAGCGTTGGCACGGTTCGCCAGAGATCGCAGGTTCAAATCCTGCTCGTGACATTCGATTTTTGAAAAGCTCTTAATTTTTTAATAACTTAAGAGAAGCATAACATGGCTTTGACATGTTTCAAATTCACAAAAATTATACATTTATAATTGCAGAAACTTGAAGTGAGGTATAAAGATTCTAATCTCTATCTAAAGAGACATTACTCGTCAAGAAATACTTCATCATTGATTTTAAGCCGGCAAAAATACAGAAAATAATTCAAGTGATGAAATAACTAGAATCCTGATAGAAGATTATTTTTTCTCTGCCAAGAATTTATCCGCAATGGAAAAGATTTTTTTTTTCATTATCAAAAGTACAGATCAAAGAAATTAGGCGACCTTCATTTTATTCTCAATCTTGTAATTTAAAAAATTGGTAGTCATAAGGAAAAAGATCTGATGAATTGTTAGGGAGAAAAATTTCTTGAGCTTGGTTTGATCTCTAAATTCTCTATGTACCCGTTTGTTCCCGGGTGCGAAAGGTCACGGTTGCTGTGAAGACAGTCGATAAAAAATCATCATCTTCAAGTTTATTAGACGTTTAGACTACCATCAAATAATAGTTTAGGCGGTGGACTATTCTTTGCTCATGTAACCTGCGAATTAAAATTTTACGTCGTAAAGAATAAATATATAATCTTATGGGTTCAGTTAATGGTAATGTATTCACGCTATTGCTGTAATCGAGTGTGCTTGTCAGTTTGTGTAACTCAAAATAGAAAAATAAAAAAACATGAAATAAAGTTAAAACCGCCTTCAAAAAGATAATGTAGTGTCAGTTTTGGAAGTCGGTGCCAAATCAAACTTAGCTAAAATCAAAGGCATCGACTTCCAAAACTGTTTTGACATACTTAGCATTATTTTGATCTTTTTGAAGGTGGTTCTAACTTTTTTTTTAGTTTTTCTGTCTATTGAGAGCGGAGCGTAAGGAAAGATACCTACTTATTATGTTTTCGATAAAAAATTATATCGGTAAAAACTATTTGTTTCTGGTGTATTTCGGCGAATAACGGAATCGGCAAGTCGTGGATTCGCCAACCGTTTATTCTTTGTTAGCGTTATTCGGCGAAACGTGTTGTCTAGTAGTAGTAATAGTATCGGCAAATAATATTTTCGTACTACTGTTCATCGGTGAGAGTCAGTGAGCCGTGCTTTCTATGAAAAATTGTCTCGTTCAAGGGTAATTCCATATGACTCGTAAAATCTTAGCATATTTTTACACTTGATTATGGTCCACATTATAAGAAAACGAACAAACATCGACATACTTACATAATCGACATACTTTAATACCTTTGTACTCCAATTACTTTTTAATTTATCACTGTAAATTCTATTGTGTGTACTTATGTACACTGTTATATATGTATGTTATGTACCTACACATTGTTAAATAAATAAATAAATAAAATTATTATGAGTCTGTTTATGAAAGAAAAGTTCTAATAACTTATCTTAACTCTTTCATATTACTAATGAAGAGTTACTTAAATTAAGATATTTTTTATTCAAATAAAATACATTCTTCCTTATGCAGTCGATGACGTCACATCGCAAACCAAACCAAAATACGGAAATATACAATCTGCAAATGCTTCAAAATAGAAAAAGCTCTTTGGGAAAAATTACGCGTGGCTAATTCAACAAATAGTACTTACCTACTTACTCCTGCCTGAGACTCAGAAGGGTCCGGAAATTGAAACTCGAATCAAATTTGGGTTGAAAAGCGATTGACATTTCAATCTGTTTTTTTTTTCTTTAAATTGGGATTAG
This sequence comes from Thalpophila matura, assembly GCA_948465475.1. Taxonomy (NCBI): domain Eukaryota; kingdom Metazoa; phylum Arthropoda; class Insecta; order Lepidoptera; family Noctuidae; genus Thalpophila; species Thalpophila matura. Next base: position 4,214,700 of record OX419191.1, read on the forward strand.
GGTACCTACTGGGACGCACAAAAAAACATTTTTTTGTTTTTTTTTTTTTTACGTTTGTCTGTTTGTGCGCGTATCACTTTAGTAGTTATATTTTTTTAAATGTAGGTACCATGTTTTTAAATCGTCACCGGTACGGCAGAGGTCGCGGGTTCAAATCCCGCCCGTGTCAGTTATTTTTAAAACTCTTAGGTATATGTTTAATAACTACACATATAAGTACCTACGGTACCTACCTATTTAAAGTTTCAAATCTCTAGCTCATCGGAAAATTTGTTTAAAATCGATTGCAAAAGTACTGAACAGACACACAAACAAACAGACAGAACAAAAAAAGCGTGTTAATAAAAACATGGTAAAATAGTATGTTATTCTAAGTATGTTATTAATAATAATTATATATACCTAATATAAGAGATTTTTATAAATCTAATGACCAAATTGTAAGTAGGTACCTACCTACACAAAATATCGTATCTCTAATAAATTATATAAATATTATCTATTTTTCTTTTCATAATTATCTTCTTAGCATGAGTCTCAAACTCAATATACCCCGTGCCGATTTGAAATAAAAACATCAGTAAAAATAAAATAAAATGTTTTTTTATACGCTCGAGGCATCGTATGTCTGACATGAGCCCTCTATTTGAGGTATTTCAGATAGAATTTATGAACAACCAAAAGGCTTTAGTGGCTGAAATGTGTAGGTACGGCTTAAGGTTCTAGGAGTGGGTTGAGCGTGTATGTGGTATTATTACACATACTTCTTTGTTCGTTTTTAGGGTTCCGTACCTCAAAAGGAAAAAAGGAACCCTTACGGATTACTTCGTTGTCCTCTGTCTGTCTGTCAATACCTTTTTCTCAGGAAGAACGCGTAGAGGTATCAAGTTGAAATTAATATTAAATACGGTATAAATACAATTCTGAAAATTGTTAATTCGTTTATAAATCACATTAAACATATTTTTTTGCGATTAGAAACTTATATTTTGTTAGGCTAACGTATACAACACTAAAAACCGTTGTCCCACGACCCACTGCGTGGCGCGGGGTAGTGTGTACGACATCTAACAGACAGACGCGCTTTATAATGTTTTTATTATTATGACTGTAGCCCTCTAGCTAATTAAGGCGCAGTGGCTGAGAGATTGGTTGCTGCGCGACATGTCGCGGGTTCGATTTCCGCACGGGAAAATATTTATATCGTGTCTGGGTACATGAACATGGGTGTACATGTGAGATTTGTGTTTGTAAACGCAACCTCGATACAGGAAAAATCCCTGATGTAGGGCAATGTTTTTCTTTAATAAAATAAATAAAAATGTATGTAATGTTTTTCCTGTTTACATTGCAGCCACGATTGCATTATGAATGTATCGAAGCTTACCAATGATTTGAACGCGACCATCTCGCCTTATTTGTATGCAGACGGGAATCTTGTACAAATACCGGTTTATCCGAGGAGACCTAACGGGTATAGTGTACAGGTATGTACACTCGACGTCATTGACGGTCGACCACTTTTTACCCTTATTACTAAGAACATAAGGGTGAAAAGTGGTCGGCCGTCAATGATGTGGAGTGTACATCTATTATAAATATTTTATTTATATTTTTATTTTATTAATATTTTCCCTGCTTTGGTGAATGACCTAAGTAGGTAAAGCCCAGTGGGGTAATGTATTTCAAAATATTATCATCAACAATCTCATTTATTTTTAAGACGTATACGTATAAGAACGAGTGAATATAATTGTTTAATTTACGAGCATATTAATTAACGTAAATTGGAGCATAATAACAAAAGTTATCAGTTTGACCTATTTGTTTGCATGTATGTATGTTTCTATGTCCGAGATTTTCTGAAAAACGAATGAACTGAATCTGATGTTTTTTTTACTAATTGTTGTTAAATATTTAAGACATTAAAAAAAATGTAGGCCACTTTCAGGCAACAAAAATTAACAGATTTTGGGTTTTGGACATGGGCTTTCGAAACCAAAATGAGGTTCCACTTTGTAGTTATTTCTTTGAAGTCGGTTATCAAACTAATTTTATAAAGGCGAAAGTTTGTGTGTGTGCTTCTTCACGCTGAAACGGCTGGACGGATTTGGATGAAATTTGGCAAAGAGGTAGCCTGGGACTTGGAAAAACACATAGGCTACTTTTCATCCATTTTCCGCAGACGAAGTCGCGAGTAACAGCTAGTTTTTTATAAGTCTATACTTTCAGAGGGGTACCTGGTTATCGAACAAATTCAAACGTTACTTCATAGCGGATACTTCTCTGTCGACTATCGCAAATATCACCAATACTGTCTACCTACGAACAATGGTGATACGACTGCAGTAAGTAAACTGAACTAAATTATTATTACAATATTAGGTGCCTACATAGTTGCGTTTGTCTTAAAACTACAAACGGAGACAGTTGTTCTTGGTACATGACAAAATTTATAAAGGGTGACCGTGACCTAAAGGTTGGCTGTTAGGTACTTTGGCCAAAGAGCATTGCCACGTTGTATGGCAATGCTGCCAGTCTTTGGGCACGCTACCAGTCGACAGCGACGCGGAGAAATTTGGGTTTCTTTAGTTGGAAGCTTTATTTTAAAATATGTATTTTTCCTATTTGTATATAAACCAGGTTATGTGATAAGAGAGAAATTACTACTAGAAACTGCCTATCCTAGCTCCTTTCTAATTAAGAACTATAAAGGGTTAATTTTTGATCAGGATTGAACGAGACAAAACCAGCCCAAGTTCGCTGCGAGTGCACATATCTGTGGAAGCGATCTATGCTTCAAAGTCGCCACTCTCAGAGTCGGTTGTCATGACTTTAAGAGTGGAGCATGGGATGCCTGAGGCTGGTGTCCATCGAGGTCTAGAGGTAATAAGTCACAGAGCAATATCTAACAACATAGGACACGACTACAATATTATTCCCGAAAGGGTAGGCAGAGCTGTGTGTGTATAGTGTATGTTTTGAGGCAGAGTTGGAAGTTATAAAATTAATTATCTTGATTAAATTAATATCATGGCAATTATCTTGATAAATATCATAATAATTATGTGGATAGATATACATCATGGTAATTATCTTGATAAATATCATGATAATTATCTGGACAATATAAAAAAAAATCTAATCGCAAAAACAAAACGCGTGCACTAGCACAGTATTGCCGTGTATTCGAACACGATTTCTTTCCTCTAGGCATAACAGAAAACATTATACTTAGTTACTTTACATACATAATGTCACGCCTGTATTTCCCGAAGGCTTAGGCAAAGGTGTATAGTAGGTATAGGTTCCTGGTATAGCATATTTCGCCAGTTATTTTTAAGTCCCATGTCCAAATCCAGACTCGGGCTGCTTCTGAGAACGTCCTAATTAAAAAACACAATATTTAACACTTTGCCAGACCCAGGGATCGATCCCAAAACCTCTCTAAAAATAGTAAATTAAAAATTTAAAAAACCCGACTGCCAAAAAACAACTAAAAAGTTCAAAACAAGAGCACTTTTGAAGCAGTCTGATGCAGTTGGTGGCAATTATTTGTGTTAAATCTTAGATTTTATGCCACCAACTGCATCAGACTGCTTGAAAAGTGCTCTTGTTTTGAACTTTTTAGTTGTTTTTTGGCAGTCGGGTTTTTTAAATTTTTAATTTACTATTTTTATTTTTCACTTTTTAGTTTTTAATGTATGTTTTCGTAATCTTCTTTTCGAGCCCTTCATTTTGATACCCCACATGATAGGTTTTGAGGATAAGTAAGAATTAGCGAGAATGATTGCTTTGTTAAACAACTTTAAATCGTTATATATCCTAAACTATTATTTAAAATGAAAAATGATAAAAGGAACCTAAAAATGATTTTAAAATACCTATTCAACGACATCCCACTTGACATAGTTCATCAACTTTTTTTTTTTTCATTTTGACAATATGGCGTCTGGTTGTCGCTGTGGTGAATTTTGATTACTGTTATGTCTTTAGTGACACTCGCAAGGTTAAGACAAATCGATTGACGTAAGAACTATTAAAATCGGCCTACGCATTTGGTCTCTAGAACGCCACATAGAAACAAACATACATACATACATACATACATACATACATACATACATACATACATACATACATAGACTGATAAACACATTACCCTCCTTTGCGTCGCGCAGTCGGGTAAAAATAAACGATAACTTCACACAGGTTGTAAAAATATTTCGCCGCCCCTAGACGTGTTAGCAAATGATTTATTGTATCGTGTTTCTAAGAGCATGAGGTAGGGAATGAAAATTTGGGCTATAAACATACAATTTGGCCCACAAAGTTGGTTTCATAAAATACAGGTCTCAACATAAAACAGCATTAAGTTTAGGTTTTTTATTGGCTTACTTTATGGTAACACTGAAGTTTTTTTTCTAAGAAATGTCTATTTTCTGCCTTTTGTTCGCTTCAGTACCTACCTTGATAAGCACAGTGGTTAAAAGGATGTTTTTCGTTAACGGTTACGGGTTCAATATAATCAGATGTAAAATAAAAAACCGGACAAGTATGAGTAGGACTCGCGCCCTGAGGGTTCCGTACAAACTTAATTATGTGTGTAGATATTATATTATATGAAATAATAAAACCACTAGAAATATGCAATACACCATCTATGCAGATGTCGCTATTACATACTTTTTCTAGTGGCGCCATCTATAAGCAGATGCCTCGGACTTGCCACGGACAGACGGACGACAAAGTGATAATAGGATCAGTTTTTTTCCTTTTGAGGTACGGAACAACGGAACCCAAAAAATTCAGAGCTTTTAGACGCATCTACGATAGATATTTAAGAGAGATAGGGCGCAGCGGGACAATATCTCGCACAGAATATCAACCATCATCGTAAAAGAAAAATTCAAGAGAAATCATAGTACATACATATTTTATTTGATTTTTTATACAATGTAGCAGTAAAGCAGATTCAACTAATACCAATTTTTTCCAGATATGGGGCGGATTGCTCGGCTGTCTCCTAACTTTGTACGCGATGGTACAATGGCGAGGAGTAGTTCGTCGCGGAGGCCTGTATGCCTCCGTAGTACCCCTACTAGCTGGGGCTACTGCAGATACCTTGTACTTCGTGAGTAAATAAAAAATAATAGGATTAAGTGGCTCATTCACTGAAAAACAATGTAGTTATTAACCAAATTGCCAGATAATCCCCGCATTTTTACTTTTTTTGAGAAACGACCGACTTCAAAGTTGGTCCTACAGCTTTTTGAACGCCAGAGCGTACAGGAATTGGCTTGCCCCTTACGCCAGTCATTTTAAAATTATGTATTTTATTTGGCTCTTGCCGAAAATACGCACCCAACGTTTTCATTTGTCGGAACCCGACCGCGACTGGCGCTCAAAAGGATAACAGAAATTGTTCATAATGATGAGTATAAGGGCCCTATTTCGGCTGTAAGACGACTAAAATGTTACGCTGTGTGAAGCCAAGTTCTCGGCTCGATCAATTTTGTGCAGCCTTGTGCGTTATGGTCAGGTTTGTTGCTTGTGTGTACCTTCCCTTCTTTGTGTGTAGGAGTATTGATGGTATCCGGTAGTCAAAATGAAGTACTTTATTTACTTTGTGGTTTAAAATAATATAATTGATAAAAGATTGGTACAGAAACTAATACAGAAACTAAGTATGTGACACTTCATCGCGCTGGTCTATCGTCGTGTGTGTCGTAGCAAAGTGTGAAGCTGTCGCCCGGTGATGCTGACCACCGGCCGCGTGCACGAAGTTCGCGACGGATCCAATTTCTGCCGCGTCTGCTTAATGTCGCGACTATATCCTCAACATGCCCCCGGCCTTGGAAGCACCAGGCTCCAAAGGGTTGTCTTGGTTCTCTATGTGTTGTCTTGGTTTCTACCTCATCTGCTCTACCCGGTCATATCGGAGAAGGCATTGCGTAGGTGTGCTCGTGAGATCCCGGCCGGCAGATGCAGTTAGCGGTCGGCCAATCAGGATATGACCTGGGACTGAGTGGGAGCAGGTCACTAGGGTCTGTGGACATAGGTGACATGGGTCGGGAGTTGAGGACGGCCTCGATTTGTGCCAACACCGTATTCAACTCCTCGTAAATTAGTGTGCATTACCCACAATACGACATAAGTGAAATTTGCAAGACTTGACGCTCGCTTTCCACAAACCACCAAAATGAGGCGAATATGGTGATATAAAATTGAATTTAATAAAATTACCAGCAGTGAAATCTAAAAAATTGTCATTGTGTTAAAATCTAAAAACTTTGTGATGATTTAAATTTACCACGTCTAGAAATAAACCGTTTCAATGCGAGTTAGTATGTTCCCGTTGTGAGACTTGAAACCAATTCTAAATGTGTAGCTCGTTTTGAGAAACATACAAAAGGCAAATATACCTAACACTTGATTAACTTCGCCCTGTGCGGTTCAACATCATCAATGGCCCAGCATATTCGACACCACTATGTATAAATGGATATCCTGGTTCCAAACGTTTGGGGGGTAAGTTACCCATCTGTAATATATATTATAATATTTAAAGGTTTAGCTCTCATATGTGCGCATTTTATACAAGTATGAACCACTTGTTTAGCTAAATTTTGCCCTCTAAGAGGCCACCATTGTTCTCTGATTGTGGCTAGTAATAACTGGGGCCCCGCGCGTAACAAAATCTTATGTTGATGTTGGAATAAAAGTCGTGTAAACATATGCTTTGCACATATTAACAACGGATGTCTCTTATCGTATGTGAATGATGAATAAGTTAACCTACCACCTACTCTACTTACTCTACTTACAAGGACACTTTGTTAACTTATTATTTTTTTTAAATTGTCGTAGATTTCTGAAAACGATTGCTGCTGTGCGATTCACGTTAACTTTATTGTAGAATTGTGTAATTAATCCACTGAAATAACACCTACAATTCGCTGTGATTTTAATTTATTACGACAATTAGTAATGAAACGCAAAATATATACTGTTACACATAGCATACGATTGTAACAAGAAAATAACTCGAATGGAAAAGAACCCGGTTTTGTTTGAGTTACCAATGTGGTTTTGATTGATTTTAGTTCTAAAAGTTCACTATAATCAAAAGCATATTGCAGCTTTGAATATCATGTGTGCTATCTAAATTAGGAACATATAAAAATCTAGGTCCTTTCCACTTCCACTTCCACCACATATCAGATGTGCTAAGAATATCTAAATGTACTCTGCGCGATAATAAATCCTTTGTTTTGTTTACCGGCGATGTGGTACCATTGTTATCACTTGTGAAATAATGTGACGGATATTCAGAAATGCAACTCATGTGACCTAATTTTAAATATTTTTTCATAAAATCCGTATACATTTGCCTATAAGTGGCTGAACCTCGTAGTGATTTACGCTCAAGTGCTAGAAACTTGTTTTGTGCCATCGATAACGTGTCGTTCAAAACATCAGCTGATTCACTCAGCGGAATGCGTACAGAAAAACGACCTTTATCGGTGCGCAAAGTACTTTGTGTGAATAAAGTTTCACATGCACTTTCACTACTTGTGAGTTTTTTATGGGCTGAAGGTATTTCTTCTAGTTCCCCAAAACGTTTGAGTTCCGCGTCTAATGTTTGTGTGTGATTACACTGAACTCTATCTTTGTGTGATGCTTTTTTAAGAACCGATCCAGATAAGATCCACCCAAGTTGTGTGTTTTGCAAATAAGGGCCATTAGGTAGACGAATTAAACCCTCACTTAGCAGTTCCCAGAACTTATCTGCGCCTATTAACAGTTGTATTTCGTTAGACAAATAAAAGTCGGGATCAGCGAGTTGGACGTTATCTGGTACCTCAATGTTATGATTAACTCCTAGCGCAGGCAACTGTGCTGTTATGTGAGGCAAAACTAAACAATTAAGTTGTGTGTTATACGAGCTTGCTTTGGACCGCAATTGAACTCTGCACGATTGCGTAGATTGCGTGACAGAATTGCCTACACCTATAACTTGCACAGAAGACTGTATCATTGTGATATTAAGATTTTTGCATAATGTTTCAGATATGAAACAATGCTGGCTTCCGTTATCGAGAAGCGCTCGAATTGTGTGATATTCGTTGTTCTCGTCCGCAATCTCAACTAAAGCAGTCGATAACAATACTTGGTTAGAAAAATAACCCGTATCAATGTTATCGCGTTGTGTGTGTGATTTGTGAGATGCGGTTTGAGAATTATTTGTCGATTTGATGTTAGTACTAGTCTCGGGCTGAGGCGCTGACTGTGTGTGTGAAGCATGCGCCGTTGCTGACGAGGTACTTCCATCAACGAACTCATTGTGAATCAATGTGTTGTGTTTTTTGTTACAATGCTTGCAAGGCCCGAACCAACAATCGTTTATAGCGTGACCAGCGCGTAAACAATTGCGACAAAGCTTCTTTTCTTCTATGATTTTTAATTTATCTTTGCCTGATAGGCTTAGAAACTCTTCGCAAGAGAATAACGGATGGTTCGAGTTGCACATATAGCATGTAAAACGTTGTGACTTTGACGATTTTTTATTTATTTTATGTGTCGTCACATGACTGTGTGATTTTAAAGTAGACGACTTTTTATTAATGTTCGAATTGTTGTTCTGAGAATCAATTGTGTGTTTGCCTTGAGATGGCTTAACCGTTTCTAGAAAATTTGCTCGGTCTTTAAGAAATGTAGTTAAATCAGACAACGAAAACCTTTTATCAGTCGAAGCATTCGTGACGGTACTTTTGTGAAGTTCCCACTCGCGTTCGGTTGACGAATCTAACTTTGATACCACTATGTGAATGACTAATGTGTCCCATGTATCGGTAGGTTCGTCTAACGTTTTTAGCGCACGAATGTTTCTCATAATGGTGTCAATCAATTTGCGAATTTGTGTTGCCGATTCTTTATTCAGACTCTGAGCAGAAAAAATAGCCTTAACGTGATTATGAACTAATAAACGGTTATTGTTGTATCTGTTCTGTAACAAATCCCAAGCAATTATGTAATTCTCTGAAGAAAATTCGAGTGCCTTAATCACTTGTAGAGCGTTGCCTGTTAGAACTGACCGCAAGTAATGGAACTTTTGGACATTATCGAGATTGTTATTGGTGTGAATGATAGACAAATAGGTATCGCGAAATTCAAGCCATTGATCATAAGAACCGTCGAAGTTAGGTAAAGATATCGTAGGTAATTTTACCCCGATTAATTTGCCATTTTGTGTGCTTTGTGATACAGGCGATTCTTTGAGGATACACTTGCATTTACCTACAATGCTGTAATATTGATTCTCAAAGTTTTCTCTTTCCTGCAGTTCTTTATCAACCTGACTTTCGGAGACTAGCAAATCTAATTCATCTTGAACACTAGAAAATTGATCAAATAGTAACTTTGCTCTCTGAAAGCGTTCATGTAATTCCGCTTTCTGAGTTTCGCTTATGTGTGAATCGTCTACAGATTGAACATATTTCATAAACAAAGTGAATTTACCTTTAATAGAACCACGTTTTTTAACTAAATCCCGAATAATATCATCGTTACTTTCTGTATCTACAAGCGATTGCCTCTTTCTCGTCATTTTGGTGTTTGTGAAAATAAAGAATCAAGTACTCACAGTCTCAGCCTCAGGATATGCGCGTAGTGTAGGCAGTTGCACACGTTAACACTGGAATTTACACAAAAATACGATGTTAGCACAAACTGAGCACTGGATTTGGGAAGGAAATTGGAGGTGAATGACCTGACCGTATGCTGCCGATGGTGCTGCTTCCGTAGATGCTGCTCGAAGGACCATAACATGTGAAGCCAAGTTCTCGGCTCGATCAATTTTGTGCAGCCTTGTGCGTTATGGTCAGGTTTGTTGCTTGTGTGTACCTTCCCTTCTTTGTGTGTAGGAGTATTGATGGTATCCGGTAGTCAAAATGAAGTACTTTATTTACTTTGTGGTTTAAAATAATATAATTGATAAAAGATTGGTACAGAAACTAATACAGAAACTAAGTATGTGACACTTCATCGCGCTGGTCTATCGTCGTGTGTGTCGTAGCAAAGTGTGAAGCTGTCGCCCGGTGATGCTGACCACCGGCCGCGTGCACGAAGTTCGCGACGGATCCAATTTCTGCCGCGTCTGCTTAATGTCGCGACTATATCCTCAACACGCTGTAAAATTAAAAGGTAAATCTCTCGATCTCTTATAAATCTGACGACATAATTAATTAACCCTTAACATTGTCACAGGCCGCGTGGTTCGCCACCCTTCATGCTTTAGCAGCCGAGGCCGGTACTCTAGGGTTAACACTACCGTTGTCACAAAAAGAGGAACGCATCGTCAAGGCTTTTATTTATTCCGCTGTTTCATTGAAGGTTGGTTGGTGATAGATTTCTAATACATATTATAAGTAGTTTGTCTCAAATTAATTATGATATTTGTAAGTCAAAGCCAAACATTTTTATTTCCATTGAACCATTTACTGGCACTTTTAAATAATTGAGCAATAATTTATCATAGTCAGTCTGTTTGTCCGTAAGCTGAAGCTGGTTGCCCGTTCCAAAACGTAGTTACTTTGCTATGGAGAAGCACGGAGAAGAAACTTCATGGTTACTCTTTTTCAACAAGTTCAATTACAGTTTCTTTGATTTCATGTGATTAGGTACCATGTAATATTTTAAAAACCCAGGATTTTTTTTTATAAAAATCATCTGGAAAAAATGGAAAATTTGCTCAGGCAGTCAATAGATGACCTGCTATTGGTAGTTGGTACCCGTTCACGAACGATGGCATATTTTTTTTCCAATGACTTAATATTTTTTTTATTTTCATGCAAATACTCTTAGCTCCTTTGTTACTCCAAGCTATTCTTTTCCCAGGCTATTAAAGTAGCGTGGTTCAACTTTAATCAATGTCGGTGTGACATGTTCTTTTTGGACTGGTCGGAGTATAACGCACCGTTTAAAGGTAGGTAAATAAACCAGTTCCGTTCCTCAAACTTTACGTCCATTATTGGTCAAAACGATTTCTTCAAGTTCAAGCACAGTTGACATTTTTTTAATTCTGAAGCGTTTAACTTAGCTTTAGGTACGTAGTATTTTTTTAAATTATCGATCGTAATAATCCGTACGGATAAATAATTGGATTGAAAATAGCATCTTTCTCTCTTGCTTGCACACTTTTGCTACCTATACTCACGACTGCCAGGGTGCGAGCGAAAGGTAATCTATTTACCTTTCGCTCGCACCCTGGCAGGCGTGAGTGGTGTCGCCTCTATGGCGACGCCATTTTCAATCCCATTCTTTATTGGCACGGATAATACAACCTTCTAAAACCGTTGTAGGGGCAACCCCGACTGACAAGTTCGGTAGCTGGAGAACAACAGCCCTCGCCAGGGAGTGGAGTATGATGCAGACCTTGCGGAGAGTACATCCAGGGTTCACAGTCACTTTAGCACTGCTCGTCTTACATGTAAGTAATCCTTACATAGTATAACATAGCATAATCAGACTTTTAATGTTCCTAATCTTACTGCTAGGACACAGGCCTCCTCTCTGTAAGAGGGTGTGCGCCAGTCCACCACGCGGACCCAGTGCGGGTTGGTGGACAACTATAACTAATTATGCTAGCGGCACTGTATGGCAAACGACGTTTCTCCTTTATGTATGTATTGAGTTAATCTTCTGAACTACTGACCCGATCCTAGAAATAATTTCACTAATAGCAAGCTACATTACACCTGAGTGCTATAGACCTACAGGTTATTGAAATGTGGAAAAAATGCACAGTTCCTGTGCGGTGGTCACGCGGACAAAGTTGCTAGTCAGTAATAATAAAAAAATTGCCATCAAAACTATACTTCAATGCTCTCTAAATCAACGGTTTCATCTTGTCATCAGGTCATGTCTCCCTGGCAATCCTACCTCCCCCCAAGCCAGGGCTACCGATGGGCAGTAGCCACGATAGCCTGGTGGTCTTCGTACACCGCGCTGCTATCTTTGCGGTGGGTGACTGACAGGTTGCGAGGGTCACCTACCGCCGCCCTGCCGAAGATCTGCACCAGTGTTGGATTGTCACTGCTGGTGTTCGAAGAAGATTACTATGCGCATTATGTTCATGGACGGTAAGGAGTAAGGCCTACCGCCGACGACAGACTTTTTGTGCAATCGAGTCTCTAGCGCTCGAAAATCTGTGCAGTAAGTTTCGTAGATTGTTCGGGCGCTGCAGACTCGATCGCACAAAAAATTTGTCGTCTGCGTTGCCCCGAAGGGTGATTTCAGTCGCGCTTACGCCGGCGCGGATGATAAACGGCGCGGCCACGAAATAGACGTGTCTTTTACCGTTTCATAGTGAGACGCGTTCGAATTTTATATACAATTGTATGGCTTATGAGCCGCGCTGGCCGCTCGCGCTGACGGTCAGCGCGACTATGAAATCACCCTAAAATAATAAGATGTAAGGATAACTTATATACCATGCAAGTCATAAGTGTTGGAAAAGAGGTACAGCACGGGATATCTCGATCAAATCTGAAGTAGCCCGACTGAAGTACTGTGAAGTACCTTACAGAATACCACAGTCAAATAAGGCTACTCTTCGGTAGTGTTGTGTTCCTGTGGTGAGAGGTCGCCAGAGCTCCTGAGATTTTATATAATGTTTAGCTGTGGCTAGTATTCGATAAAAAAACCGGACAAGTGCGAGTATGCCTCGCGCCCTAATCATAGCCCTAATCATAGATGGCGCTACTGCATACTTCCAATGGCGCCATCTATGAGCTTGAGGCTCCACTTATGGTCCGGTGACTGACGGCGGACAACAAAGTGATCCTATAAGGGTTTCGTTTTTCCTTTTGAGGTACGGAACCCTAAAAATGGAATAGGTAACGCACAACTAATAAATCTTTTCTTCAGAAACGACGAATCTAAGGACTTGAGATCAATGGCGGGTCCTCTAGCTACCTGTCGCGTGGTATGCGCTCCACAACTGAGGTATGTCATGCACCACCTTCCTATCATAAATGTAAAAATGAATTGCCGCCACCACCACCGATTGACTTGAAACTTTGTGCAGTTGTTGTAGGGACGCCAGGGAAGGTTTATGATTTAAAAAACTCGCATTGCAACGTACGGGGCATAGATAGTCTATGATATTTTAAAGTTGTTTAAAGACTGCCTCACCGCACACGGGCCACTCGTGACCCACAAAATGCCGCCACAAACGCCGTCACAAGCGTATGCGGCGAGTTCTCAAGAAAATTATAAAAACTATAGTCCGGATCGCAGCTCGGTAGCGACATTTTGTAGCTGTCTCGAGTAGCCCGTGTGCGTCGAGGCTTAAAAACAACTGACACGAGAGGGTTTCGAACCGACGCCCTCTGCTAAACCGTGGCATTGCTCTGACCACTGCGTTACCGTATAGCACTCGTATCAAATTTTGATCAGCTACGCCTATTTATTTTAATCAACCACACTTATTTAGAGTGCTTCACTTTCACCCTTACCACATAAAAGATAACACGTGTTAAACGCGAATGCTACCAAAAATAATACACACTTGTTTCAGACAAGTTAGTGCAAATTATTTTTGGTAGCATTCGTGTTGAACGCGTGTTTATCTTTTTTGTACGGCCCTTTATGTTTAATTTGGTTTTTTGTGTTATTTCAGGGTTGTGTACAAACAGTTGTCTCTCTCGTTACCAGGTAAATGGTCAATATTTTTTTAACGTTCTCGTTAACAATATTTTTTTATGAAACTAATAACAGCTGAGCTGTAAAAGAAAACAAACATTTTAATTTGATGTATATTTTACGATTAGCGTTACGTGATTTCATTGTTTTCAGGTTTAGGTGAAACAGAGACTCGACAGTCTCTTTTGTCTCGGTTCTTAGCCGCGTTTTTTGAAAGGGTAAGATTAATTTTACATATGACTCAATTAAAGATAGGTCCATTGATATTGCACTCGGATACTTAAAGACCAGTGTAGACTAGCTACTTTAAGCATCGTTTATTGGCGATTTAGTCGATTTTCCGAAACTCGATTCCGCGTCAGAACGCTCCTATCCGCTTAGAAACGCCAGTCGCGGCGATCGTCTCGCTTCTTGGAAGCTCGAATTGCACGCTGCACTCTGCATTTCTATACAGCAATTCAAAGCAAAAAGTCGCCAAAACGCGATGCAGAATCGATGCTGTCGCAAAATCACCGATCGCCCATGCTAACAGTAGCTAGTCTGCTTTGGTCCACTTTCACTGTTTATAGCAGTTTTACAAATAATATTCTTACAGGCTCTGGATGGCCTCAGCTGGGTAGCCAGCGAGCGCTCTGTACTTGAACGTTTGCTAAACGTGGAGCTCAATACCAGGGAGGCTGGCAACACAAGCACGCTGTTGTACGATCCTGATGAAAACACACCTTCATGCTTTGCTGTTACTTGGTAAGCAGATCGCTAACATTCGTAAAATACCGGAACAATTCGTACAGTGCAGTCTCGTACAAATTGAACTGTAATTAATAAAAGACTTGTGGAAGTCTAGCAGCGCAGTTTTTGGAGATAAGATAGGTCTGGCAAGCATCCTACAGTGATATACCTATATCCCGGAGTTTGTCGAATAATTGTTAGGTAAATATCCAAGAGTCGACTTCGGCTCGTGACGACTATGAATTCTGTTGGAGTTTGAAACTAATCGGGCATATCCGTAATGAATACCTACATGAATTAAACCGAAAACATGTTTCACGAACATCATAAAAATGTGGAAACATGTTTCGCAAAGTTACAATATCAAGCTAGGAGTCATGACACAAATCACTGAAATACTCGACTTTTTCAAAAGTGGCAATTGCCCAACGGTTAAAGCACGGGCAGCCGACCAAGTGGTCGTGAATTTGATCTCCACACGTTGCGCTATTGACGAACCCAACTTAATAATACAAACATAATGTACCTAAGTAGCAGTTGGAGAGATTACCAGAAATACTTGAAATGTGCAAGCCACATCGCAAGTAACCTGAAGAAAATAGGAACAAGAAATCCTTTTAATATTTATTTTTATTGTCTTTCTTAGGTGGGGGGAGGAGTGGAACCTAGCTACGTTTGACGCTATGTTCTTCAGCTGCGTTTTGACTGCCACAAATGACCCTCTGATAGCTGCAATAGCTACTCTTATAGCATGGCAGGTGAGAGAATCCTCTTTTGAGATTTCCTATCTTAATTCATATTATAATGTTATTAAATACTAGCTGTTCTCCGCGGTTTCACCTCCATTGCTCGGCTCCTAAGGGTTGTAGCGTGATGTTAAATAGCCTATAGTCCTATACTATTCCTCATAAATCTGGCTATCATATACAAAAATAATTTTTCAAATCCGACTGTTAGTGCCAGAGATTAGCGCGTTCAAACAACCAAACTCTTCTGCTTTATAATATTAGTATATATTTCAAAAACGACTGACGCAGGCGGGACTTAAACGCTTGACCTCTGCCCCACCGTGGCATCGCTCTAACCAACTGAGCTACCGCGTTCTGCCCGCTTCAGTCCAAATTTGGAATCTCTTTAAATACGCCTCTATGAGCATTATCATTTATCTATTGATTTGTTTCAACCAATGCCTCAATCAATTCATGATTAAGCACGCTACTGCTAGTAATCGCGCTCACGTTCTTACATTATCTTTGGAATAAGTCCGTACTGGCTGATTAACAAACTGGTAATTTTACGTCTGCTCCATCTAAACCCCTTATTGCGAAAACTACAGAACAAAAACCTTTGTTACTTACCAAAAAATATACTACGATAGGTACTGTATTTTTTAAGAACTTGCTTTTTGGAGACACTGGACACGAAATAATTAAATCTTTTCCAATTTTCAGATAGTTATGCAACTACGAAGATGGCTTGGAAATAAAAATCAAAGGGAAAAAACGGAAATTGAAATATTTTAAGATAAGAAGACGACTAACACAAGCGACACACATCCCACCAGTAGTTGAAGATGCGACAACAATCTTTATATGTTTTTCTTGTTTATTCGATATTGTTTGATGTAACAGTGTGGCCTGAAAAAATCAAAGAAACAAGTGAAGATATTGAATACATAGATTCAAATGACGATGTTAGCGGAATGTCTGTGAACATTCCATACCATCTACCACACGACCTATTTAGAACTGCTAATAACTGTGCATCAACTGAATTCGTTAGTTGTACCACATTGGCTCCAAAAACTCCCCCTATCTTACCTCGTGGACCTTACTTCGGTTTCCTCACAAACATTTGCAATGCACTTATGTCTAATAAATACTCTCGTAAGTACCTAGGCAAATATTTTGCAATTCTCAGCAACTGCCTCAAAGGTTTTGGCATAAATTATATACAGAAAATCTGGATCAGAAGATTACGAAAGCAATTGAAAAAATATTCTATATTTAATAGAAATACGCTGAAAATAAAAGTATATAACTTTCTTTTGTTCATATCTGATGGAAGGCCTCAAAAGAATGAATACTTCAAGGCAATGAAATCTATATATAAAGTGAGTGATGAAACTAAGATGGACGATTATATTTATTCACTGAAGAATTATGGGAAGGGAATCTGGCGGCACATAGGAGATAAAACAAGACGAATATTCGAACGTATAATATTTGGTAGATACCATCTACAGTCCGATGAAGTTAAGTGGGATATCGGATCGAAATTCAAATCGGCCGTTGTAGAGTATTGGGAAGAAAGATTTAATGGAACTGCTCGTAATTTCACATTGGGCCATCTGTTTAATTTCACATTCAGCCAACCGTGAAATTGACTTGTTTTATGTTTTTTCGTCACAATAGAGAGAAAGAAATATGTATTCGCTATGTACACAGCTAATATTTTATACGTATTTTGTATGTTTAAGTACTGCTATAAGTATTGGGGGTATACTTGATGAAGAGCACCCCCATGGCCCGCTCTTGAGACTGTATGATTCGGAACTGAAATCCGGAATCAGAAGTGAAGGTATCTTTGAAAGGTTTATAAGGAATTACCTGGATATGTTATCAACAGCCTTTACAGGTAAAGATCTAATACTATACTGTAGAATGATTGGCAGAGAACTGAAAAAAAATGGATTTACATACACAGAGCGGTTGGCAAAACATTTTAGATGCTTGTCAAGAATGGATGATATAATTGCTGAAATGGCGAAATATAGACATGAGTTCGACGAAAAATTACCAAAACGACAGGAGTTCCTATATGCAATGAATAATGTATTCACTTTACAACAAAACTTGCAATTTGATGATTACATACACGCTATGTTGGAACTTGGGAATGGCCATCTATTGTCCATTAAAGACCAAACCAAAAAACTTTTAAATATGATCGTGGACAGGGTTGACAAGCTTGGCAAAAAAGAGAAACGAGTCTTAAAAAAGAAAATGATATTGGCCATTAAAGAATATAATGAATAAATGTAGGTAGATAACTACGATCTGTTAACACATAACACACACATTGCTCACACACTGATCTTGCATAGTAAAAATGATTAGATTTGTAAGAATAAATGTACCTTTAGCAAACATGTTCCTGACTTTTGATTGCCATATATTTTTAAAACCTCATCTTCGGCTCTAATCACAGATCATAGAAACAAGCGAGATGTGCTAAGGCGCTATTGAGCTTGCCGCTTTAGTTTGATCACATTCACCATAGTTCAAACGTACTTACAAGCTGGCGACGACGGACCAAACGCGGTCGATGATGTAAATATCTACAGTGTTTTAGTTTAGTGTTAGTGATGAGTGATGAATAACAGTGTTAGATTAAGGATTTTTTTGTGGGTGGGAGATCTTTTTCACAAGGAGCGCTTGTACCTAATTGTGTCGCAAACAGAAGTGGCGACAGTGGTTCCCGTACTAATTTGCTATGATGCCAATCTCCTTTTTTCTATGATCTGAGGCTCTACTAAAAGTAATCATCGTGTGCGTCTTTAAAATGTCTACGACGTGAAAGTGTGTTGCTCATAGTCGTCTCACAAAATCGTTTTCGAATGAACATTTCCAAAGCTCTGTTGGCGCAGTTTATTACGGTTTGAACTGCTTGACCATCCACCTTCCTCACCAGATCTAGCCCCAAGCGACTTTTTTTGTTCCCTCATCTAACAATTGCGCTCGCAGGACAGAGATTTTCGTCAAATGAGGAGGCAATCAGCTTCGTGAACAATTATTTTGCAGAGAAAAACGTTGAGTACTATTTGGACAGGTTAGAGAGATGGGAGCATCGCTGGGAGAAGTGTGTAGAGTTACAAGGAGACTATGTAGAAAAACAAAAATAAATTTTAAGAAAAATGTCCTGTATCTTTGTTAGGTCGGAAACTTTTCAGACCACCCACGTACATGTGGCGCCATCTTGCGTCTTAGGCAATTTATTGTGACCGTCGAAAGTTATCTAGTTATTTTTCCCGAGGTACCAGTACTTTTTTCTGGATTAAAGGTGGATGTCCCTTTCTGTATCCCTGACAACGTATATGCAAAACCTTATGGTCGGTTCAGTGGTTTAGGCGTGAAAAGGTAACAAACAAACAAACTTACTTTCTTTATTTTTATTTTTTTATTTAATAAATATTTTTTTGTTTATTTCGCATTTATAATTAATAGTTATGATTAGGATAGGATACCTTCATGTTTGTAATCCTTCTATACAAGCGGATGTAAGCACATAATTATACGGTGGAGTTTTTAATGGGTGCGCAAGCCCCACATAACCGCAGGTATGTTCGTAGGTATCCCCGAACGGTGTGGTACCTATACGCATAGACATTTACTCCGCCGGAAAAAACAATAGGAAGCCAAAAGTACCTACAGCTAAATTGTTATGGTACTGCATTCCTAGTAGTGTAAGGATTAAAGCATCGCCTTTTGACCTCTAGAAGGTAGTCTAGGTTTCTATAATCGTGCATTTCGGTACAACGTAAAAGCATAAAGCATATCAGCGCTGCAATTTACAAAAAAAAGTTACCTAGGTAGAGACCGTTCCACGTAATTCCTATTTAGGTCATATCGTTTTGTGTGTTTTGTAGATTTATGTTTTATAATGATATTTAGGACGTTAAAAAGTGATGAAAGTGAATTGGTGCTGAAAGAAAACTTCCAACACCGTACACCGTTAAAAACGATGTAATAAATTGAGATTCAGGGCAGCCAACATAACTTCTAGGGGAATTCTTACGTGGAACGGTCTCTATTTTGAATTTCACGCGCTACCTTGACGGATGCTCCTTAACCATGAAGAATAGACTAAAGCGGAACAACTCTGTGTATGAAATAGTTCCGTCAAAATGCGCTAAATTAGGGTGACGCCACTACCTTAAAGGATTTTCCATAATGTGCAGGGACGTATTTCCCTAAGGGCGTAGGGGGCGATCGCCCGGGGTGTCCGGCCCGGAGGGGCGGCCGCTAGGCCGCCCTTATTATCTGCTGCTGCTTGACCACTAGATCTTTACGATAGTACCGAAGAAACTTCATGCATAGCTTGCTGTGTGACTTAGTATTCGTGTGTGGACTAACCTAATTGGTAGTAGATATTCACGTTTCTTCACCATAACTATGTCATAACGGGTAGGACGCACTTCTGACGTTGCGGTATAAGCGAAAAGAACACTTGGCGTAGTTCACTAAATGATTTTAGTCCATTTATATTTTCTCCAAAATTTGAAAGAATGTTGATGATTTTTTTTTGTCATATATTATGTAGCTTATAAAAAAGAAATAAGCTACATAATATATGACAAAAAAAATCATCAACATTCTTTCACAAAAAACTTATTTATGCTTAGTTAGTCTTTTAACTTGAATACGTCTTAGGACAGTACGGAATCCTCGAGCGAGTACGACTCGAACTTGGCCGGTTTTTTTTAAATAATTACTTAATCCAAGTTATTTTTGTTGGAAGATAGGGGCGGCCAAATCATAAGCGCCCAGGGCGTCAAAATTTGAAATACGTCCCTGATAATGTGCTAAACGTGTTCACCTCGCCCCGCGCAAAAAGTGGTAGAAAATGTTATTCAGTGATTCACCGCTACGTCTCCAGGGTTATACAGGGTGGCAGGTTAGACAGTAAAAATATTTAAAGGGGTCATTGTACTCATCATTATGAACAACTTTTACTATGGGGCCAACCCTGAAATCGCGAAAAAAAATTAGCTGTTCCATACATTTTGTTGAGTTATGTGAACATAAATGTATGGATCAGCTGATTTTTTTCGCAATTTCATGGTTGGTTCCAAAGTAAAAGTTGTTCATAGTGATGAGTACAATGACCCCTTTAAATATTTCCACTGTCTAACCTGCCATTGTATTGTATTTATGCTCTAAGCTTTTTCAACTTGTCTACATATATCAAAGACACCGATTTAATAAAGAGGCCTATCTTTGGGACACCCCATGCCAGCTTGTGATATCAATCAAATATTTACAAAATGGAACTATCGACGTACTGAAGGCTTACCACGAGCTCTTAGAGCAGGACAGAAATTGAACTGCCCTGCTTTTTTGTACTATGACATCACATTAGCAGGCCTGCGGCAGGCCTGCTGAGTTGACGTTTATGAAAACCGTTCACCTTTTTTTTTGTATAGACTTTTCATACCATGACGTGCTAGCAAAGCGTTTATTGAACGTCTGTAATGTCAAAATAAACCATCTTGAAAAAGTTACTATTACACAAGCTTAATCAACATTGTTTTGTTATTTATATTGATATTGAAGGTAAGCTGTGAGGACTTGAGCGACCGTCTGACTATTATCACACAATATGAGGTTGTGAAGTCAATATTATATAAAAAATATGAGAAATAAGTGCGTAAACAACACTTTTTATTAGCTAGGTACTTAAATATAATATTTGTAGGTGTATGACGAGTACGAATTATTTAACAATATTAATTGGAGAATGATTATCGATTTATCGTAAGTATGATAAAAAGAAAGTGACGGCTGACGGCATCGCCTTAGGGAATTAAATGAGCCTTTTCAAATTAATGAAAGGGAATTTATGAATCAATATAGTTGGACATTACGACTTCTTTGTGTTCGACTAAAAACAAAAAATAAAATCACCAAAATGTATGACCTTATGAAATTAGGAATTTATTAAATTTCTAATTGAATCAATTACTAATTTATTTTGCAACAAAGAATAATTTGATTTAGGTTTTGGAACGTAAGCAAAGCATTAGATTTAGGTTTTTGAACGTTGTTTATTTGACTGGAGTGTATAAGATGGAGGAACAGTTTAATGCAAGTGTCAGTGTATGAAAAATGACCATCAAAATGTGTTAAATTAGGGTGGCGCTACTGTGCTACATTCATACCATACCATTAGCATATGCTAGCGTCACTTTGAAGGGTTTTTAAACTATTATTTTACTACATAAAGCTGGACACTTTTTCAACTTGTCTCCCGTAAGAGTTAATACTCCTCAATTTACTCTCCATAACAATGACGTAACAGCAGGCCAGAGACAAGCTTTACTATTCAACTTCGTTCAATAATCGTTCACCTTTAGTACTGTCATGGTACGATTTTTAGCGATTCAGCAGCAGGGTTGCAGCAGGCCTGCTTTAGAACTGACTGGAAATTGAATGGTTTTCTAAAAGCTCATGGTAAGCCCCCTGATTTATTAGTCTGCATTATATTTAAAAGGGTTACAAACAAACATATTGCAACGTTTTATTATCTAATTAGTTTTTTTTTTGTACGTAATTTATTTAATGACTATCTCTTTAAATAAATTATGTACAAAAAAAAAACGAATTTTAAAAACCGTAAAATTCCGAATGTAAAGGAAAACACACTATTTTTCCATAAACAACAACAATAAATTGGCAACACTTCGATCATTGAAGAACAAATGAAATACGGCAACGTCACGCACGTATTGAAGTGGTAGGTAGAGTGATTGTTCATTCGGCGTTCTGAAAAACTAGTAAATTCATAAATTGTAATTTTAATTTTCGACTAAAAATGGCTGATAGTAAAGGGTGAGTATATAATTATGCACAATACCAATGTGTAACCTAATTTTATGTCCTGTTTCGCTACTAATCGATGCGCTACACTGCAAACGAATCTTCAAAAATTGGCTTGTCATCATGTCTGAGTTACAAACCGACTCAGAAATCGAATTTTGCAAATTCATTGTAGAATACGATGTTGTTTTTATTTAATGTACTCTAATAGATAGGAATTATGAATAACGATGTCTCCTAGTGTTATCTAGTCCTATTAGAACGGAACGCTTTGGTTATTTTTTAGGGTGACTGATTTTTTTCTTGTTCTGCAGTAATCCTGATGATTTATCGACCGCGATCCTGCGCCGCAAGGACAGGCCCAACCGCCTCATCGTGGAGGAGGCGGTCAGCGATGACAACTCCGTGGTGGCACTATCACAGGTCAGCTCTTTGTCTCTTTCCCATTAATTTCATGGTAACCATAAATATGCTTTGTCACCATCATGCATCTCTAATGACATATAAATGTCACTATTTTGCTGGTTACACTTGGTTTGCATCTTTGGACATGAATGATAGGGTATACTTCCACAGGAAGTAATTTGCTCATCAATAGGTACTTGATGATGAACATATTGCTTCCTGCAAATCTATGAAGAATAACTACAAAGCTTAGCTTGAAGTCATTATAATGTGTTTGGACAATTAACATTATGCTTATAGTTCAATGACCTTGTTTATCCATTAAACTGATAATGTATGAATAAAACATAATTGAAAGTAAATTTGGTATAAAATCTATTGTTCAGTGTTCTTTATCATATCATTTTTTGAATTTTTTTTTTTTTGTGGATTTTAAGCCCTCTCACATTGCCCTTGTGGAATGTGTGTTAATGTTGAATACCCATTCGCCGGCTATCATGCAGGTTAACTTAATGAAATTAATACCAATATTTAGCTCCTCATTATGTTTGTTGTTTCTAACTAACTAAAAAAAGAAACACATTTTAGTTGGTACATCAACTGGATTTCCACCGCTGCGGCTTCACTCACAAAAAAAATGAAGTTACAAAAATGATGAAACATGTTAATAAGTTAACATGTTTCATCATTTTTGTAACTTCATTTTGAAGAAAATAATATAACAAGAGGCATCATCTTAACTTTAAAACCAACTGTTTCCTCATATAAGCTTTATCACCCATTTTCACCCGTTTAGGGATAGAATTAAAAATACATATATGTGTTTGTGTATATGTTAAAAGTATTCTATTGCTAAATTCGTTATTCCTTCATGCATATCATCCAAAAAATTGTTGTAAAATATAAAAAAAAAACTTTATATTCATATATTTCTATATTAAATGTGACATTATTGCACATTCAAAATTTTTTAAAGTGTGAAGCAGTGCCGTAAGTTTGAGGGGAGGGGTGTGGAGGTGAGGGAGGGCGGGAAAGATTCGTCCTGTGAATTTTTCGGATTTTTTTCCGAAAAAGGAAAAAAACCATGATTTGGTTTTTTTCCGAAAAAAAAACAATTTTTTTTTTTCGGAATTTTCAACGCTATTCAACAGCGCTGTTATAGCAGCTCGCACTGGGCGCGCCAAAGGCTAGTTACGGCACTTATTTTGAATTGTCCATCTGTAATTTCAAAATAAATGCGAAAATTTAAGTGAAAGCTGCAATTAAGATGGCCCAATCATAAATTACCATTCACTATCTTTGACAATGTTAACAGTTGCAAAAAATATATACTCATTTCTAGATAAATACTGACAACAATAAAACTTAATGGTGAAATTATGATAAAATAATAATAAGTAATAAAAATTGGTCATCCAAAAATAATAATAAATTAATGTGTTTAATTAACCATGAAATGCTGATTCATACAAGAATTGCACAATATTATGGGTGAAGTTTTTTAGGCATTTAAACACATTTTTTACTTTTAATTGTGTTTAGCATCTAATGTATTATGTAGGTATTGTTCGAATTAGACTTATCCCTCGTTTCTGAAAGGCTATTTCATTTTAATCTGCTGTTAACATCATGTCCAGGTGCGGTTACGGCCAGCCTTTGGGGGAGAGGGGGGAATCATACTGATTACTGCCGACTATACCGTGAATTACCGTTTCGCGCGAAACGGTAATTCACAAACTTCAAACATTTGGAATTTGACGGGGGGGGGGGGGGTATTTTGGGGTCATGACCCCTACAGCCCGGGTTCCCTCCCTGCGACCGCCACTGATCATGTCATAAATCACCTGACATGAAGTTAACATGGCTTTAATCAAGTAGGTGTTAAAACTTTGTGACATATACCCAATGCTCATATTTGTCCACAGGCGAAAATGGAGCAATTGCAACTGTTCCGCGGAGACACTGTCCTCCTGAAGGGCAAGCGCCGCAAGGAGACCGTCTGCATCGTCCTCTCAGACGACAACTGCCCCGACGAGAAGATCCGCATGAACCGCGTGGTGCGCAACAACCTGCGCGTGCGCCTGTCCGACGTGGTATCCATCGCGCCCTGCCCGTCCGTTAAGTACGGGAAACGTGTGCATATACTGCCCATTGATGACTCCGTTGAAGGCTTGACTGGGTAAGTTCTTTTTCGTATCAGCCACTGGACTTAACATAGAGGCCTTTTTAATGCACCAAAGTGGTTGTACGTAAATCTAAAATTACCTGAGAAAATGGAAATGTATTGAGGGATACGAAATGATTTGAGTGTAATTAATTCATTTATTTGCACAACATTATACAATTAAAGTAAAGGTTAAAGTTTATACATAAACATTCACTGCATGATGAGCTAATGACTTAGCAACTGCTTATTATAATTTTTGGCTAAAGCCAATGACCTCAACATGAAACTGCCTTATACATATAATTAATAGAATTTCTTGCCCATTCTTCTCTATAGGAATTATGCTTTGAAATGGGCATCTAACTTCATCTTTCTGACTAACTGACTCTTGACAATTCAATATTACCTGTAAGTAGTCTAATTGAAATAAATGCTTTATCTTTTGACTGATTTATAATTATGTCACCTTTGTCCCCAGAAACCTGTTCGAGGTATATCTGAAGCCATACTTCATGGAGGCCTACAGGCCAATCCATCGCGATGACACCTTTATGGTGCGCGGAGGTATGCGCGCCGTCGAGTTCAAGGTGGTGGAGACTGACCCGTCGCCGTACTGCATTGTGGCGCCCGACACCGTCATACATTGCGAGGGAGACCCGATCAAACGCGAGGTAAGTTGTCACCAGTAGCCTGAAGAGATCTTTATCTCGACCTGAGCAATAACAGAATACAATACCCAGGGAGCACCGCTAGCAAAGTAGTTATATCTGTAAGGCATCCCAAGCTTAGATGTAAAACAATGTTATAATGTTCCGACAATGTTCCCGCTCCGCCTGCGTCCTAACGCATATATTAACGCATTAATATTATCACTAAGAAGCTATGGCCATCATATTAACGCCTTCATTAAGGCGCATTTTGACACAGGCGTTATCATTACAGTGGAGCAGGAGCCTGACAAAGAAAATGGTATCCTTTCGCTATAAGAAGCTTCGATATAGAAGTTGCCTAACTTTTACAGAAGTGGGAGAAAACATATGATTACTGAACTGCAAACTATACAATTGCTAGCTTTAGCATGTTTTTTAGGCACAATTCGATGTTTAATTAGTATGGAAGGTCAGAACAAACTAATTTGAACGCTTTTATTGTTGTTTCGTCTTTGTATGATGTTAATTATATGCAAATCCTACGCATCATCGGATCGGTGCCTTAAACGACTTATAAAATGAACAAAATCGAGGCCGGACGACCGTCTGCGTTTTATATGAACGTAACTTTGTACTCTTCTTGCATCATGAGTCCATGACTGTTGCTGTTGCTACTGATTAAAATCATGATATTCTTTCATTATACTTGTATTACATTTTCGATTCCTACCAGCAGCTATGTCCTTGACATCAGTTAAATAGTAAAGAAATAATTTTAATAGTTTTATCTAAATCAATCAATTATAACTCTAACTTACAATAATAATTATTCAACCAATTATGGCTGAGAATGAAGTAAATTAAAATTCCTCAAACGATGTCTGCACAGTATTAGCAATATTCAACAAATGCGTAAAGAGGACAAAAAGATTTCACACAAACTCGTATCGTGATTTTCCTTATCAGCGGCGCGGCGCCTAACAATGTTTTAATCTCAGAGTTTGATACTGTGAATGTATTCGGTGGTTATTTCTTAAGGTTACAACAGAACCACCTATTCGTTATTAAATCATGTATTTCCGCCATTTTGTTTACGTTCTAATAATACTTCAAACTTCATGTAGTAAAATAAATATGAGTACCATTATTATTTGGTAACTTGCTGCACATACATTAAGGGGCGACGCAGACGACAGACTTTAAGTGCGACCGAGTCTGCCGCGCTTTGCAGCGCTCGAACAATCTGTTCACTAAGATTCGCAGATTGTTCGAGCGCTGCAGACTTGATCGCACAAAAAGTCTGTCGTCTGCGTCGCCCCTAATTGATATAACATGTGTTCAGTAATTCGTTAAAGCATCTTTTGATTGAATTATGCAAATAATTGTGAGTTTGTGACACAACTCTAGGGCAGTATGTATTGAGCTATACGCAAAAGAAGAATAAAAGATACTAGCATAGATGAGTTCTATCAACTTTGGGATAGATAGTATGCGAAATGCTTACCAATTCCATCACATGTCGACCTTAACAGGAGGAAGAAGAAGCTCTGAACGCAGTCGGTTACGACGACATCGGCGGCTGCCGCAAGCAGCTGGCGCAGATCAAGGAGATGGTGGAGCTGCCCCTGCGCCACCCGTCGCTCTTCAAGGCCATCGGCGTGAAGCCCCCGCGCGGGATACTCATGTACGGACCCCCCGGAACCGGAAAGACTCTCATCGCTCGCGCTGTTGCTAATGAGACTGGTGAGTATAAAAAAATAGAAAAATATGTTTAAAGTCCCCATAATTATGTAGTTTAATTACGACACGGGTTTCTGTATCGTTATACAATTTTACCCATTGTGAAATCTAATGTTTATTTTTACCCGACTGCGCGACGCAAAGGAGGGTAATGTGTTTATCAGTCTATGTATGTATATAATAGGTCTTTACCTATGAAATTGCCGTTTTGTATGAAAAAATTTAAACGAATTTTTTTCATGTATTTTCTATTTGTATTAATCGAAGTAATAACCCATGCAATCAATGCATCTTTGCCAACGCAGTGGCAGTTTATTGATGCCCTTCTTAAAGAAATCAGCTGGACGGGAGGCAACAAATTCTTCAAAGGGATTTTGTACTGCCTCTCGGGTATTGAATTTTTTTCCCGCCAAGAAGTTATCCAAATTCTGGAAAAAGTTAGTAGTCTGTAGGCGCAAGGTCTGGTGAGTAGGGCGGATGACGGAGAGCTTCCAACCCCAGTTCTTGCAACTTGGAGACCGTCTGCTGTGCAGTATGAGGTCGCGCGTTGTCGTGCAGGAGCAGTGGAGACGAGCGATTGACCAATGCTGGTTGGAGATGTGCCAGCTTCTTCATCATTGTGTTCAGTTCTTCACAGTACACATCTGCAGTAATGCTCACCCCGTTTGGTAAGAAGCTGTGATGAATCACACCGGCGCTAGACCACCAAACAGTGACCATCACTTTTCTAGGGGTAAGTTTTCGTTTAGGGCATTGTTTAGGTGCTGAACCAGGATCCAACCAACTTGCTGAGCGCTTGCGGTTATCAAACAGAATCCATTTCTCATCGCAGGTAACAATGCGGTTCAAAATTCCTTCATTTGTGTGTCTGTTGAGCAGTGCAAGGCACGTCTCGACGCGTACTTCGCGCTGGCGATCATTGAGTTCGTGGGGCACCCATTTGTCAAGCTTTTTTACCTTGCCAATTTGACGCAAATGGACCAATATTGTTTTGACGCTAACGTCGAAAGCTGCTGCTAATTCAGCCGTAGATTGTGTATCATCAGCTTCCACAATCACCTTTAATTCGTCATTGTCAACCAAAGTGTTCGGACGACCGCGAGGTTCATTTTTCAGGTCGAAATTTCCAGAACGGTAGCGAGCAAACCAATAACAGGTGGTGCGTTGGTTTGTAGTGTTAGCTCCGTAAACGTCGTTGATGTTGCGTGCCGCTTGTGGCGCGTTGCTGCAACGACGGTACTCGTATTCCATAATTACTCGAATTTTTAACGTATCCATGATGACGAAAAAGATTGAAATGTAACACTAATCAATAAACAAATGACTACTTTTGGAAAAAAAAAACCATGTTTTTAAAATAAAATTAATTTGAAATTGGAATTCTTAGCCAAACAAAAATTATTTTGATTTGAAATGGCCAGTACTGCAGAACGGCAATTTCATAGGTAAAGACCTAATATGTATGTATGTTTGTTTCTATGTGGCGTTCTAGAGACCAAATGCGTAGGCCGATTTTTTTTATGATTGTTGTTGTATTTAGATTAAGGTACTGTTAAATCGGCTAGTTTTTGTCAATTTCTTGCTGCAATTGTATAGCTGTGAGTTGAGATTTATATTGTACAGCAGTTATTGTGATGTACCATCATTTAATTTCATTGCAATATCGATGGACTTTACTGCAAGATAGCGGCAATTGTTCTACTGAGTTGCACAATATAGATCTCAAGTCACGGCTATACAATTGCAGCAAGAAATCAAAGTCAAAAAACTAGCCTGTTTAACTGCACCTTTAGAGACGTGATCATGCTTTCAAAAAGGATTGTTTTAGCTCTAGCTATAACATATACATGTTTTTGTGTTGTCTCTAGACAACACAAAAACATGTCACGTATAATAAAAACTCGGTCTTTCCATACAGGTGCTTTCTTCTTCTTGATCAACGGACCTGAGATCATGTCGAAGCTGGCCGGTGAGTCCGAGTCGAACTTGCGCAAGGCTTTCGAGGAGGCCGACAAGAACTCCCCGGCTATCATCTTCATTGACGAGCTGGATGCCATCGCGCCCAAGAGGGAGAAGACTCACGGAGAGGTGGAGCGCAGGATCGTCTCCCAACTGCTGACGCTTATGGATGGTGAGTTACTAAATGTTGTTTTTGCCAAACAAATAATAATTAGTTATACAAATAATAAATAGAGAAATTAGACTTGATTTATCAAGTCTAATTATTTATTATTTATTTGATTTGATTTATCAAGTCTAATTTTTTTTATTTGTATAACATAGGAATAAAAAGAAGGTTCTTTCTTATGTTTAAAAGATAGAACGCTATGTTACCAAGAGGTGTACAAAATAATGTGTTTGCAGGATAATATTTTTTTTTATTCAATGAAATCAGACCAAGTTTACGGTAATGATTCTATTGCAGCTTCTTTATTTTTAATTGGGCCAAATATAAGAAATACGTCAGCTTGATGCGGGCAGGGCAATGGTCGGGGGAAGCTTATGACTAGCAACTGAAAAGTTGGAAAATAATGCTGTTATAAAATAGGATTAAAATATAATAGCTATGATAAGCTATGTCAAGTTTTATGAATGCGTGGGCGTACGATAACACTCGCATAGTTTACTTATACAAAGTTGTATGACTTTATAATAAGCACAAGTTAACTAAGTTATTGTTTGAAAGCCTTATCAAGTGACTGAATATTATAATTATTATGACCATAACATAAACCAACTCCTTTGTTGGCGCTGCTACTCATTTAGTAGAATACTGATACCCCAAGTCACCAACATAAGTTTACATAAGCCCAACGGCCCTACCACAATAGACCTTACAGTGGTTCATTGCCCATACAATTAGCAGGACTTTAAAAATGACATAATTTATGACATAACTAAACAACTGTGTTTCTCTCACACCGAAATAACACACTGCCCCAGTTGTCAGACTGGAAAACTTCGCGATGAATACGGAATGGTCACTCAAGGCTGGTCCGCGGCAATTTTGTCCTCGTAAAGTGATCAACCATGAGCCAATTAGCATAAAATAAATAGATATAATAAGGCCGTTGTACAACGCGTGATAACAGGCGGACGCACACAGACGTGAGATCGCCGTACGTAATAGCGATGGTATTCCCAAATTAATAATGCGCATGCAGATCTTCGCTAATTGTCTCTGTAATTTATCTCTTTTAACACAAAACACATAATTCTACTAAATTATTACAGTACTATAAAAGCATCCGACATTTTGTTGGACCCGACACGTCTGAACGGGGTATTAAAATGACGTCTGATATAGAAATATGGGGCTGTCTAGTGGTGTATGACGAAGCAAAGTAACGTTTATCTTTCACAACAGGCATGAAGAAGTCATCCCACGTGATTGTGATGGCGGCCACGAACCGTCCTAACTCGATCGACCCCGCGCTGCGTCGGTTCGGTCGTTTCGACCGGGAGATCGACATCGGCATCCCTGACGCCACCGGCAGGCTGGAGATACTGCGCATTCACACCAAGAACATGAAGCTGGGCGATGATGTTGATCTGGAACAGGTGACCTTAATTTTTAGGGTTCCGTACCTCATAAGGAAAAACGGAACCCTTATAGGATCACTTTGTTGTCCGTTTGTCATGACCATGAGTGGAGCCATCTTCTAGATAGTGCCACTAGAAGTATCAGTAGCGCCATCTATGATCAAGATATGATATATCTACTTTAATGTAATTGCGGCATAGATGGCGCTATTGCATATTTCGGACCGCACAGGGCACGAGTCGTATGTACTCGCATTTGTCCTGTTTTTTCTTACCCAATCTCAAGATTGGGAACAATACTATCATGAGAAAACGAACAACAAAAACATTTTACATTAATTTGCGTTTTCTACTCGTAATCATTTTGTAGCTATTAAACTTTCTTGTGCCATTTTTGGAGTATGAGATATTATTGTCATGGATTAAGTGTTATTTCTCTATGAACTTGCTGTATGTGTTATATAATCGTCGTTTATAAAAGTTATAGTTGTTGAAATATGTGGATACCTAAATTATGCACCTAAATTACTAGCTTCCGCCCGCGGCGTCGCCCGCGTTTTTCGGGACAAAAAGTAGCCTATGTGTTACACCAGACTATAATCTATCTCTGTGCCTTTCATCCAGATCCGTTCAGCCATTCTGGCGTGGTTGAGTTACAAACATCCATCCATCCATCCAAACTTTCGCATTTATAATATCTTTTCGTTTGACAGATCGCGGCAGAATCTCACGGGCACGTGGGCGCTGACTTGGCGTCGCTGTGCTCCGAGGCCGCTCTTCAACAAATCCGTGAGAAGATGGACCTCATCGATCTTGAGGACGACCAGATTGACGCGGAGGTTCTCGCCTCACTCGCCGTGTCTATGGACAACTTCCGGGTAAGAAACTGTTTAATATTTTAGTCTAAAAAGATTATTTTTTTTATTAGAAATTACGAGGTATTTCGTTTATTACAAAATAATGGTATTTCCACTAGAAACTCATTTTTAGTAGTATTTTTATCAATGCAAATATGCATACTTTAAATAATAAATACCTAGTGAACATACCAAGTTCTAGATGTTCGCTTCAATATGACGCGTAGTTTTGTCATGATGTACGCGCACGATGTCACGCCCCTCCACTTGACACTGCAAGTAAAAGTGAGTATTGTTTGCAGTATCAAGTGGAGAGGCGTGCCATGTTATCGTAATTGATCTATAACACCTAATTGCTGTTTGTTAATAGTAATTTAATTACCTTTTCATGTATACTCACTCTTTTAAACAATAGTATCTTCAAAATACAACTTTTGAATCTCCCTCAGTACGCGATGACGAAATCATCGCCGTCGGCTCTGCGCGAGACCGTGGTGGAGGTCCCCAACGTGTCGTGGGGCGACATCGGCGGGCTGCAGAACGTGAAGCGCGAGCTGCAGGAGCTGGTGCAGTACCCCGTGGAGCACCCCGACAAGTTCCTCAAGTTCGGCATGCAGCCCTCGCGGGGAGTGCTGTTCTACGGACCGCCCGGATGCGGTGAGTTGCTAACACTTGTATCAACGATGAGGCTGGTGTCTGACAAATTGGTTGTAGACCTGACCGAGTCTTCGTCATTCGAAAGGCTTAAAATTATAGAAAATATGTAAACCTGCTCTAGGGTCCTATTTTAGTCGCGGAACACTTTATTTCGTTTAAAACTTAATATTTAACTACGTCATGTAGATGCGTAGAGAATATAACCTGAAGAATACTAGAGGTCAAAGATCCATGTCCAGCAAAGAAAGTTCAAACGTTGCCATTCTTTTACATCAGTTTTTAATAGAAATATATTAACAGCTGTACTATTTAATGTGATAACCTTATTGGGATCCTGTATTTATGAGTCCTGTACACCCTGTGTGGAAGTTTACTTCTTGCTAGTTAAACAAACGTCAACCAGCTCGTCTATGTTGCTTTTATTTTTTACGCCCAAATTATTTTTTGATAAATAAACCAATACTTATTCATGTAAACAGGTAAAACCCTGTTGGCGAAGGCGATCGCTAACGAATGCCAGGCCAACTTCATCTCGGTGAAGGGCCCCGAGCTGCTCACCATGTGGTTCGGAGAGTCCGAGGCCAACGTGCGAGACATCTTCGACAAGGTACGTCATCTCCATAGATCAGCCGGCCTAGCATGACCACGATAGAAACGGGTTTTGTCTACATAGAAATAGACAAAGTGACAGATTGTAGAAACATTTCTAAGTTTTATGAATGCAACGGTAGAAATGTTTCTACAATCTGTCACTTTGTCTATTTCTATGTAGACAAAACCCGTTTCTATCGTGGTCATGCTAGGCCGGCAGAAATTCCGGCGCTTATTTACCTAAACCACGGGGTCTCATCAGGAACAAAGGAACATTTGTTAAAATAACTCATAATAGATGGCGTTATATGTATCGATTTGTTATTGAAGTTTGTGTAAAATTGAGAACATGAAAAAATACATCATGAAAAATATTTGTTCAGATTTTGAAAAATCCTTTAAGCACGGAAAAATGTATAGCCCGAAGATAGCCCGCGCTAAATCGGTCACATTTCTTTGTATGAGATGAGGCATCTGTACGTATAGTATTATATTATCTGTGCCTAAACATTACTTTTATTTCAACGAGAAAATATCAGATTACGAACGAGGTGCCAAATGCGAGAGCCCTCTTGTTTGTGCACTACAGACGTTTTCAATTCGTATTCGGTTTTATACGGATTTTTTGGCCAATAGGCCTGCAGAACGATTCCCACCACTTTTTAAAACATATGAAAATAAAAAAACGACACTGTAGCTCAGTGGTTAAGAGCGTTGCCCCGGTTTAGGCAGAGGTCACAGGTTCGATTCCTGCCTGTGTCAGTTGCTTTTGGGAATCTCTTATATATTTAATAACAAAAAACGGTCCGTGAAAAAACGTGCTGTGAACGTGTAGTGCACAAACGCCCTATGACGATCGTTAGTCCTTGAACGTTTGTTCTAACATGATGTATAACAGCCCCGGTCAGCGTCCCCCTGCGTGCTGTTATTCGACGAGCTGTACTCATAATAACAAACAACTTTCCCAAAGAAACTTTTTCCTTAAACACATGGTTTAAGTATTGGTCACTAAATATTACCAGTCACTCTATACAGGCGAAATGAAATCGCGAAAAAAATAATTAGCTGTTCCATGCATTTATGTTCACATAACTCAACAAAATGTATGGGACAGCAGATTTTTTTTTGCGATTTCAGTGTTGGTCCCATAGTAAAAGTTGTTCATAATGATGAGTACAATGACCCCTTAAAATATTTCCACTGTCTAACCTGCCAGTAACCCTATACATGAGTATAACATGAAAAAGGCTATATCGTGCCTTTAAATGATGGTGTGTAACCGTATCTTAACGACGGAAGAGAGTTTAATCTCCCGTCTTCGATTGTTTTCTAATACAAAAACCCAAAGAAAGAAGACGGGGGATTAAACTCTCTTCTGTGGTTTAAACTACGCTTGATCTTACGGCCCTTATTGTTAGTTCTAACATGATGTATAACAGGCCCGGTCAGCGTCCCCCTGCGTGCTGTTCTTCGACGAGCTGGACTCGATCGCCAAATCCCGCGGCGGTTCCGTGTCGGACGCCGGCGGTGCGGCCGACCGCGTCATCAACCAGATCCTGACTGAGATGGACGGCATGGGGGCCAAGAAGAACGTCTTCATTATTGGTGAGCTTTTATTTACTGTTTGAAGATAAATTTTACAAAATAATATAGGTTGCAGAATCAGCATCAGAATTATTTATTTGTGAAACAAAGGTGAAGAACATATATACATTAATCATACATGTCTGGGTCTTAAATAGATAAGTGTTGCACTATGCTTTGTCATTGTTGACATACAAATATTAAAGTCAGGTTCGTCAAAGTTAACAAAATTTTACGTTAACAAAATACATTAAAATAATCAATTTAATAATGTCCACTACAAGAAAGAAAAACAAAAAAAACACACACATGAAGATCATAACAAAAGAATATGTGAGAAAGTATTCGTTTGTTACATTAATACTATGAATTAATAAAATTACAGAATTTAATCAAATGATATCCAAAATTAAAATAGTCATCCAAGTCAACATTAATAATATAAATTTATAAAATTACAGAATTTAAT
This sequence comes from Thalpophila matura, assembly GCA_948465475.1. Classification (NCBI taxonomy): domain Eukaryota; kingdom Metazoa; phylum Arthropoda; class Insecta; order Lepidoptera; family Noctuidae; genus Thalpophila; species Thalpophila matura. The sequence goes on from OX419191.1 coordinate 4,249,397, forward strand.
CAAATAGTATTATCATTAAAATAGTCATCCAGGGTACAAACGATTTTAGGATTTATAAACAATTTTCTTGATGTTGAAATAGGTACTTAACTTCTTTGGATAGTCTAGGTATAAGTAACAAAAAAAATATTTGTACGGTTCTATTTTGTCTGACTACGATTCAACGTAATGTGATCACAGTTTTGTCAGCATAACTGGCTGTCGAAAATGTATAAAAACATGTTTTTGTTCCGCGTGACGTGTTTATAGACTACTTTCAACTAGAGTGAGGCATAGTAGAATAGAAAAGTATTGTCAGTTTTAATGGCAAAAGAAAAATCGTTACATAATAATCATCAGAAGTCGTAAAATAAGTCATCAGTTTAAATTGTCTTTGAGGAAAATATGAAATACATATTATTAATAATTTTATTTGTCAACTAGGTGCGACAAATCGTCCCGACATCATCGACCCGGCCATCCTGCGACCCGGCCGCCTGGACCAGCTGATCTACATCCCGCTGCCCGACGAGAAGTCCCGTGAGGCCATCCTGCGCGCTAACCTGCGCAAGTCGCCCATCGCTAAGGACGTCGATCTCTCATACATCGCTAAGGTAATGTATCACTGTCCTGGTATAGGTCGCGGCATGAATTATGAGCACAGATCGAGCATGTACATTTTCGGCCCAATAGACAATAGAGAGTTGACAATACGTAATAGAGAATGGTCAAATTAGATGACGAGCATCGACTGACGAACCAATCGCGTGCAGCCTCAGCGCCCCCCGTCTTCTTCATTCCGCCAAAGAGACCGAAAAATCAAATCAGCTAATGCGCAGGTGACGTTTGTGGTCATAGCTGCTGCCACTAGTTATACCTACCTAACTTAGTTTTTAAAAACATCCCAACCTCACTGAATGAGTAATGCGCAGTTGAGAACATTTTTAAAACAATTGAGAATATTGGGGTAAGGTACAACAAGGAAATTAGACGGTTCATCGAGAGTGACTCACTTTTGATAATGAGTTGAGCATGAGTTTCTGAATGCTCAATGTTCTTTATTATTTTACCACATTTTGATTAAATCGCTTTCTCATCTGTCTGTTGGGTACATTTAATTAAGGGTAATTTAGTTAAGTAAAGGTAAATTTTGTAGTTGAGTAATTTAGCAATTAAATTTTCAAGCACTTGCTCGCCTCGGACTACGCTGAAATTTGGTATACCTATGTAATTTGGATGACAATGCAATAATATGGACAAAAAAGTAAAAAAATATATATAATTTGAAAATTTTTTTTTTTTTAATTTTTCTCATGTTATCGTTGGTGTTCGCAGGTGACACAAGGCTTCAGTGGTGCTGACCTGACGGAGATCTGCCAGCGCGCGTGCAAGCTGGCCATCCGGCAGGCCATCGAGGCCGAGATCACGCGCGAGCGCACCCGCCAGCAGCAGACCGTCGCCGCTGTCATGGATGTAAGCACTACACATTACACTACCGCTACTTAACGTGTTATAACTCGAAAGAAGAAACGAATTAAAAATAGCGGCACTAATCAATTCCTCTTACTCGTGCGTTGTTGCTGTCTTCACTCACACAGCGCGCAAAAAAACAAAATATACCTAAAAATCGACCAAGTGTCAGTCGGACTCGCGCAAAGGATTTCAACCACTATTCAATATAATTATTTTAATTACTTATGTACTCAGAATAAGGCGTCATTTTATACGTTCCAGTAAAGTACGGAACCCACAGTTCACGAGTCCGATTAGTACTTGGTCGGCTTTTTAAATATCTTGCTTACTATTTATTTTCAAATAACTAGTCTATATTAAAAAAAATATCTATCTGGCAACTGTTTTGCGGACGGTCCAACTTGTCATTACAAGTATCAGCCGCCATTTTCGATTTGCTTCTTTATCGTCGCGGATTATAAAAATTGAATGAATGAATGCAGTGATATCCTAGTGGTATAACCATGCGCCTCCCACGGCAAAGGTTTAAGTTCGATCCCGAGACACGCACCGCTCGCTGACCTTTCGAATTCATGTGCGTATTAGAAAATAATTATCACTCGCTTTAACAGTGAAGGAAAACATCATGAGGAAACCTGCATGCCTGAGAACTCTACATAAAGTTCTTGAAGGTGTGTGAAGTCTGCCAGCGTGGTGGACTATGGCCTATTCCCTCTCATTCTGAGAAGAGGCCCATGCCCAACAGTGGGACAGTTTATAAACAGGGCTGATATTATTATTATAAGTTCGCCGAAAGTATTCCGATGTTATATAAAATGTCGTAATTCACAGATGGACGAAGAAGACCCCGTCCCAGAGATCAGCCGCGCTCACTTCGAGGAGGCGATGAAGTTCGCGCGTCGTTCCGTGTCCGACAACGACATCCGCAAGTACGAGATGTTCGCGCAGACTCTACAGCAGAGCAGGGGATTCGGCACTAACTTCAGGTAATAACAGTACAATTCGCGCCACGGAAATCTAAATAAGTCAATAGAAGTTTTATCTACTTGGGTACAATATTTTACTAGGTATCAGTACACGCTTGTCGCCGGTTTGCAGAACACATCTTTTACATTCAGTGCTCAAAATATAAATTTAATTCAGTTCGAATACGTCACATTTTTAAATGCGCGCTTTTGGTGTTATGGTGTCTTGTTAGTTATCTATATATATACTAATATTATAAAGAGGAAAGTTTTTTTTGTTTGTTTGTGTACAGACAACTGTACAGGTTTAATTTTGTTTTATATAAATAATTATTGTCGCGGCGCGCGTCAGCACTTTTATAGTCTATTTAAACTGTAGCATTAGCATTTTATATCACTGCACTTTATCATTTGTATCAATAAGTATCAATTATATTCTCGTCGCAGAAGTTGTGTTGTTTATCATTTCTACGCAATCTTCGAATCCTGCCTATATCAACGAGAAGCAGTCAACCTATCATCTATCATCCAAGTGTAGGCGCTTACAACCCCTACATTTAATGGTCCTTCGAGCCGGATGGCGGGATCAGTTATTAATATCATATTTGTGTTCTGAAGATTTCTGGTACGATAGCGAATCGGTCTGCTGGCCTCCCACAAGCGGGTCTCACCAGTTAGATTGAGAAGGCGCACATATCGTGCTGGAGATTAAAGGAGCAACAAGCAATTATCAAGATTTATCATCAAGAATTTATCATCATCCGCATCAGGATATTCTTATATCAACTTGAGGTATTTATCATTTAATTCTTATCAATTATCATGGAGAGCATCCAAGCAATGTTCGAACGTCAGAAGTTCCTTACCCAGGAAATTGAGAGAATCAATACCAATTTCCGTAAGGACAGTTCGAGCAGGAAGACACCTGAATATCTTATCAGTCGTCTAGCGTCGCTAGACAAATGTTGGAAGGAGTTTGAAGACAACCATAGCAAGCTGCTGGAGTTTGAAGATGATCAACATGAATACTTCTCCAAAAGGATTTTTGGGCACATGAAGGATTTTTATATCAAAACCAAGGAAATGATCTCCTCATACAAGGAGACCAAAGCTCCGACTTTTTCCGTACCCACCTTTGAAGAGTATTCCTATCAAGGGGATGACCTACTTGGCCAGCAAGACACCAACTTTCGAGCACTAGAAAGACTAATGAATCGAATCAGCATTCAGGATTTAGAGGAGAAGTGGGAACTTCAAGATGAGCTAAAGAATCTCCAACATCTCTGGAAAGTTATAGACTCCATTCACCTCCGCCTCGATAATCAGTTAAAAGGCAGCAACGATGCATATGAAGCCAAGTTCCTGCAAATTGAAGAGCGCTACCTCGCTATCAAAAGAGAGCTGAACCGAAAATTAAACTCTACTGCACACCTTGAGCAAGCCACACCTAAATTAGAAGTCCCTACATTTTTCGGAAAATACACTCAGTGGCCTACTTTCTTTGATTTATTTATGGAAACAATTCATAACAACAAATGTATCACGAAGGCGCAGAAAATGCAGCATCTGAAAGGGAAGGTCAAGGGGGAGGCAGAAGGCTTAATCCAGCATCTCAATATATCAGCAGAGAACTACGAGACGGCATGGGATATCCTTACTCATCGCTATAACAATCCACAGATTCTGTTTTCAACACAGATGGATATCTTCCTTAATCAACCGCTGATCACTAAGCATTCATCATACCATGCTTACAAGAAGTTGCATGATACGACGACACAGTGTATCAACAGCATTCGGAACCTAGGCATTGACATCGCAACCTGGGACCCAATTTTAGTTCATCTATTATCAAAGAAACTGGATGAAGAAACGCGCACTGACTTTATGGAGTCACGTGTGTCGCCTCGAGATCTAACATCATATGCGGAGTTCCTACAGTTTCTTGAAAATAAGTTTATGGCTCGAGAGCCTGTAGGCAAGAAGGAGAAGCCTGCAACATCAGATTCGTACAAGCCGAGCTCAAGTCATCCCAGGCCTCAAAATCAAAATCATTTCTCTAAGAACGCATCGTTTTACAAGAAATATCAATCAAATGCTACATACAATAAGAGGTCTTGTCCAGTATGTAAAGCGCCTCATGATTTGTTTCTATGCAAACGCTTCCTTGCGCAATCATCGGACGCGAAATTGAGGACAATTTCAAAACATGATATTTGTCGTAATTGCCTTTACAAGCATTATGACAAAAAATGCATTTCTACAAAAAGGTGCAAGGAATGCAACGGCGATCATAATTCAATAATGCATGATGCATTTTCTGCACGAGGTGACCTACTGGAACAAACGCAAACGCAGCATTCTGCAACTTCATCGGAAATACCTTCCACATCTAGAAATAATCACAATGTTAACTACGTTGCTGGTGAAAATGAAGAAGTTCTTTTGACTACAGTAGCATTGAATATCAGGACCTCAGATGGTCGCGTTGTGAGATTCAGAGCTCTACTGGATCAAGGGTCACAAATATCCCTTATATCAGAAAATGCCGCCCAGTTATTAGGGTTGAAGAGGCAATTTTATCAAGCAGCCGTATCAGGCATAGGATCGACACAAAAACAAAGCAAAGGCTTAGTGTCACTTGAATGCATATCAATTTACGATGACTATCATTTTACAACGGAGGCTCTAGTCGTATCACGAGTTATAAATAACTTACCTAATGCATCGTTTAGGAAACAAACTTGGCCTCATTTATCACACACTCGACTGGCAGATCCTGAATATAACATTTCGAAGCCAATTGACTTGCTTTTGGATGCCAGCGTCTACTCAGATATCATCATGAGTGGTCTTATAAAAGGACCAGTTCAAGCTCCTATCGCTCAGCAAACAAAACTTGGATGGATATTATCAGGCAATGTGAAGACGTTTGCATGCCATGTTGTCGTCAACGACGTCGACAGCATCTCCAAGTTCTGGGAGGTCGAAGACATACGCGAGTCCACCTCATCATTATCAGCTGAAGATCAATATTGCGAGGAGTTTTATCAATCAACCACTAGAAGATTGGAGTCCGGCCAGTATCAAGTAGCATTACCTATGAAACCTAACTTCGAGCAGGAGATGGGTACATCAAAATCAAAGGCTGTAGCTCAGTTTATTCAACAAGAAAAGAAGATGTGCAAAGATCAAGCATTAGCAGAAGGATATCGCAAATTCATGCGAGAATATGAAGAGCTAGGTCACATGCGTAAGGTCGAACAACAAGATCACACAGCGTGCTACTTACCGCATCACGGCGTGCTGAAACTAGACTCTACAACGACGGCTCTACGTGTTGTATTCAACGCTTCGTCTAAGATGTCATCTGGACGCAGTTTAAACGACTTGATGTATAATGGACCTAACCTTCAACAAGACCTTCAAAATCTCATCCTACGTTGGCGTCAATACAAATACGTAGTCACAGCGGATGTGGAAAAAATGTTTCGAGCAATCTTAGTGAGACCGCAAGATCAGCATCTTCAACCAATATTGTGGCGAAATCATCCCCGTGAACTACTTCAAGAGTATAATCTTACCACCGTGACATACGGTACAAGAGCAGCTCCGTTCTTAGCGATGAGAACACTGAAGCAAATTGGCATCGATCATGCTGATCGATATCCGTTAGCCGCATCTGCCTTGGAGTCATCATTTTACATGGATGATTATATGGGAGGAAGTAATACCATCGAGCACGCCAGAAAATTACAACACGAATTAATATCAGTACTGAGAGAAGCTGGAATGAACCTGAGAAAATGGTCTAGCAATGAAACGCAGCTTATCGAAAATCTACAGCCAGAACAAATAAATGCTCCATTTGAGTTCAAGGACACTGAATCTCGAAAAACATTGGGCCTACGATGGATTCCTTCTAGTGACGTGTTTACCTTCGACACAAGAATAGAATCGCAAGACAGCGATAAACCGTATACAAAACGGCAATTATTGTCAGATATTTCTAAAATATTTGACCCCCTTGGCTGGTTATCACCGCTCACAATCAGAGCAAAAATATTGTTCCAGAGCACTTGGACTGCGAACCTATCATGGGATGAACAATTACCCGCCAACATATCATTAGAATGGGAAAGGTTGCGAAACGACCTAAGAAATATCAACATTTATCAAATACCTAGATATCTAGGTCAAATTGAAAACAACATTCAAGTACATGCATTTTGTGACGCCTCGGAAAAGGCTTATGCATGTGCAATTTATGTTATAACAAATAATTATAAAGGCGAGTGCACATCGAAGTTAGTGACTGCAAAAACAAAGGTTGCGCCTATCAATAAATCTATCACATTACCTAGGCTGGAGTTACTAGGTGCCTTATTATTATCACAATTGATGGAGAAATTTCTTCAGACACTACCTTCGGAGCAAATAGACATCTTCGCCTGGACCGACTCGATGGTAGTACTTGGCTGGCTTCACGGAGACGTATCAAAATGGAAGCAATTTGTGGCTAACCGTGTACAAAAAATTACTGTAATAATTCCAGCATCAAATTGGCGTCACGTCAAGTCTTCTGACAATGCAGCAGATTGTGCTACGCGTGGACTCACCAATGAACAATTATCAGGAGATCGCTTGTGGTGGGAAGGGCCAGAATGGCTTCTTAGTTTTAACCCATATCATATCACCACAACCGAATATCACACTCCAACTGAAGATATCAAAAAACGCATTGTACACACAGCCTTATGTCAAACGAGTTGGACTTTGATAATTGAATTACTAAATAAGTTTAATTCAATAACAAAGATTGTGCGAATAGTAGCATGGGTGTCACGTTACATCGCTAACCTGCGCGACAAAAAATTACGCGCAGCGAAAAGTGCACTGACCGGTGTTGAAATACAAAGCGCACTGTATCTTATCATCAAACATGCACAAAGCATAGATTTTCAAGAAGATATTTATCACTTGAAGAAAAAGGGCTTCGTCCGCAGCAACAGCAAATTGTCCTGTTTACGGCCATTCTTAGATGATCACGGTATACTAAGGGTTGGTGGACGTTTGGAGCAAGCAAATATCACATACGCGGCGAAGCATCCTATCATTATATCACCTGGAAGTCGCTTGGCAGAGTTAATCATTCAGCAAGCTCATATCACTACGCTTCACGGCGGGCCGCGACTTACCTTATCATTTATCAGGGAGAAATATTGGTTGATCAGCGGAATCAGCAGCGTCAAGAAACATCTTCGCTCGTGCGTGAAGTGCCGCAGATATAACCAAGAATCATATCAACAACTCATGGCTGACCTCCCAAAGCCTAGAATTACACCTTCTCGCCCCTTTACCAATGTCGGGATAGATTTTACCGGACATGTGGAGATAAAATCAAATAAGGGACGAGGGATCAAGACTACCAAAGGTTACATTGCAGTATTCGTGTGCCTAGCAACCAAGGCTGTGCACTTAGAATTGGTGTCTGATCTTAGCACAGCATCCTTTCTGGCAGCATTAAGAAGGATGTGTTCCAGGCGTGGAGTACCCAAGAATATCTATAGTGATAATGGGACCAATTTTGTGGGCGCTTCACGGCTACTAAATCAAGAATACAGAGAGATAATGGCTTCAATCAACCCAAACGCTATCAATGACATCAACAATATGGAAATACACTGGCACTTCAATGCTCCTGTATGGCCGAATGCAGGAGGATTATGGGAAGCAGCGGTGAAGAGCTTGAAATATCATTTAAAGCGAGTGCTAGGTAATCAAAAATTAACCTTTGAGGAGTTCACCACGTTGCTGTGTCAAATAGAAGCCTGTCTCAACTCAAGACCTCTCTGCACACTCACAGAAAATCCAGACGATAGTTATCTTACACCTGGGCATTTTCTAATTGGCGGATCCTTGGTATCAAGACCACAAACAGATCCTGATCACATGAGCCTGACTATGCGTTGGCAATTGATTCAGGCAATGAACAAACAGTTCTGGAAAAAGTGGTCCACGGAGTATCTTCAACAGCTTCAATCAAGGACAAAATGGCGAACTGTGAAAGAAAATCTTAAACAAGACGATGTCGTCCTTATCAAGGAAGATAATATGCCGCCTGGCAAATGGGCGATGGCGCGAGTTCAAGCTCTGCATCCCGGTCAAGATGGCTGTGTAAGAGTTGTGACGCTAAAAACGGCCAATAACATTATCAAGCGTCCTGTCAACAAACTTGTTCCACTGCCAGTACAAGAAAATAATATCACGAAGGAGCCCACTTCGAATGATGATCATCAAGGAACATCCCACAGGCGTCGCAATAGGTCGAAATTCAGCATGAAAACGTTATTTACATCAGCACTTCTTATGCTAATGATGATGATAACGCCAAGCATACAGCAGTCATACAATATCACGCCGCTCGACGGTCAAAGGAATATGTTTTTCGACAAGATATCAGAACTACAACATATCAAGGACGAGTGGAAATTAATAGTTTACTACAATATGTCTACATATTGGTCTGGATTCACCGACCTAGAAACATATGTTCAACATTTAAATCAATTATGTCAGCGTTCGTGCCTACCGCAATCAAGAATGCCATACGGAGCTATCATATTACAACTACAACATGAATTGAATGAACTGCAACATTATAATTCATTACTGCGGAACCCAAACAAAAGATACAAGAGAGGACTAGTAAACGGTGTTGGCAACCTGGCTAGTTACTTGTTTGGAGTTTTGGACGACAAGTTTGCAGAGCAGTACACACAGGATATTGAGCAAATATCCCTTAATGAAAATCATTTACAGAGCCTTATCAAGAATCAAACTCTTATCATTGAATCAGAGTACAGCGTTATCCGAAGAAATGAGGCTATAATGAATCAACAATTTACTTCCATGAATAAACAAATGAAAGCCTTATTGAAAGAAGTAAACAACGTACAATCGGAATCAACGCAAGGCCTCTATTTAACGTCGTCAGCACTATCAGCGTATGCCGTATTATCAAACTTACGACGTGTACAACAAGGTCTCATCGATGTCGTCACTGATATCTATCACGGGCGCATTGATACCCACCTGTTCCCGCCTGAAGAACTGGAGGCTCAAATAAACATCATAACACGCGAGATACAGGATGACCTCAATGTGCCACTAGACAAATCAAGCGTCAGAAGTCTTTATAAGTTACTGCGAGTGTTTGCTCGAGTGTATAAAGACTATCTTATCATGGAGATCAAGATTCCTCTAGTTACCACGGAAAAATATGAGCTGGACAGAATCATCCCTCTACAAAGAGATGAATCAGGAAAAGGCTATCAAGTTGTATCGAATTACCCATATTTGGCCTTTAACTTGAAAAAGGACATGGTTTTATTCTTCACAGAAACCGACTTACTACAATGCCTTCATGCAAGTCCAGAGAAGATATTATGTTCCATTGATAAGCCAATATATGAAATTCGAGAGAAACAATCAATTTGTGATATTAAAATCAATGAAATAATCACATCAGCCTGTATACAAAAACAGTCGCGGTGCGAAAATAAGTGGATCAAGTTACGGCGCCCGAACGACTGGCTGTATCAATGTTGTCAGCAATGCACTGTCCGCATTTTTAGCATACGGACTACGGAAGTGAAGACTTTATCAGGCAATGGCATTATCACCCTATGTCCAGGATGCACACTTAAGGGAGATTCTTTCAAGATTTACTCTCACAAGAACTTCATCAATCACGTGGACCACCACACAGAAGAGATGGAACTTCCACAGATGTCTGTTGTCAATGAGATAGTCAACACCAGCATCCCCTCGGTGGATACTTTTGTACCCGAGGATCATCACACAATGTGGAGCCAGTTGAGATCAGACATAGAAGATCTCAAACAACAGTCGACACAAACGCTGAGTGTCCACGACGTGCACCAGTATAGCGTGCTCTACTCGCTGGTGGCCGGAGCGATCCTGACGGGCTTTATCTTATTTATCATATGGATCCGACGTAGACGGAGTCAGCAGCCGACATTGGAGCCAGGATTGGAGTTAGCAGCAGTACAGCCTACCACCAAGCCGCAGCCGACACCCCGAAGGATCACCGAGAGCACATCAACCCCTAACTTGCATTCAATTAAGTTTGATATTCCTTTGATTGAAAGTTAGAGGGACGGATTTATAATTAGTATTAAGTTGACATTTTTTAAGTTGGTCATTATTTGTTTATTTTTGTTTTTAATCATATCATGTTATTTGTTTCTTTGCGCCCTCGGCAGCATGTACAGACAACTGTACAGGTTTAATTTTGTTTTATATAAATAATTATTGTCGCGGCGCGCGTCAGCACTTTTATAGTCTATTTAAACTGTAGCATTAGCATTTTATATCACTGCACTTTATCATTTGTATCAATAAGTATCAATTATATTCTCGTCGCAGAAGTTGTGTTGTTTATCATTTCTACGCAATCTTCGAATCCTGCCTATATCAACGAGAAGCAGTCAACCTATCATCTATCATCCAAGTGTAGGCGCTTACAACCCCTACAGTTTGTTTGTACCGAATAGGCTCCGAAACTACTGGACCGATTTTAAAAATTCTTTCACTAATAGAAAGCTACATTATCACTGAGTAACATCGGCTACTTTTCATCCCGAAAAAATGCACAGTTCCTGTGGGACTCGCGGACGAAGTCGCGGGCGAAGTGCTAGTGAGCTATAATTTGCTCCAAAGCGGCGACGAGTTCACTCATCTTGATGACTTCATATTAACTTATTAATTTCTGTGGTTCTTGAACCGAAGTAAGCATATTGGTATCATCATCCCCGCCCATACCCCAATTTATTTAGGGTCGCGCAGCATGTCTTTTTTTGCATAGATACATCAAGTAGGTTTTTGTTCCAAAGGACTGTTAAATTTTTTTTGCGTTCACTTTGCGTAACAATATTGTTCATCTCCCTTTCTAACACGGCGGCGCTTGATGAAATAGCAAGTGTTTTGGCGCCGCTCACCGGCGAGTATGTAATAGCGGCATGCGTACTCTTAAAAATGGAAATGATGCGTGTGTGACAGCAGTGGTTTAACCATGTGCCTCCCACGGCGAATGGTTCGAGTTCGATTCCGAGGCACGCACCGCTGACTTTTCGAAGTCATGTGCGTATTAGAAATTAATTATCATTTGCTTTAACGCTAAAGAAAAACATGTGAGGAAACCGGCATGTCCTAGAACCATAAATTCGAAAAACGTGACGTCCACCAACCCGCACTGGGCCTGCGTGGTGGACTACGGCCCTCACTCTCACAGAGGAGGCCTGTGTCCCAGTAGTGGGAACATTATAGGCCGTGTAGTGTGAAGTAGTATGAGTATGACGTGTTGGTTGTGTTGCAGATTCCCGCAGAGCGGCGGCGCGGCGGGCGGCACGGGCCCCTCGGGCGGCGACCAGCCCACGTTCCAGGAGGAGGGCGGCGACGACGACCTGTACAGCTAGGCGGCCCGGCAGCAGCGGCGGCCGCAGGTCTCTACGACTGACCTTACTACTTAAGATTTATCGGTTCAGTCATTCGAATGGGTGTTTCGGACTCGGGAGCGACCGAATGGTTCCAGCGGGCAGCCCCTCTCGCATTCGAGAGATACAAATTATAAATGCGCATTTCTGCGCGCCGTGGTTAAATTTCTACCAATCTGTGTCTAATTATATGTAAATGTATTTATTTTATAATTGAATCATTCGATAGCATTTGTTTCTGTTCCGATTTGCTTATGTTTAGTTGTAATTGAATAATGTTTGTGTATGTATCGCCCGCCCCAGCGGGTATGTAAGATCATAAATGATATAGAGTAATTGTTAACTTTACTGTATTTGCCTGATCCTGTGCGTAGGCGGTGTCGGTGGGGATGCCTCGGCAACCACGCCGACTAAACACAATATTACAGTGATTTTTTTAATAAAAGATTTTTATAGACTAGACTTATGTTTTTATTTTAAAACACGACTGTCGGGCGTGCGCGTACCTCCGTGCATCACGATCATCATCAAATTGCAATCCTATAAATATTTTCAACGCGACGCAAGCGCCGCGTGCTCGCAACGTCGACGCTGGTCAAACGTTAGAGAAACGCTCACGCCCGATAAACGCCAGTTAGGATTGGGCCCTAAAATCAAAGCTCATCATTGACAGACCATCAGCTGGACGGCGGTATATATATTATTCTACTCTTTGTAGCCTTCTTTAACGGCCTTCTCCGCATCGCAACATCAAAATATCACTGAGTGCCTAGTAGTTGTTCTATTATATCATAATTATTCGCTCGCGTGAAAGTTAACTGATGGATCGAATGTGCAGTTTTATAATATTTTGACGTAGCGTGGCAGAGTAAGGCACGATGCAATAGGAAAGCAAATAGACGGCATGGTTGGCTCAGTGGCCGAGATCAGCTGCTGCGCCACGTGTCGCGGTTTCAATTCCTGCACGGGACAAATAATGTCTCGGGTCTGGCTGTTTGTGTTTGTGACATTTAGGGTGCCTTTTCACCAGAGATGTGCTACGCACCTACGAGAGTATAAAAGCTAAGCTACGAAACTATGTGACCGTTTCTACTGATGCTATGGTATGAAGCTGTGCGAAGATGCACAGCTCGAGCTATATGCGACGTATCGACAATAGAGCGGCGGCGCGGTGCGGGGAGCTACACCACTCGCGACCATCCATAGCACGCATCCACAGAACGCATACTTCCATATATTATGAAAAACGTAGCTTAATTGAATCAGTTTCCACCAGTGCTATGCTATGTGGACCAATGAATATGATTGGTGGATATCAAACGCATCCATAGCAACGTAGCATAGCACATCTGTGATGGAAAAGGACCCTGATGAGTGTAAACGCACCCACGATACAGGAGAAATTCCTGTGGGGCAAAGTGAATCGACGCTTTTAACTTTTCCGTCTAAAACTTTTTCAGTCCAAATCAAGTTGTAAATGAGACAATTAATAAAACAATACAATTTATTAAAATACGAGAAAAAATATTTAGTAAAAATTTAAAAAACGGGATCTCAACGTACATTAAACACACGAGGAACTAGCTCGAATAAAAACATTAATCTAAATACATTTTAAAATAAAGTTATAAGGTTAAAATGCGAAATAAGGTAAGAAATATTAATAACATACTTAAAAAATGATTAAATCAATAAAATGTAATAAACCAAGTGATTAAAATAAAAATCCTATTTTAATCGAATTTTCTACCTGTAGCCCTAAATATTTCTTCAAGTTCAGGTGCGTCGCCAATCAGATTCCTCAAGGACAGCACTCTATCCATTGCAAACGAACTAGCACGTGCAGTTAAGAGAGTGGCTGATATGGAGTCCACAAATTCCATATTGTCGTCAGTTCTTGATGAATGATACATTTTGGAGCCCGCAGTTGTTCGAGTTTCTAACAAACGCTCTAATTCATCATCTGAGAAACAAGTACATATGGCATCAAATTGCAAATCACTATATTGAGTGGCCATGTCTCTGGTCTTGGATACTCTTTCCTCTGGCGGCAAAGAAACGCCTCCTCTCGCCTCTTGGACCATCCTCTTTAGCGTAGCAATCGGACATACTTCATAGTTTGGCAGATTAGGTGTGTCATAGACTGATCTACTTCTCATATAAGCAGGCAAGTGTTCTGCCAAATGTTTTTTAGCTGTTTTGATACACGCGCACTGTTTGGGCACAATGAAATTTAAATAACTCTCCCATATTGGTTCTGATTCTAAGTCTGCGTTATTAATACCAGTAGTATATGAATCCAACTTGTCAGTAGCCGTTGTATGTAAAGCAAATAGTGTTTTTGCTTTTTCACGTGTGTCAATCTTTTTTGAGGAATTAGTTTCGTTACAAAAACAATGAGGTATTTTGCAAAAGCTGCATGCAATAGGTGCTTCTCTTAAGTTTGGTATTTCCTGTTGCAATACTTGTAATAAAGAACTTTCTAGCTTTAGTTCTGTCAATTGTTGTGATGGTGTATACTTTACAGGCAAATCATGTTCGTAGACGTGGTAGTCGGCGAAATCCATATCATCTCCACGTTTACCGTATATGTAATACTTCACTTTGTTGGTGAACTGTTCGAAATTGTCACAAGCTGCATATATACACCTCTTATTTATAACTATGACTGGCATATGGGATGCGCTAGATGTGCAACGTTTCGGACAAAGATCTTTTTCAAGGCGAGGTTCCCCTTTTTTGCGACTTTTATCACAGAAGAGATAGAAAGGATGTGGTTCAGGTCTAGGACCTTCGTAATATTCCTCTTCAACTTTGAAGATACTTTCAGCGTTTGGGTTTTCTAAGGCTTCTTCAAGCTGTAGCAGCATCAACTTTTCCATGTTAATAAAAAAATCGGCATGCGCTGGTAGGGAGCTCAGACAATACGACACGAACACTTGAAACTTTTTCACGATGTGCCAAACTTTCTTCTGCCATTTTGTCTCAAACTCCAATTGAGCCTTTTCTTTATGTGTGTGACTAATAATTTCATAGTCTTTGAACGCTATTTCATCTGCTAAAGTTTTCACTTTTTTCTTGTGCATGTGTTTGGAAAGTTTCATTTCTTTTTCACATTCTTCCCGCTCTTTCAAAGCAACATAAATTTGACAAGCCAGGCGTTGGCACTCCAGGAATTTTCTCGATTTCTCAATGATTACATGTTTTTCTAGATTGACATCATGTATTTTTTCTCCCATTTCGGTACGATACCTTGTTACGTTATCCACAAATTCACACTTTAATCTTAGCTTTTCAGTACTCATTTTATTTGTGAATTCATCATATTGTGCTGTTGCTTGCTGTTTTAGTAGGGTTTTGTATTTGTCATTCATCGTCTTGAAGGCCTTATTTTGTATTTTTTTAATTTCACTGCGAGCTGAATCAAATAGCACCGTTTCGATATTAGTGATAGATTTTGCGTATAAATTTGAGAAATCTTGAAACGCATTTCGAATTATTTCGGTATTCTTAGTTGCTGCATCTGCAGAAGCGATCTCATGAAACTTCTCGCATTCTATTTCAATTATTCCTTTCCACTTATCATCGCTATCAGCAATAATTTTGTTCCTCTCCGCTCGCATGCAGTTGATGCGATGATCAAGCGTATTCATACAAATTGTGTCAATTCCGAGATAAATTAATTTAGATAAATATTCCTTTTTTAAGGGCTTTAACACCGATCTACCTTCTAAAAGGTCTTGTGGTGGGACATACCAGTCGCCTCCACCGCCTTTCATAGGAGGTTCCAGCCCTACCATCACTTTAAGCTTCGGGATCATGGTCTTGAAATAAACGGCTGCAAGTGGTCCAGACATAGTTTTCTTTATAAGACTCTGAGTGGGAACTTCGTTAGTTTTCAAAAAGTATTTTCTTAAACGATAATTGTCGCTCAGGTGGTCTGCACTCATAATAGCAGATAAGCTGGCTTAAATGATTATAAAAGTAATTTAAATAACACAAATAAATCACAAAAAAATGATACCTATCAAATTCGTAACATTACACTTGCCAAAACCAAAACTAACCAAACAAAACATTTTTTTTTACATCTATCGCATTAGTTTATAAAATATGAGGCAAGGAGTTTACATACCTATTAGGAGAAGAATTTACTTGATGTAGTGGGAGCTTTTCTGAAATTGTCATATCCTTCAGCTAGATGAGCCGAGCAACTATCGAAAAGAAAATAAGTAAAACTTGAAGTAAAAAGCCTTAACATTTCTAGGCTATTTACGCGGATTAACACGAATTACTAACATAACTTATAACGATGTGTAAGAAAAACATAAGTTTCGATGTGTAAGAAAAACATAAGTTTCTAATTAAATCTTTATTACAGCAAAATTATAAGAGGAAAAAACTACTACAGCGTTCAAAACTTAACACTTCCTAAACTTATTTAAAAAATATTGCAAGGCAATATAATCGAAATACCTTTGAAATACCATATACTATTCGAAATCACAATCTTTCTTCCTAAATATATATTGAAGATCCGGTAAATCGTCCACGAGATTCCTCAACGAAAGGGCTCTGGCTGTCGCAAACGAACTCGCTCGTTGTGTCAAGTATGAGGGCGTTACGTCACCATCTACAACTCTACTCTTATTTGCCCAACTTGACTCAATCTTTGTTAGATCTACAGTAAAATTACTGAGCCAACCGCAAATGTCAGAATCAGAAAAACAAGTGCATAACTTCTCAAACTCCAGATCCGAATACTGAGTGCTCATGTTGTGTTTATTCTTAGACAGACCTTTTTCTGCGAGTACGGGTGGGATTTCTTTTTCTGTTCTAGCTTGTTTTACCAAGGCCTTCAGCGTTGTGACCGAACACATTTCATAGTCTGGTATCTCGGGAGGCCCATATTTCATTTGTCTCATATACACAGGTAAATGGTGTACTAAATGTTTCTTGGCCGTCTTAGCACAACTACACTTTTTGGGTTCTATGTGCTTAAAGAAACTTTCCCATTTAGGTTCTCTCTCGTGATCCCATTCTATTTTTTTAACATTTGGTGAAATTGTATGGCTTAATGCCCCAGAAGATGTTGACAAAGCCTCAATTTTGATTTTCTCTGGTCCACCTACCGATATAGAATCACACGGTGTGCATGAACACCAAGGCAACTTGCAGTAAATACAATTGACAGGAACCTTATTCTCGTCTGTTTGCATGTGTGCTATTTCTTGTTGCAGTATTTGTAATAAAGAACTCTCTAATTTCATTTCTAACAGCTGTTTCGACGATGTATACTTCACTGGCACAAAATTCTCATAGATAAGGTCATCTTTGATATCAGCGTTGTCTCCTCGATTGATAAAATCCTTAATATTGTTAGTGAACTGTTCGAAATTGTCACAGGCTGCGTATAAACATCGCTTGTTAACAATGATCGCTGGCAATAATTGCGAAGCTCTAGAAGTGCCACTATGTTTCGGACATAAATCTTGATCCACTTGAGCCTTGTAACCTCTGTCGCAGAACAGATAGAAAGGCTTAGGTTGTGGTACAGGAGTGTGGAATTGTTCCTCTTCCACTACAATAATACTCTCAACAGTTGGATCTTCCAAGGTTTCATTTACTTGTAATAGCATCAATTTCTCCAAGTTTATAAAGAACTCTGCATGTTCTGGAAGCATATTAAGACAATACGACACGAACATTCGAAAGTTTTTCACGACTTCACACACTTTCTTCTGCCATATGTTACAGAACTCCTGTCGCTTCTTTTCTTTCTGATCCTCTAGATAAACTTCTAAGTCTTTCATCAGTATTTCATCCGTCATAAACCTCACTCTTTTTCGATGCCTATGTTTTGACTCTTCTATGTCTTTCAAGCACTCTTCTCGCTCTTTTAGAGCAACATAAATTTCGCAAGCTAGATTTTGGCATTCGAGACATTGTCTTAACTTTTCTATAGCCATATGTTTATCAACATTAAGATCATGGATTTTGTTGGACATCTCGGTGTGAGATATTTCTAACTTGTTAATGAATTCTGCTTTTAGTTTAGCTTTTTCTTCCATAAGTTTTTTCTCGTATACATTGTAGATCATAGTCGCTTGGTGATTTAAAGCGCTTGTGTATTTATTTTGCATTGTGATAAGTGCCTGTTCTCGAGTATTTTTAATTTCTGCAACGACCGATTCATGAAATATAGTTTCAATTTTACCTAAGGACTGTCTATATAAATAAGCAAAATAATTGAAGTCATTAATCATGTGTTCAGTATTCTTTTTAGTATGTATTACGGCAAGGTCAGCCCATTCTTGAGCATTAGTGTCTGATACAGTATTTCTCCAGTTAATATCAGCTTCTAAAAGTGCGTTCTCCTTGTTTAATTCCAATGCTTTACGATGGTTCTCGAACACTGTTGTTCCAAGGGTCTCGATACCGTGATGGTTTAATTTGGCCAGTACTTTTTTTCTGACAGGTTTCAGTACTATTCGGCCCTCTAGTAATTCTTCTGGAGGTACGTACCAATCACTTCCTCCACCTTTAAGCGGAGGTTCTAGGCCCGCGATTTCTCTAAGTTTCGGAGTCATAGACTTGAAGTATATAGCCGCAAGAGGAGGGGTCATTTTCTTCTTTATCATACTTTGAGTCGGAACCTGTTCCCGTTGCAAGAAGCATTTTCTTAAATAGTAGTTCTCGCTTAGATTGTACATGGTGATATATTATTACTAAATTCAGTGTAGGTACATAATACAAGTGATACAAGTTGTAGAAAATAAAAACGTTACTTAGCAACATGATCTAGTGTCATTGGTGTCATCAATGAAAGTTATTCTTTTTAATTTGTTTCATGCCTTAATATTATGAGAACCAATGAGAACCATGAGAACTCACAGTGAGACCAAAAAAATTTTCAACTTTTAGGATAGATATTTTATTTGGTAATGCCCGCTTGTAAACCATTTCCCAACATTACCTACTAGAGTCAATGCTGTCAATAAAACAAAGAAATACAAGTCAAAAATATTTTTTTATTTATACAAAATTATAAATACTTTTTTCGCTTAATTATTAAAATTCAGTTCTTCTTACAACTAAGTAACTTCACCAACAGCCATCTGTTGTAACAACGTCATGACGTGACAGAACCTCTCTTTGATCTCCGTTGCGGACCGGTGCGGGAGCAGCTCTCGAATGCGACCGAACACCTGTTCAGAGCCGGCCTCACCTTTCAGGACTTGTAACATCGTTTTGTCTTCCTCCCTCGTCCAGCTACCACTTCTCTCCTTCTTATCCACTTTCTTCGGTTGTATGGTCATGTTCACCACCGTATCCAACTTCGGCTGCTTCGCTTTAGAGCTCTCGTCTTTCTTCTGACACGTGTGACTTTTACTGTCTTTCCTCTCCCTCTTCTGCAAGCCGTCCGCTTTGTTCTCCTCCTTCTTACACGTCTTACTTTTATTGTTAGTTTGCGACTTTTTGGTTGTCTTAGGGCTCATTAGGTTAACTGCGCAGTCTTTAAGCTTAGTGTTGTCGTTGACGTCTTTAACGCTTTTCGTGGGAGATTTGAGTTGTTTTTTAGCCTTTTTTGGTGGGATTTTGGGGTTGTTCTTAGCGTTTCGTTTGGGGGAGGATCGTTCTTCGTCGGAGTCTGGTGGGGAGTGGAGCGGGTGCGTGGGTGCGAGGCGGCGCGCGTGCACCCGGTAGGGTTCCTTGCTGTAAGGGTAGGACACGCGCGCCGAGCGTAGCAGGCGCCCGTGCTGCAGGAATACGCGCCCGTGCAGGTACTGCGGAAACAACGCCATTTTACATATTCGAATGTTCGACTGATGGCTCTTATGATGTGCGGTATGAATAAGCTTTAAAAAATGTTCTTTCAATTTTATAACAGCACAAATGTGAAAGTGATTTAAAGCTTGAGTAAATTGACTGGCGATGTACTACACTGAACAATGATGAACGCACTAAGAAAGGAAATAGAAGCATGAATCGTGCAAAATGAATCGATTACAACACGACGGATTTCGCAAACACAAATTAATTAGCAACAAGTTAGACCCGAAAAATATAAAAATAAAATCAAAGATATTTATATACTTTAGGTACAAAATGTATGGCAATGACATTACCTGCAGAGGAGTAACGTGACCTCAGTTATGACATTGCCATACATTTTGTACCAACATTTGGCGTAAATACTAACAGAAAAGTTATTCAAGCTTGGTAGACGAATATTATACACTGAGTAGTGTATTCGTCTACCGAGCGTAGTAATCGCAAACATATATATATATATATAGCTATATAGCTATATATATATATATAGCTGGTATAGCGGTATAGCTATATATATATATAGCTATACCGGTCATTTTGGCTTTGGGGGAGGCCTACGTCCATCAGCATCAGTGGGTTAATGGTGATGATGATAAAGAAAATTGTGATGATGATATGTATAGGTAAAAATATTATCGGGCGGGGGCGGCATTTTGCAGTTTTTGCCCCGCCTCGAAATAATTCAAGATCCGGGGCTGCCTACAAGTAGTCGCCAGCTTATGAAATACATTATTAAGACTCACCACTGTGTCTAAGCTCTCCTTGGCGTCGAGTTTCCTCTTGTTATCGCTCTCCTCCTCAAACTCCCACACGTCGTAACCTTTGTCACTGGTGAGGAAGCTCTCGTTTATGATGTCGGTGCCCGTCTCGTACGCACTGGCGGGACAAATTATTGTAATAAATAGGGATTTAGTCGATATCGGCGATATTTATTTGTGTGGAAATGTGTGTTTGTTACTCCTTAACGCTGAAACGGCTGAACGGATTTGGATGAAACACGGAACGGATTTGGACAGCTAGTACTCAATTAAAACGATCTTATCACAACTTATCCCTTATTTTTTTGTTACCTATTTATATCGTGATTATAGATTTCCATCAAAGTATTACTACACTAAAGTAGTATACGAATGATACCAAAAATAATACACACATGTTTTAGACAAGTTAGTGCTAAAACAAGTGCGTAGTACCTATTATTTTTGGTATCATGTGTGATGTTAATCTTTTTTGTAGTACGGCCCTAAGTGTCGAAATGTGTAATTTGTTTTAGTCTACTGCCCAGAGAGTGGTGGAATCCATTTATTAGGGAATTAACCCTTCTCCGTACCTGTCAGGCGGCCTTTCATCGGGGAACAGCGACTTGAACATGGTGGCAAGGCGCGGGTTAGAGCGGAGGTGCGGCAGGACGCGCGTGCGCATCTCATCGCTACTGCCGCTGTTAATGCCGGTCGTGATCGCACGCAACACCTTGCGTAGGACCGTCGGCTTGCGAGATAACGTATTCTGTGGATAAAATGGAGTCTTTTCAAAGCATTTATTTCAATTAGACCAATAGGGATGTTGAATATATTTTTTTTATTGTGAATCTGTAAACTATTTGAAAAAAGATAATTAACACCAAAAAAACCGATGAAACATCTACAAAATTGGCAAAGTTATAAGCGTTTTAAAATGATTTGCTAGACACGGACGGCATGCATGATAAGTGACGTAACACCACCTATGTCCGCTTCGCGCGACAAAGACGGAGCGATACTCCCTCCAAAAACTTTAAAAGCGTCTATGTTTTCCATTTTGTGATAAATTATTACCATTATTTTTTTTACTTTTTGGTTATTCTATTCCTTCTTTGGAATAAAATAATTTATTTGTACTTTTTTAATAGTAGTCCACTACCGTATTACAGGTACTTTTGAATTGTCAAGGAGTCTGAAAGTCATATAAAATGTAAGGTACGGTTGTAGACAAGTGTGCCATAAAATGGAGATAAAGAAGGATTACGAAAGCAGATGCTAGACGAGTAGTCTAGCATCTGCCTTCGCTTTCTTTTGCCAATAAATCTTCGCTTAAAATACTTAATTTTCGCCGTTAGCCATATTTTTGGGTCACAGAAATAAGAAGTACAAATATTTCGGCAAACTGCAATTAAAAACTGTACGTCACGTGACCACTCGAGTCTACGGGACGCCACGCGACAGCGCATGTCTACGGCACGCCACGCGACAGCGCATGTCTACGGGACGCCACGCGGCAGCGCATGTCTACGGGACGCCACGCGACAGCGCATGTCTACGGGACGCCACGCGACAGCGCATGTCTACGGGACGCCACGCGGCAGCGCATGTCTACGGGACGCCACGCGACAGCGCATGTCTACGAGACGCCACGCGGCAGCGCATGTCTACGGGACGCCACGCGACAGCGCATGTCTACGGGACGCCACGCGACAGCGCATGTCTACGGGACGCCACGCGGCAGCGCATGTCTACGGGACGCCACGCGACAGCGCATGTCTACGGGACGCCACGCGGCAGCGCATGTCTACGGGACGCCACGCGACAGCGCATGTCTACGGGACGCCACGCGACAGCGCATGTCTACGGGACGCCACGCGACAGCGCATGTCTACGGGACGCCACGCGGCAGCGCATGTCTACGGGACGCCACGCGACAGCGCATGTCTACGGGACGCCACGCGGCAGCGCATGTCTACGGGACGCCACGCGACAGCGCATGTCTACGGGACGCCACGCGACAGCGCATGTCTACGGGACGCCACGCGACAGCGCATGTCTACGGGACGCCACGCGGCAGCGCATGACTACGGGACGCCACGCGACAGCGCATGTCTACGGGACGCCACGCGACAGCGCATGTCTACGGGACGCCACGCGGCAGCGCATGTCTACGGGACGCCACGCGGAATAGCGAATCTTCGGCACGCCACGCGACAACGCATTACGCCATGCGACGTGCTTCTACGGCACGCCACGCGACCATTCGTTATCGCGTGGCATGCCATAGATACACGATCTATGGCATGCCATGCGTTAACGAATGTTTACTGCAGTACGACACGCGATAACGCGTCGATGATACGCCAGAACAAATTAGGGCACCAATAATTTCTTAAAATACTCTAGCAAAACACTCATTGTTACTTTTCAATTTATGTTTGTACAATGTACATGTTTTAAGTACATTTTATGAGTAGGTATAATAATAAATTATTTTACTTCTACTACATAGTGAAAGGGAATGTTGCTAATTGGTAAATACCATTAACATAATTTGGCTCATCTCCAGACTAGGCACAATTTACTAAGAAAAAAAACAACTTATTGTCTATTTATTAAAAGATAAAGAGTGTGCATTGAAGTGGTAGGTACTTCAAACAAAACTCAGTAAAAAATAACAGTAAGATAACAAAATACTACCATTGAATGGTAGTTTTGATTAAACAAAAAGCTACCAAAATAAATATCTGCTGTGATTGATGTAACTACAAAGATATAATTATACAGATTACCAATACTATAAATAAGGCTATTTAAGGATATTTAGGTTAAACAATTTAACTACAGGGAAAATAAAACACCACACAATTAACTACATAAAAACCTACCATACAACAAAATTACCAATAAAAACTACGAAAAAAAACGCAAAATGAAAAAAAAAAAGAATAACATATTCGCATAGCATCACATACCTTATTACTACATATTACATTACATACTTACTCGCAACAGTTCTATGAAACCAGTCATTTTCACTAACATGAAATGGTCCATAAATCGTCCGACCTTTGCTGCTTGTCCGGGCTTCAGGAACAACAGAAACTCTTCCACTATATCCTTGTGATCTTCACCAAATACCTTCTCGATCTGTTTATACAATTCTACGGGTGTCTCTTTTGTGGGATCAAATGACTTCAATATACTTTGGAACTGAACAAACTTGTTGGTAGGCACCGATGTGTTGGAAGAAAATCTTGATTGTACTTTCGTATAATAGGATCTTACTAAAGCTGAAAGGGAATATTTCATATGATGTAGTTGTTTTAAATTACGTTTTCATAGACAGAACATTTCAGTTTAGTACTGTTACAAAAATTATTATTATTTGATGATAAAAATTAGTATTCTGTACACTGAAAGAATGCTGTATGCATACAGGGTGTTTAAAAACCAAAAACAACTCAAACCACAACAAGTTGTTTATGAGAAATCAGCATTCAAAGTTCAGACATTTATTATTTTGTGATATTGTACTCAGAATAAGTACTTCTTTAAAAAAAATATTTGTATTTATGATGTAGTCTTTTTTGCTGAATGAAAGACCCCAACTTCTTTGGGCATTTTGCTATGTTTAGCTCATAAAATTTTTGACAATATTGTGAGTTGAATCCTTTCTGCTAAACTGTGTCCTAATATCAATAGGTAGGTAACTTTAATATCCAACAAAATTATTATTATCACAGGTAAAATATGATATTGACGGCGAAGTGCCAATACCTTCTATCTGTCATTTTTCAAGAAATACACTTTTTATGTTATGGTTTTTAATTGAAAGGACAAATTCGCAAGAAATTACACTTAGGAGATAGGTGGTATTGGCATTTCGCAGTCAATATGCATGTTATGTATCAAATATCTTCTAAATATCATGAATTGGAAATATCAATGAGAACCTTGTTATTTAAAAATGAAAGTTGATAGAACCCAAAATAATTAGTTATAATTCAAGATTAGGTTGTTCAAACTAAATCTTCTAATGACATACTCAGTGGAACTATCTAGATAGGCACCTAAAGTCTTTTGACCTAATTACCTATTTATTAAAATATCATAAAAAACATTTATTCTAGATTACATAAGAGGAAATGCTGCTAAATTGACTGTCATACACTAATGTTTACCTGTCTCTAAAACATTGTCATCAATTTTAGGCGGATCAACCTTTTTCTTAGCATTTGCTTTGCTCTTGGTTTCTTTCTGTGCTACTTTCGTAACCACCTGCGCAACCTTCTGTGGTGGCGGCTGAAACAACATCATACGATCATGTAAATACACCATCTAGCATAAATAAACATGGCGACATTGGCGACACATTTTAATGAAGTCCTTCATGGACTTCATTGATAAACCAGTGGATAAATATTAAGAATATTGCAAGCAGACTTTCTAAAAATAATACGAAACGATAATTTCTAAAGTGCAACTCGCATCCATCCGACGCAAATGACAAAATCATCAGCTACGTTCCCTGACTCACCTCTGGCTTGGTAACAGGTTTCGGAAAAGAATTTGGATTGAAAAAGCTTGTGCTTGGTTCAATTTTGTTCCCGAAAGCATCCTGGCTATCCCTCGTAAACAGGATGGGCATAGAAGGCAGCATTTGGTATGATCTGCGATCTAGTCGCGCAACGAAGCCTCGACAGCACAGTACCACGGATACACAGAATCTCTACATGATACTATCACACAAACTAAACACAATAAACACACGATACAAACTTTAATATAAACAAAAAGAATTTAAGAACTACGCGCTAAATACATTATTGTTTTGAATTTATCCAAACAACACAAGCCATCGAAAGAATGGAAACATTTTTGACAGATCGAGGACGCGAAATCGGGCGGGCGCGGAGCGCGCGCACGTTTCATTTTATGAAATTCTAAACAAACTTTATAAATATTTTTTAGATCTATTAAAATTAGTAAAATTCAATACAACGATTATTATAATGTTATTTATTATCAATATTTTTTACAATAGTAAGTTTTGAATACTTATATGAGCCAGTAATTCCAGTGAGCGAAAAATGATTTGTGGGGCCGGGCCGCGCGCCCGCCGTGATATTTTTGAAGTTTTGCTCTTTGCAGTTTGCCAATATCTAGGTAGGCTAGGTATGTGTTCTGCAAAATTGTGTCTTCTTCACATTTTAATAAAAAATATGGTTCTACTTCTAACGTAGGTATGAAAATCCAGTAAATTAACTTACCGTAGGTACCTATCTATCCTAAATCTTAATTTTAGAAGTTTTACACGCATGGTACCTAAGCCCTTCAAAAGTTTTTGCAGACTGTAGACTATGATATATCACTAAAATAATTTATTACCTATACCTATTTACGATTTATCATAATTAAGTATCACAAGTACCTACAACTTCTACACATAATCAGCCTATATTGTTCCAATTGCTGGAACCCAGACTTCCTCTCTGTAAGAGGGTCATAATAGTCTACTACGCGGGCCCAGTGCGGCTTAGTGGATGTCACCATGTCTTCGAATTATTGGTTCTAGAATATATGCATGTCTCATTACAATGTTTTTCTTCACCGTTACTAGAGCAGTGTGGTGATGAAACAAATTGCACAAAGTAAATTGCGTGCCGGTCTGGGTTCGAACCCGCGCTGTAGGTACGATTCGTAAGTCTTAGCTGTTATCACTGGGCCACTACTGCTCTAATTTTATGCCAATAAGTAGGTTCCTACCATATATTCAATTATTCATCTATTCGACCAAGTGTGAATTGTGATCGGTGACAGTCAGGGCCGGTCCTACCATAGGACTGATGGAGCGGCAGCTCCATGCGCCAAGTCAGGGGGCGCGTCAGTGATATTTTTAACCGACTCCAAAAAAAAGAGGTTCTGTAGGTATTCATCCCGATTACATATCTATAAGTACCTATGTGCGTATGTTTGTATGTCCACGATTTTCTCAAAAACGACTGAACCAATTTAAATCCTTGTTCTTTTTAGAAGTCGAACAACATCCGTAGTGTGTTCACCATTATGTTTCACGATAAAACAGCACCTAAAATATTTCAAAACACGCTCACGTCAACCTGCGTTTATCGCCACGTTACACGTAAGCGTGCGAGCGGGCAGCGGTCCGCACCGCCCAATGCCTCGCAAGACCCATATCGTATCGTTGCTCCACATAATGACATGACATACAAGTACATTCGTTGCCCAACTGTATAGATTTTAAAACTGTAGTAGCACTCGCCTTGTTTCAGTTTGTCTATGCACCGTTGACTAAGGCTAGGTCAACATTGTATTGCCGGCTTTAGAAGAAGGAAGTCTTGTCTTACGCAGAAAACTTGCGGCGCATATTTTCGAGATGACTGAGGAGCAATCACAGCCGGCTGCAGAAAAAGAGGTATGTTCAAGGAGTTTTTTTGTTAGAGAGTGGCGGAACGGAGGGGGCCGGGGGCTAGGGGGCGTATGCTTCCCAAAATCTTTAGTTCTGCCGGATTTCAGAATAGATTAGTGATTTGTTGTTTTGATTTTTACCTCTTAGACTCTCCCCCAAAATCATATAAAGTTTCTGCTTTGATAGCTATATCGGAATCGCGTGATTTAGCGATTCCTTCGATGCTGCATCGGGTTTTGGCGATTTTCTGCGTTCAGTCACTGCAATGAGCTTCCAAAAAATGACTCGATCGCCGTGACTAGCGTATGAGTGCGGATAGGAGCGTTTGGAAGAGGCAAGCTACCTACCGAAAAGCGACAAAGGGCCAAGTTTACCGATAAGCGACACACCTGACCATGACCAAAGTCATGTTAAACGGCCGTTTTCAATTTATCTGACTATAATAAACTTGTCGGTGAACTTGGCCCTAAAGCTGTCTTCAGACTACGCTATACTATAATAGCATTATAGCATACCTATAGCTCATAGCACGACAATATCGCGCACCATACCTACATTGTTATGGACACGTTCACACTGTGCTATTCTATATAGTATGGCTTTGTATGGCGCGCTATACTATATAGCATACGCTATACTATATAGTGTAGCGTAGTTTGAAGACCGCTTTAGTCGTCGATCGCCGATGCAAAAAGTTGCTAGTTTGCTTTGGCCATAAAGGTTCGTTCCAGTTGTATGGGGTTTTGGCCCTTGGGTTTTGACCATAGAAATCAAAACAATATTGGCTACGTGGTTTTGACATTTTATTGGTTTTAATTTTTACCATGAGAGGAGAGCGCCCATACTTATTTATTTTATCCGTTTCGTAGGAATCGAACCCTGTCTGGGTATTGACACGATTCGGTCCAGGCAAGAAAAACAATAATGGGGATTAAGGGAAAGGTATGAAAGTGAAATGCTCGTAGTTTACACTTCCCGAGCTTGTGCCAGTCTACGTCTATACCGTCGTTTTTACCCGACTGCGGCGAAGCCCAAAAGGAGGGTATAGTGTTTCACCTGTATGTTAGTATGTATGTATGTGGGTATGTTATGTATGTATGTGGGTATGTATTTCCGTTTCTGTGTTCCCTCCTAGAGACTAAACGAGCGAACGAATTTTAACATATGGCATATCATTAGATTCGTATCGACGTCGCGAGTAACATAGGCTGGATTATGAAAAAAAACAACATGGCGGATTTAAACCGCCAATAAGTGAAGTCGTAAAAAATAAAAAAAATCTGACATGGTCATGTGGGGTATCAAAATGAAGACCTTAAAGAGATAATTCCGAAAATATATAATATCTTATACATTAAAAAAACATCTAACTAAAAAAACATGTATCTAAAAACATAAACAGATTTTTTTATTTTCTTGTTAGGTACATCATCATGTGGGGTATCAGAATGACGGGTTTAAAAAGACGATTCCGAAAATATATAATATAATATGTCATTGACATCAAAAACTAAAAAGTGAAAAATAAAAACAGAAAATTAAAAAAAATATAAAAACCCGACTGCGGTCTGCCCTACGTCTTATCTGTAAGCTGTTATAGACCCACCAAAAAGAAAACGATAACAAGATATTGCAGTCGGGACCCAGTGTTTCCGGGTAATAGTCATATAATGGGTCCCGAACTCCCGAGTTCCCGACTGCAATATTATCTTGTTTTCGTTTTCTTTTTGGTGGGTCTATAACAACAGATAAGACGTAGGGCAGACCGCAGTCAGGTTTTTATACATTTTTTAATTTTCTATTTTTTTGCTTACTACAGATATAATACTTACTAACATAATATTATCCCCCTTACTTAGAGACGATGATTAAATTAAACAGCTCTTATGTCATTTGTCATCTCTGTTCTTTGTCATATCTATTTAAAGTTAAAGTTAAGAGCGTCTATGTAAGTAACAGGGTAGGTATATAGGTAGGTAGGTACTTCTTTAGCTTGTTAAAAAAACTCCATCTTTATTTGGGGAAAGAACCGATGGGTATGGGTTACTGAAAAGGGCTATTTATTATTTCGACTAACCATTAGGTACCTACTAGGGCTAATTTTGTATTTCCATATAAAATAACTAGCTATTCCCCGCGGTTTCACCCCCGTTGCTCGGCTCCTAAGGGTCGTAGCGTGATGTTATTCCTCATGAATCTGGCTAATGGCTATCATATACAAAAATAATTTTCGAATCCGACTGGAAGTTTCCAAACAAACAAACAAACTCTTTAGCTTAGTATTCTAGTATAGATATCAAGCCGATTTCAATACTACTTCGAAGTCGAACCCTGATAAAATAAATCTAGTAAGCACCTAACAGTTCACATCATTGTGAAAACATAGGTTACCTAGTTAGTTAACTTAGGCAGGTAATAACCACGGCTTACCTAATTACTACGAAAGTATTACGCTAAACGTTGCGTGTGCCGATTTTATCACATAATGTAACGTTACGAGTGTTACGACAATGAATCGTAAACACGTAGTAATATAGACCTTCAAAACTAAATCGGATTGTCAGTACTTTCATTTTCCAAGTAAATACGTCATAGTTGCTGATACTACTTTATTGATTGGTTAGTATTGTCAATCGTTGTTGTGTATCCGTCGTCAAGTAACGCCATCGATTTTAATATTCTTTGGCTGAACAACATCCACAGCCTGAAAAAAACAATCGCTCAGAAAAACGGACGTTGTGGAAAGTGGAATTCGATTTTCAAATAAAATTATGGTTTTTAACAGTTGATAGTGATTGCAATTTGTTTTTGGAATAATGGCTGCGATTCTGCCGATAGGATTGAGGAATGAGGTGAGGTTTGCCCGTTTGCTAAGCTCAATCATTATTATTTTTTCTTTGTCTTGTATGTGCCTAAGTACCTACTCTGATTCAGATATCCCCGGAATGAGTCAATCAGTAATTATCAGTATCAGTATCACTTATAAGCTAAAAAAAACTAACTGCATTTCATCATTTCATTATTAGCTAATAACCATTTTCAGAAGTATTTCCGAAAAGCATTATTATTTTATAGGAACGTAATAACATCAACGTTTACTAATTACGTAAATCAGCTATTATAAGATTTAAATAACTATAGGGGGTTGTTTAGAAAGACATTTAAAATATAATCACGGAGGAAAAAAAAACAAAAACGTTCCAAAGTTAATATTATTCAATATGCGCACTGTAGGTCATTTTACAAAAAAACAAAAATGAACACAAAACATTTTTTTTCTTTTCATTAAGTTCTCATGTTTGTTTTTCGACCCCGATTAACCTCATATTTTTTTACAGCACCATATATAATGATTAATTACTGCAATTAAGTGAGTAAATGCGAAATAACGAGGCATGTTTATGAAGAGGCTCTGCAGCCTTGCATCAAGGATGCACAGAAACTGCCGGCTTCCGTTAGTCTGTGGTCTTCGGCCTCTGACCTGGTTTTTGTTTCGTTGCCAGTTATTTTCATTTAGTTCCTTTGGAGGACAAACCATAGCTACGAATTTATTACGATGACAGTTTTTTTTGGCGCCAAATTTTTTGCTTCCAAAGATTTCCCGAAGATTTTCCGGATATTTTTCTATGGAAGTTCTATTGTATGAAAGTTCTTTTGTTTTACAATCTAGACATATTACCTATATAGATATTGTAATAACTATCTATGATCTTATGACTCCTCCAAATTATTGACGACTTTTAGATCGTTATGAATTGATGGACAACAATGTTAGCAATATTAAATGAGACTGTAATTGATATTTATCGATTGTCAAACTTGGAAAGGTCAAAGCAGTTAAAACACTCTACACCAAGAATCCGAAATAATGGAAACTTGTGAAGAGTAAATTTTCATAATTATTCGATTTCACCGAAGCAATTAATTACAGAGATGATGGCCGATATCCTTTGGCATGTAAAATTACTTAATATCTCTTGAGTGCGTTTCTAAGGAGACTTAATGGGTAGTTACATGTTATTGATCAAATGTCTATTCTTCTGGCCTTGTCTGAAGGAAATACCAAATAATCCACGGTTTCTTGCAATCGTTGCATTGTACCAGTAGCCATCCGCACGCGACCTCAGTAACACTTCAAAATTGATCGTTTTGTTTTGAGTTATTTTTTAATAAAAATGGAGGAGGGATCTAAGGAGAATGGTGTCAGTGATCAAGTAAATGGTGATGAGATTGTGACCAAAGAGCAGGATGCCCCGACTGACATCGTGTGCGATGAAGTAAATATACGCATACTACCTAAGTACTAGACTAGCAGGCTGTTCCCCGCGGTGTCACCCCCTTTGCTCGGCTCCTAAGGGTCGTAGCGTGATGTTAAATAGCCTATGCCTATGCTATTCCTCATGAATCTATCTTAGGCTTAAGGCTATCATATATACACACTTTTTTGAATCCGACTGGTAGTTCCAGAGATTAGCGCGTTCAAAGAAATAGTAAACAAACAAACTCTTCCGGCTATACACCCAAAATAGGGTTAAAAAATTACCTAATCGGTTTAAGTTTTGAGTATATATGTATAATTGTACATACAACCTGTAAAATAGCAAACATAATTCCTACTATTTTTTTAATGCAACCAAAGAAACTGAATGAATTACAAAAGAAACAATGGCCATATCTTATTTTATACAAACCTTAGAACAAACAGCAGTTCCTACGTTTGACGTTTCAATTTTGTGGGAGGTCGTTACACTCTGTTGAAAATTAATTGCATGCATATAAATTACGTTGTAGATAGTTACTTCGTTTGTTTTTGTATATAGTGAGAGATGACTTCTTATTGCCATCAAGAGAAACCACTGCGATAAACCTAATCCCAAACCGATCAAGTTAGGTACCTACGAGATATTTTTATGAAGAAACTTTTCCAGAGTTCTTTCTGTGTCTTCATGACTATCACATAGGTACCTAATAATGACAATTTCTCCACGCTCAAGTTCTGGGCCCCAAATCTGCTAATGCAATTGTGTAAGAATGGTGTCATAATGACATCTAAACTGTCAAAACTTAAGTCAAAACCTTCGGTCATTGGCTTAGAGTAAAATGACATCTAAACTGTCAAAACTTAAGTCAAAACCTTCGGTCATTGGCCTAGAGTAAGACTATCTCTTTGGTCATTGGTCAAAACGATGTCATTAAGAGACCATTCTGATCTGACACCATTAAGAAAATTATTGCAGGTTGGTTGGTTGGGTTGGGGCCTCAGATCATAGAAACAAGGAGATGTGCCAAGGCGCTATCGAGCTTGATGCCTGATCTTGAGCAAATTGCTCATATTAAAAACGTACGCGCTGGCGACGAACCGAACACGATCGATGGTATACTCGTAAATACAGTGTTTTAGTTTAGTGCCAGTGTTGAGTGACGATTAACAGTGTTAGATTGAGGGTGTGCGGAATGTTCAATGCATGGGAGATCTTTTCTTCGTGGGAGATTCACAATTATTAAGGAGCGCTTAATTGTGTCGAAAAATGTACTAAAAGTGGCATCAGTTGTTCCCGTACTAATTTCCTATGATGGCATATCTCCTTATTTCTATGATCTGAGGTTGGGGCCCAAGTTTTCCCGTCAAACTCAAATCATAGTTTACTATATTATCTTATTCGAACTTTTATTTTTATCGTCCAGATCAAAGGCCTGGACGCGAACCGCTATGCAACGAAGAAGACGGTGGCGCAGGGCATGCTGGACATTGCCCTGCTGACGTCAAACGCGTCACAGCTCAAGTATGTCCTGCAGGTGGGCCCCAAGCACGAGTTCTACACGCTGCTGGTCGTGCTTATCTCCATATCTATTGTTCTTCAGGTGAGAGACAAAAAAATCCTGATATAAGGTACTTACGACCCCGATTGCTCCACCTGCGTCAATGTTAATATTAACGCCTGTGTTCAAATGCAGAGGCTTTTTGCTTTATATTGAAGTCTTCTTGTAAAGATTTGAACTTAATTAATTTTTGCAGCTAAATCTTCTTAGTTGATTGAAAGTATTGCTAAAGCAGACAGTCGGTCCTGCT
This sequence comes from Thalpophila matura, assembly GCA_948465475.1. Taxonomy (NCBI): domain Eukaryota; kingdom Metazoa; phylum Arthropoda; class Insecta; order Lepidoptera; family Noctuidae; genus Thalpophila; species Thalpophila matura. The sequence continues at coordinate 4,282,411 of OX419191.1, forward strand.
TCATACGTCACCTATGGTAAAGTCTCTGGAGGCATCGCATTTAAAGGGGACTCGCGAGACCCTTTGAGTGCGAGGCCGTGGGCAAGGGCTAACTTCGCCCACGCCTAGCTACTCCGCACTGTTCAAATGGCCTTAATTATGATGTTAAAAATAACTGTTATTATTGTAATTCGTAGAGTTATCGTCTACCTAATCTGTCAGTAGTAAAGTCGTTAGTACCTAAACACATATCTGCTTAGTGATATTAATGCGTTAATATGCGCGTACGCAACGCAGGTGGAGCAGGAGCTTTAAGGACAAGATTTATAAATCGAATTCGTCAAGACGATTCAAGTCCTCACGGATTAGTATTTTTACCGTCACGACACAATAGAAAGGCCGTGTCGTGCTACGGTAAACTATAAAAGCGACCATTAACGTTTGTCCAAATTATGTGTGCGATAGGTACCCAACGTTGGTAAACAAAGCACATATCTGCAATTTGATCAATCAAATTAAGGTTATAGAGGCACCCAAATAAAAGCACTAGGTAGGTATAAGTATTACGGTTCCTTGAACTCCTCAAACAACATCCAGGCTCTTAGGTGGCGATGGGGTTCGTGCTCCTCTCCCTGAACCTGTGGCGTGACTGCTGGTTCCACAAACCGCGCCACCGGACCTCCGCTCTGAACATTAATTACGGGACCACCGCTACGGCCTTCGTCGTCACTGTGCTGAACGTCCTCGTGTCTGCCTTCGACTCCTCACTTGCTAGATATCAAGACATAGATTAAGTTGAATTAGGCTGTGTTTTTGCGACCGAGGCGCAACTATAGCAACGTGGTGGCGTCGGCGTCGTATTGAAGACTAACTGATCCCCGCGGTTTCACCCCCTTTGCTCGGCTCTTAAGGGTCGTAGCGTGATGTTAAATAGCCCTCATGAATCTGGCTATCATATACAAAAATATTTTTTCAAACCCGACTGGTAGTTCCAGAGATTACTTGAAATAAACAAACAAACTCTTCTGCTTTATAATATTAGTCTAGATTTGCGAGCATCAGCGGTAGTACTTATTTTTTACAACGCAAACGCCACATTGTGCTGACTCACGTAAACACAGCCTTATGGAATTATCCCAGAAATCATGCGGCGCCAAACATCGATGCCACTTCGAATTTAAGTTGGTGTAGGTAGCGCCGCCTGCGCTGGTAGCTAATCGAAGTCCAGGGACTAGGGCTACGGATGGTGTATAACGGATCCAGCGGATAAGGGGCTAGCCCCAAATCTTAAGTTCTGACAGATTTCAGAATAGATTAAGTAAAGTTCATTTCAATAGAAATTGTGAAATATGTAAACAATGTCAAACTGTCCAAATTTGATGAGTTTGTATAGAAAGTTTGTTTACATAGTTCGCAAGTTTTTTTGGCATGGACTTTAGTAATTTGGTGTTTTGATTTTTACTTTTTAGCTCCCTCCCAAAATCATATCTAATGAACCTCAGCCCCCAAAAATAATTCCTAGGTCACTATAACTACGTACCACCATCTATCAGCCAACCAATGTCAACGAATTTAGCCCGCATAGGTTAGTGACAATTCACAGAATGGCCAGATAGTTTGTACCTAATCCAAATAATATTTACCTAGGTACTTAAAAAACCTAACAAGAACAAGGTTATCGAAAGGAAAGAGCGAATTACCTTCAGTCAGTTTTTACAACGGAAACTTCGTGTTAAAATTTTTTTTAGGTACCTAGGTACCTATTTACCTTCGTAAATTGGATCAGTGGCGGATGCAGGGGACCGGGGTTGGGGGCTGAAGCACTCCAAAATCTTAAGTCGTGATGGATTTAAGATTGGATTATGATGTATTTTTTTTATTTCCAACCCTTAGCCCCCCTTCAAAATAATATCTGGGACGCCTAAGCCCCCCCCCCCAAATAATTTCTGGATCCGCCTCTGGATTGGACAATAATATTATTGGTCCATGGAAAAACCAAATTAATTAGTAGGCAGTTTTGTGAAAGTCTTTTTGTTCAAGTTCCCATCATTAAAAATCAACTGCTTAGGATCACTTAATTGTCCGTCTGTCAAGACAAGACCCTATTTATCAGTAACGGGTCGAAGTAGGTTTAGGTGGCGGCGTGAAATATGATCACAAACGTCACCTGCGCATTAGCTGGTTTTTCGGTCTCGGCGGAATGAAGAAGACGGGGGGCGCCGAGGTTGCACGCGATTGGTTCGTCAGTCGATGCTAGTCGTCTATTGGACTCTATTACGTATCTATTACGTATTGTCAACTGTCTATTGGGCCAAAAAAGTACATGCGCGATCTGTGATCAAGATCCACGCCGATACTTATATCAAGTTGAAATTAATATTAAATACCCAGGTACCCATATAAAAGACATAATGTGTTTCTCTTTTTTTAAACCAAAACATTAAATAAACAGAATATTTTTTTGTTTTAGCTTCTCGTTGGATTGCTATTCGTGGTAATTGGTGGCTTGGACCTGAACGATCATGCGGATCAACCGTCAGCAGTCATACTTAATGACGTCATTGTAATATTCATTTTCGTCATATCCGTCATCAATATCATTATATCCGCTTTCGGTTTAGAGTATTCGAATAACCCCTTGATATTGGAACGGTTAAATTATGTTAATGATCAATATTTAAGAAAGGGTAACTTCACTGCAGTCTAGATTACATACTACATACTAGGTATAACTAGCGGCAGCAGTCTTGATCACAAACGTCACCTGCGCATTGGCTGATTTTTCGGTCTTTTTGGCGGTCGCCGAGGCTCTGCACGCGATTGGTTCGTCAGTCAATGCTCGCCGTCTAATTGAACCATTCTCTATTACCTACATATTGTCAACTGTCTATCGTCTATTGGGCGGAAAAAGTACATGCGCGATCTGTGATCATAATTCACGCCGCTACTTATATACCTACCTAGGTCTCTAGTTTTAAAAGTTGATGTCAATATTTAATATGCCAAGCTTAGGGCACGACCATAGAAATATTATAAGAGGGCACAACATAGGATATCAACGATGTTAGTCTATATAACTGGCCCAAAATGAGGCCAATAAATTAACCTGCATTGCGGAAAATAGGATATTATGAAGTAAAAAGTTATAAAATAAATAGTTTTGTAATCGACATTGAGGGAATTTCCTTGAAACTATTTTGTAAAGTATGAATAAGTAAACAGTTTAGGTACCTATTTGACAGCGTTATATACGTTGCGTACCTAACGTGGGAACCATTTTGTCTCTACCTTTGAAGACCGGCGCGTAACGCGACATAATTAGTTAATTATTCACTTAAAGTCAATTGCTACAGCGTTATTTTATTGCCAAATTACCTACTACTTAATGTGTTTAGATTTCAAACAATAATAGTATCTAATTAAACGTATCTAGTAAGTATCTCGGTACATAATCGTCATAGCTTTAACAATTTCCAGTCATACGGTCATACCTAGCTTTTGCATCCGCAAACACATTTTTAAAATGCTCCCTCCCTAAATCCAGATTATAAAATTTTTATAAAAATCTCACTACAGTCTAGCAATTATTAATTTATTACCTAAATAGTTAAACATGTGATTTCGTACCATTATTATCTATTTCTTTTATTTGTATAATATTTATTATTGCGAAAACTTTTATCCAAGACTTTTTCGATTCTAAGAGGGGTCAAACAACGTGGGGCACTGACTGTACCTTTCACAGATGAATAAGGGTTCCAGGCCCAGTGGATTTTTAAAGCTATATATAAATAATTGATGGCTAACGACTTTCTTTGCTTACGCAGGCAAGCGCGGGAGTCCTGGCCCTAATCATTTCCTCTTTGGACGGTGAAGCCTCCCACAAACATAAGAAGATCGCTGACTGGCTGTACCACACGTCAGTCGGTATGATGACTGGGGTAGTGTTCTGTGACGTCATCAAAATGACCTTTGGCCTTGACCCCGCGCTTTCCCTGCAAGACTATCTTGGGAATAAGACTTCGAGTTTGTATGACACGTTTTTTAAGATTCGTAATGACGTATAACGAAGTAAGTAACATTCAGTGTATGATACCTCACTCTGAAATCCCGGAATAATAGTCATAACGTTTTCATCCCGGGATTTATTGACTTTGAATACATTGGTAACAAATTATTGTTTTAAACGACGAAACCCTAAAAAATTTAATATGATTCATATTAATTTTTTTAGGGTTTCGTCCTAAAATTGTGTCCTATTAAAAATAAAATTTTAAAAATAAAACTAAGTTAGTTAGTTTTTGTGTTTATTTATTTTAGTGAGTAGGTAACCAATGTATTTAAGGCTCAATAAATAATTAGTGAACTCTCGTGTTAAAACCGCCATGATTATTATTCCGGGATTTCAGAGGGAGGTTATCCACTCTGTTATTTACTTCCCTGAAGTTTAGGTAAATATACTCTACCTATTCCGATCTCTGCTGATAGGCTAGGTAGGTAGGTACTTTATTTCTGATTAGTCAAGTGCCATACGAACTGTATCTAAAGTAGAATTTAAGGTCACTACTTGTACCATAGGTAGGTCTGTACTTGTAAGAATTAGTAAAAATATAAGTAGATAGCACATATTTTTAGCTATGTTCACGTAAACACGCAATGACACCACAGTCTATAATTTCTTTATACTGTGATGACACGCTACACAAATGAAACCACATTTTTTACAATCTCCACTGTTTTTATAAGACATAACTTGGTCACTTTTAGAACAGATTGAACTAAAAATAATTATGAAGACAAACCACCTGCAACAAAATTATGTGTATAGTTCAACAGCTTTGAAAACAGAAACAGAGCGCTTACCTACCCGCTTTTTTATTTTAATAATTTAGTGTAGTTTTTTGGAAATCTTCCGTTGCAGGTACATAATTTTGTAGGTTTTTTTTGCTTTTTGTGTTTTAGTCATCTGTTGTGTCCAGACTCAGAGGCGTAGCGTAAAAGTGATCATCTGTGGTTAAGACTGGGGGCATCGCATTTAAAGGGGCCTCGCCAGGCCCCTTTAGGTGTGAGGCCGAGGGCCAGGGCCCACTTCGCCCACGCCTTACGCCACTGGTTGTGTCTGCATTTTTATTATTTATGTTTTGTTTTTCATTTTGTAGGTGATATCAGCAGTAGTAGCAGTAGTGCTCAGCTTCATTTTCAACATTAATCATCAACCAGACCATCGGAAAGCCGAATTATTAAACAACATCAGTTTGATGTTCAAAGTATTTAGTATTGCCATCAACATTATCATAAGCATATTTTATTCAATGCAAATTGATACTGATGAACGCTTCAAACAGTAAATTTTTATTTTTTTTAGTCTTTTTCTAATAAAATTGTTTAATATATTTTTATATACGATATTGGCATGATATTACTTGCTTTCTGAAGTCTTTTATTTGTAGATTTATGTAAATTAGCTAAAGTCGTTTATTAATATACAATGTACCTAAGTAAGTATTACGTAATGACAGTAAGCATATATTAGAAAACGTGATGATATTAATATTATTAGAAAATAATATCTAAAAAGCATTAGCTACAAGCAATATGTATTATGAAGTTCAAGTTTTAAAGTCTGTAATAAAAAAAGCTGTACCTAGCTAAAATACATATCTAGGTACCTACTAAGAGCACTATAATAATGTATAAATGAGGTGATAATTTTTAGGTAGGTAGGTACCGTACTGTAAATATTTTTTCTATTTCTAATAAAAACATTTATTAAAATATAATTGTCTGTTTCTTTTTGTTTTTGCCTTTTGAGTCACTTTCAAGTAGTTTCAAGGACCCCGCGAGCGAGCGTAGAGCACGCTCGCACATACGACGCGACGCCCGCACAAACGGGTTACGGTATGTACAACGCATCAAGAGCAGTGGCGTATTTTAAAAAGCCAATGACCAAAATTGGCGCCTGTTTTTTTGTGGCGGCCATTAATCAAATTATAAAAATTAGTTGCAAAAAAATATAACAAACAACTACGTTTAGCTTATAATTCAGTCCGAGCTAAGATAAGTATCTAAGTATATCAGTTAGGTGATTTTTGAGATCGGACTTCAAGGTGAAATCCGAAACTTAAGAAATAGAACAAAGTACCTAGTCAAAGGAGATACAAGTTAGATTTTGGAGAAAACTGAAACTGCATTTTTATTTTTTTTTAAAAGCATCCTGCTTGGCCTGGCATCGATCACGATTATTTTGAACATTTTTTTTTAAAGGATGATTTTCTCCAATTTGTAACAACTTTACACACCATTTATGTTCACATAACTTTTTGATTGGTATAAACAGGAGGATCCAATATTGCGAAAAAAAAAAAAAATATTTTCTTGGTTTTAGCACTTTTAGCACGAAAGGCGGCTATGCCGCCCCTCACAGTCTGCCGCCTCGGGCCATGGCCCCCATGGCCCTAGGGTAAATACGCCACTATCAAGAGCAAGACGAGACTGGTGTATGCATGTCCTTCACTAAAAAATATAAGTAGCCAAACATTAATAAGACTTGGAAATTATGTACCGTAGGTTTTATTTTCACAAATAAATAAAAAGTGGAGTCGCTAGAGCAGAACCCCTTTGCTCGAAGGGTGGATGCTGAGTGTAAGTGGTGAGTAGGCCAGTCAAGTGATGCCGGACCCTCAGGGAGCAAGTGATATGAGTTTAAAGTCCAGCGAAGCCTCTCCACACTTCAGCCGCTTACGTTCCTGTTGCTCCCTTGTTGCGATCCGAGCAACTATTTTTAGGGGCCCCATCAGTTAGTGAGTTGGCAAGTCTCCGTCTGCCAATTTTACGTGTCCATATACATTGTTCCCGCAGGCGCCATAGGTTCCTCAAAACCCAGTCCACTACCATCCCATCACAATAGCTCAAGTAGTTTTTCTCCACATTTATTACAATAGTTCTGCACAAGCTAGGGGTTGTCCATTAATGCATTTCTATAGTTCTACAGGGACAATCGCCGGTTATGTCAGCATTACCTACATTTTATATTCAACAAGTTGTTGTTAGGGTCTCTACGTGTTGTCTTCGGCCCCACGTACGCCTTCGAAAAGTTTCGGGACTATGAAGTCCCGTGTAACAAAAGCAACATAAAAAAAAAACCAGCCAAGTGCGAGTCGTACTCGCGCACTGAGGGTTCCGTATAATTTTTGGACGTATAAAGTAAAAAAAATCGAACCACATAAATAAGTTTGTTTGTGAAGGAATTTTGATGATTTTGAAAAAACTGTACTAGTTAGGAACATCGTTTTATTTTTGGTGTAATATTTGGGTCAATTCCTATCAATTCTAATTATTTCAGATTTTTCGCTCCGTAAACTTCGGAGATAATGGGGGGGAATGGTATTTTTTCGGACATTTTCATCAGATTATGTCGAAAACTGTGTGATATAAAATTAAATGAAAATATATCTTGAAATGTGTAGATCAAGCCCTTTCATATGATATGTCACTTGACTTAGTAACCCCACTTTGAAATTTTGGACCCCTACTCCGGCCCCTTTTGCAATGAAATTAAAATATTTTTTTGACTTTTTTCATTTGCAATAAAGTTAGACAAGCATTCTTTATAACTGTTCCAAATTTCAAGTCCATTAACCCTGTAATCGCGAAAAAAAAATCAGCTGTTCCATACATTTATGTTCACAAAACTCAACAAAATGTATGGAACAGCTGATTTTTTTTTCGCGATTTCAGGGTTGGTCCCATAGTAAAAGTTGTTCATAATGATGGGTACAATGACCCCTTAAAATATTTCCACTGTTTAACCTGCCATCCTGTATAAGCGGATCAAGGGCGAACTAAAATTCAATCAAAATCAAACAATCCATATATGTATAAGTTATCAATAATTAACACTTTATTTTCAAACAACACTAATTACAATGTTTACAGATACCTACAGGCATAATAAGTACATACATAATGGTAGATAACCGATTAATAAATATTATGGTTTTTGAAAGAGTAAAAGAAATAAAAAGAAGGTCAGAAGTCAAAGGAAATAAGGTTTTTTTTGTAATAAAATGGTAAGTAAGTTAAGTTAAATACTCAAAGTATAATGATCATGGGGCAGTATTCTATAAGTACAGTTTATAGTAATAAAACCAGCATTTCGGTGCACAAAAGAGATGGTACTATTCGCTTTTACGGTGTAACAGCTTAACGAAAATCGTAACCTTACCTATTCTAAACCGACTGGTTTAGAATAAGGTTAGGATTTTCATTAAGAAGTCTATTGCGTCGGTCTTTAAAAAAAAATACGACTTTGTTTGAAGATTTGGAATTCGTTAAAAAATCTCCAAAGTTGTATTTTTTTTTTAAGTCCTACGCAAAAGTTTAACGCTGAGGGGTTCAGATTAAGTTACTAAACCCATGCTTTCAGCTTTCGTTACGCTGTCACTTACACCCTGTATAGCTTCATCATCTCTCTGTAACACCGAATCGATGATAATAATTAGGTATAGTAAAGCCTGGATTTTCCTGTTTTTTTAATTGGCTGACATAGGTCAGACAAATCGTCGGCCATGCTTCAGCTCAAAAGTGAAGCATGCGATATTAGTGAAGCTCTACCGTAGCTATGAGCGAGGTTGCCAAGCGGCTATAACCCACCTGAAGCGTCCATCCTCGTTGTATACGCTGCCATTGTGGCCCCAAAGTTGCCTGTCTCTCATACTGTCCATACTCACAGCCAGTTTGAGTCCTTGTTTATATTGACAATTTATCACAAAGAACACCAGTTCATCATCTTTAACCAAAGGCTCTAAATAATATCTATGCCTGACTTCGTCAGAATTAGTCGAGCCCCAAACTTTTCTGTCTCCAATATCATCTACATTTACGTCCAACTTTAAATACATGTTGCAATCGATATTGTACAGTTTGAACGTCACGCCATCGCTGTTCCAGAACGGGATGACCTTCCAGCTCACTCTCTTACTAGTTAGGCCAAGATCATTGTCACCCCAAGCAATTCTATCATTGTATGAGTCAGTATTCGCATCTAGTTTCAAAGCCAGTCTGAATTTTTCATTGACTATTGTCACAGGGTCTTCGTTAAAGATAAGTTGGAACGAATTGGGGAAATAATGACGTACAATATCTTTAGCCCCACCGTGCCATAGTTTATAAGCGTAGGACATGACCTTCCGCGGAGCAGCGCTGATAAGCTTCATTACTATTTCGCTAATAATTTCACCGCCACCCGAGACTTCGAAAGATTTACTCAGATTCGTTGCATTGTCATAATTACCGTTAATGACGTCATTGTACAATTCATCCTTGTGCGTGCGTATTTTCAGAAAAGCCACGTGATTTTTGTATAATGTCAAGCCTTGAAGTTCAATGGGCAAAGTAGCATCTAGACAAGGGAACAGGCTTTTCTTCGCCAGTTCGACGGCGAGCTGTGAGATCTCCTGTGAGTCTCCATGAACTCCGTACACGACGACCTTGCCAATATCGTTGTTCACGATGCGCGCGATGTCCTGAGCACAGCTTTTGTTGATGTGTTCTCCCGCGACAGTAACAGTGATGACGGAGTTGTCTTTGATGTAGGCGCTGGTGTCGCAATTGGTGTAGCTGAGGACAGGTATCCTATTCGGTATTTTCCTGTCGCGGTCCGGGCCGCTGCTCACTAGTCGGTACTGATGATTGACATTGTAGCAGTTTGCGAAGCCGCTAGTGCCTTTTCCAGTTACAATCCTACCTTCGCCCCAGTAATCGACATGATCAATCAGGTCGTTGAGAGATTCAGGTGTTTGCACCAAGTTGTACTCGCCTAGGTAAGGAACCTCGGAGTAAGGAAACACTTTGTCGACGTTGGTGTTGTAGTTTGGTTTGCCGGCAAGCTTCCAGACGGTAATGGAATGCATTCTGAAGTTTAACGCGTAGATTTAGCTGAAAAAAGTAAAACAAAAAAATTTTAGAACAGAGTGGAGCTCATGGCACAGCGGCCGTGCTGATCGATCGATCTGCGAGGTTGAGCTGCACTTGCCGTGGTAACTCCATTCACTGACTGACACTGATAGAATGGATCCCCATCGATGGCAGGATGACCCTTCGACCCTTGCCAGTGGCGGATCCAGGAATTATTTTTGGGAGGGGGCTGAGGGCTCATCAGATATGAATTTTGGGGGGGCTAAGACGTAGCAATCAAAGGCCTAAACTACCAATCTAATCTGAAATCTGTCAGAACTTAAGATTTTGCCCCACCCCAAATGGCTTCTGACACAAGACACAATCGATTGCCGTGAACTATATTATGTAGGTAGGTCAAGGGACAGGATTATGATAGTCTCACTAAAATGGACACACTTTTCTTAATTAATTTAATTAATTAAATAATCAACTACGCTCGGTGTCAGCATGAGTATGGCGCTTCTTGTCATGTTTCCACTAATTCTGTTGTACTTATTAATAACTACCTACATGTTTTTATAATTTTAATGTTGTTCTGCAAAGTTTTGTCTTACTTTTATAACTATTTAGATACATTTTGTAAAATACTACCAATGTAGACTAACTACCTACCAGTTTTATTATGTTATAAATCATAAGTATACCTAATAATACTCCGATGTTCTGTACCTACGCTCATTAGTAAGTCTACTTATTATAATTATTTAAGTTTCTCATGTAAGTGAAATACCCATGTAATTCTTATGAGAAATAAAGATTAATAACCGTATAATTAAAGAAGCGCAAAATTATAATAATTAATTAGTGCAAACTTACCAAATTGAAGTAGGTATACCGATGTAACGCATGTACCGTAACGTACGTAACGTATCTATGTACAGCATGGGCCATCAGGTTCCTTTATATACTAAATGCATCCAGAATAGGCATAAAGTTATCACTTTATCAGTGGTGGTAACCACAGAATTATCATACAAAATTATCAACTTCGGAAATGTAAGCCGCAAACCGACAAGTGTCATGCCTAAATATTTAGGTATATCCCTAGCTAGGTACCTACTACCCAACCATACTCCACCCCAAAAAAAAAGTTTTTTGAATTTGTGTCTATTTGTCTCTTTGTGCGCGCATCACGCAAAAAGTAGGTACCTACTGAACGGATTTTGATGTGGTTTTCACAGTTCGATAAAATCCAAGGTCTAACTTAAAATCTAGGTAGGTAAGCCTCGATTCATCTAATTCCGGTGGGATAAACCAGTGAAAAAGCTTGACCTCTTGGTAGTACCTACTAGGCACCCTACACTACCATATTTGGTCGATTATATAGCCGTGTATCCATTTGAGCAGCCTCTGGCTGAGCAACCTCTACTTGAGGCAGACTGAGGCTGAAACGGATGGGTTCCCTACTTGTTTTCGAAAGTTGATGATTCGATTTTTATTATATCGAACACGGTGTGTCGATAATAATTCAGTTGTACGATGTTTTATTCCGTCGATGCGTTATTGGTGCGATGTAACGTTTGTGCGAAAAATCCTATTACGAAAAACCCTACAACGATTGCTAAAACAAAATATAACTTTTTTGGACTTACAAGGGGGAGGCAGGTGGTCGACGGAGCCCCGCTACGCGGGGCTCCTATTTCCGTCAGCAAGGTTAAAAGTAACCTAACACGAAGGGGTTGACGGGGGCTTCGCCCCGTCAACCCCTTCGAACCTAAATTGTCCGTGTCGGGGTGTCCAAGTTCCCGAGCTCGCTTCGCTCGCTCTTGGACCCTAGTTAGGTATAATTACCGAACAAATGAGCAATCGTTGTAGGGTTTTTCGTAACAGGATTTATTTATTTATAGGTAGGTACCTACACGGCTTTAGAAGGTTCATCTCGTTGGACTCCTGACCCGTAGCTTGGACCCTGTTATTGATGCCAGTGGGGAATTATTTTTTACATTTTTAAAATAAAAAAAATATATTTTTTTATTAAAGTAAAACTGATTATACCTAATTTATATCATATGATATAAATTAGGTATAATCAGTTTTACTTTTCGTTTATTTTAACGTACCTACACAAGTCTTGTAATAAATTAATTAGGTATTATACTTACCTACCTACCTACTTATTTTAAAATATTTCTACATCTGGCTAGACTTGGAGATGGCTGATGGAATAAAGTTATGACGAAATGGTGCCCAAGGTCAAACGAAAGAACCCGGGGCAGCCCGGAAGCTTGTTGGGCAGACGACATCGTCAAAGTAGCCAGTAGAATACCTGGACCATGATGAATAGATATAGGGAGTACCTACCTACGAATTTAATATGGAGACAAGTTGAAAAAGTGTCATACAACGTAAAACAGCGCTGCAATTTGCAAAAAATCCAAGATATTTTGAATTTCGCGCGCAAGCTTGACGGATTCCCTTTCAAGTTGAAAAAGTGTCCAGCGTTGCAGTTCAAAAACCCTCCAAAATGGCGCTAGCATAGGCAAAGTACATACATAGTAAGTACATAGTATGAATGAATTGAGCAGTCTGTTGTTGACGGATTTAATTTTTTGATTAGATAGAACTTTTGCCGTTTTCTTTGAAAGGCCTCTTGCTACAGTAGCCTTTAACATCACCCTAATTTAACGCATTTTGACGGACACTTTTCACTTTTTCACACACAGAGACGTACTGACCTCTACACTCCTTAACTGAAAGGAAAACTTTGTAGTTGTGGTTCGTTCGCACTGTGGCAGAAAAAAATAAAAAGTAGTATTTTACTGAGTTATTTGCAAGAACTTCGAGAGTTAGTAGCAAAACAAAGACCCAAAATGTGGTAATGGCTATTACCTTATTCTTGCTTTACACAAAACCGCACGGTTGTCGCAGTGGCTGAGAGATTGGCTGCTGCGCGACGTGTCGCGGGTTCGATTCCCGCATTGCACATAGGTCTGGCTGTTTGTGTAAAAAAAAAAAAAAAACCTCATCGCTAACTTAATGTTTTCTTTTGGGCCAAAACAACAAAATTCTACTTTTTTATATTTCCCGCCATAGTGCGAAGAAACCATAAAAGTCAAATGTCAGTAGGGTGTAGCATACGTCAAGTATTTTTATTTGTTTTTATGGATTTTTAGCCAATAGGCGTGCAGAACGATCCCCATCACTTTTTAAAATGTATGAAAAAAACGGTCCGTGAAAAAACGTGCTGTGTAAGGCTGTTTGTGCACTACAGACGTTTTCAATTCGTATTCGGTTTTTTACGGATTTTTAGCCAATAGGCCTGCAGAACGATCCCCACCACTTCTTAAAATGTATGAAAACAAAAACGGTCCGTGAAAAAACGTGCTGTAAACGTGTAGTGCACAAACAGCCTAAACGTGTAGTGCACTTAATAGCCTATATGTCATTGTCAATAAATTGTCAAATGACTCATTAAGACTGTCAATTCTGTCATCTGACATTGTATTGATTGTATTGTCAATCAGATTTAATTTAATTTTGCAGTTGCTATCATTTTTGTGTACATTTAACAACATAACATTATTATTTAAAACTCGTGCCGTTAATTTGGTGACTTCAAAAGAAGCAACACGTACCTAATTACTAACCCAGAAACCATTGTCCTTCATTCATTGTTTCTTGGCATAACCGAACGACAAAAAGTGAGAGCCGAGGTTATCGCGCCGCGCAAGTTATATAGTTATTTTACTTTTACTGCCACAGTGCCAGTGTCCAGTCATTCAGTTGAGTCTGTGCCGTGATAGCAGTTAGACGTGATAATAATGGCAAGCGGAAGGATCGTTGTGTACGGCGGGCGAGGCGCCCTCGGATCTGCGTGCGTGAATCACTTCAAATCAGCGAACTGGTGGGTCGCGAATATCGATATGACCCCTAATGACAAAGCTGATTTCAACATCACAGTACCTAAAGACGCTTCGTGGGTACAGCAAGAGGAACACGTTGTAAACGAACTAGCCAGCGCCCTGCAAGGTCAGAAAGTGAATGCTGTTATTTGCGTCGCCGGCGGTTGGGCCGGCGGGAACGCCGCTAAAGACCTCAGCAAACAGGCGGATCTAATGTGGCGCCAATCTGTGTGGAGCTCTTCTATCGCAGCCACTGTTGCTTCCAAATACCTCACTGCGGGAGGACTGCTGGCCCTGACTGGTGCCAAAGCCGCTTTAGACGGCACACCTGGCATGATCGGCTATGGCATGGCCAAAGGTGCTGTTCATCAACTCACAAAATCTCTTGGTGCCAAAGATTCTGGTCTGCCAGAGAACTCACTGGCTGTTGCAATACTTCCTGTGACATTGGATACAGAGATGAATAGGAAATGGATGCCTAAAGCTGACTTCGGCACATGGACACCGCTGACCTTCGTGGCCCAGTTGTTTGACAAGTGGATCAAGGGTGAAGAGCGTCCCGCCAGTGGCAGCCTTGTGGCACTTGTCACAAAGGACAATGTCACTGAACTGATCATCCAGTAATTGCTAAACTTACCAACATAGATTATAAGTGAATGTTGTCTCAAATATCGTCCCCCTAGAGCGAAAAGTCACTAAGTCATAAAATGGCCATATCGAGTTAAGAATGTCATCAAAATCGCATTTTTTTTCTTTAATTTTCATTCTTATTGTCATGTCCATAGCTATCATAGTTTTTGTTTTAGAAAGTGTGAAAAGTCAATAATTTAGCATTTTGACTAATAATATTTTAGGAACAATTACCTAAATTCACTTAATTACTTTTCGCCAGTTGTTTGAAGTTTAAGAGTTGTAAAAATGCAAAAATTATGAAATCGAAAACTAACTAAATCTTTAGTGATTGTTTGCACTGTTGTGCCGAGTATCTATAAAGCGAGAAATCATTAAGTTAAAAACATGAAAAAATCAGTTAAGAAGTATTTTCAGACATGTTTTTTATTTGTAACAGGTTAGTCTCATTCTAACTAAATTGAGTTATTTTCGTTTTTTTTACCTAACGGTAAAGGTTGAAAAGAAATTATTAACATCGTTCGAAAAGTGAAAAATCATTAACTCATGACTCTGTGCAGATTCTAATAGATAAAACTAACTATTTTGGTTTTTCTTCATATCTTTGTAAAACATTTATTTTATTTTATTTTATTACTTGTCTCATAAATTGTGATAAATTCCCTAAAATATAAAATTATAAAATCAGGAATATGTAGCAGTAATATCAAGCTACGATTTTTTTTCTTTTTTAAAACTTTAAACCGTCGTAACTAAAAATGGTCAATTCCGACTTAGTGACTTTTCGCTCTACGGGGACGATATGTAGTTGATAAGTCAACCATTTAAATTATTGCTCTGTTGTGTAATTTTTTACATAATATAGTACATAAGTTTTATAATTATAATTTGTCTTGTTATGCTACATTTATTTAAGTTCAGTATACACTAGTAGGTAAACAGTGTAAAGCATTTTTATAATAGTTGAGTGAACATTTGGAATGATTTTGTATAACTTAAAAAAAAAAAATATATCTAGAGTTATATGATAATGATTATAGCAATCTCAAAGTGTATGTATGTAGTAGTATATCATGTTAAACATGTGAAATGTATCAGAGTATAATCAATGTGATATTTAAAATTATATTAACAATAAATGTGGAACATTAAACATTTTTTAATTAACATCTGATGTAATGGTTCATTACTGATTATGGAGGTCAGTTGAAACAAGTTATCTATTCAGTAAATTATACTTTATTGATAATGAATATTGAAAAATTTCAACATGCAACAAGTACCTACCATTATATTATTACTTATACTCTTTGTAGCTACCTACCTCAAATAGATACTGTTTTATGATGTAAATAGGTTGTTTCTCTTGAACCATGGCTAATTCTATCAATCTTATAAATAAAATTGTTTTTATAGGGGCACAGACTACACAGAATACTTCCTGGCTAGGGCATCCCATAGAAAAACATTGCAAACTTCTAGGATTGTCCTAGAAAATTTACCTATTATCTCTGAATAATATTGTTATTTGATGAGAATTAAATCTTAACAGAAGATTGCAGTATATGGGCAATAATGATTGCCAACAAAACTACCTGAGCTAGGTAAATCCCACATTACCGAGAATTAAGAATATTTGAATGACTCACTTTACTCACAGTGGTAGGTATTTCCCATACAGCAAATATCATTTTCCTGTTCTTATGGCACCAACAGCTATTCAGATTATTTTCGACAGCCATTATGTTAATTGTGTTCATAAGCAACATTAACAAACGAGTTTACTTCAAGTTATTCTACTGTTGACTTTAATGATAGGTACTGCGATTTCGCTAAATTAAATATAATTTATTAAAATATTCTGAATTTCAGGTTCTGTTTCCCAGTCTTAAGAATTTTCGTATGGGTACCTAAAGAAGATAATTAATAAAACCACGTTTTTAAAACGAACTAAAAAGTATAAAATAATTTCTGATGAAATGAAATACGTGGGGCGCATCTTACTATTATCTATTGCATTCGCTCCACGTTTTTCATTTCATCAGTAATTATTTTATACTTTATAGTCCGTTTTAAAAACGTGGTTTAAAAAAAAATACAATTATTATTTTTTGACTTTTTAGTCCGTATTATTGCATTTTTATCTAAATTACATAGGTATACCAAATTTCAGCTTAATCCGATGACAGGAAGTGCTTGAAAAATGAATTGCAAAATTTGTACCGAACAGACAGACAGACACGAAAGCGAGTTAATAAAAACGTAGTAAAAAATAGGTACATACCTAAGTATTGACTAAAATGTTTTTGTTACGTAAACATAATTCAGGTTTAAAGAGAGTAACAGACCCAGTATAGGTTCAATCAGCGAAACTACTTTCACTTACCAGCTAACTTTAATTGGAAAGTTAGCACTTCGATCTTATCACTGTATAAAATTGCTGCTGAAAAGTAGACTTTAATCCCAAGACGAATCTCGCAGATTTGAATGTGTAGGACTCTACGAGATTATATGCGCTTAACAGCGCTTATCAAGTTCCTACCTATATGTTTATTGTATAATAATCGGTAGTATATACCTATTTAATAAAATAACTAATAAGTCGGTCAACCACGAACAATTTTTCTATTGTGTCTGATGGCGTGGCGTTCAAAGTGGCGATGGCGTAGCGTTCATTATTTAGTTAGTTGTGAACTTGTGATAGGTTCTTGCTTCGTTATAAAAACGGATTCAGATTTCCAAACTAGTGTGGTAAAACTATATAGCCTAACAACAGCTTGAAACATGGTCCACCCGTGATAATGATAGCTATTACTGCCGTGTCACGCACATATCTGACAAGAGATACCTATGCGTAACAGGGTCCTAAAAAGGTCGTAGGTATGATCTGAGGTATGAGTCTATCCAAAACTCTTGTAACTATGATTTTAAAAACTTTAAACTCTGATATCTCAAATCTATGTTTTTTGAGATACAGCAAATAAGCAGATTAGTGGAGGGCTAACGGCTAAAACTAAAGATGTGGTGGCTCTGTGCCTAGCTACATAAGAATTTGTTCAGTTTGTAAATTGGCCAATATAATACCTACTCTAATTCCTATTATGATCATGTACCTACCTACCTAAGGGTCAGGAATAGTCAGTATCAGAACTCAGGACTATCTATAGCTGTTGTTATTGTTAAGCTATAGTTTCACGGCACTAGTTTCATAAGGTAAATCCGGCTAAGCGTAAAAGCGACATCAATAGGATGGTTAAGACAGGCAGATGCGACCGAAGCACGTTATTTTGACCAATTTTGAAATCGTGTTATGGAAATTAGAAAAACGACCCCACCTTAGAGGGGGTCATTTTCGTGATTCGGAGGTCCTTTTAAGTAGCTAATTGAGCCTAAGAGGTAGATACCTAGGCTAGCTACCTCCTAGATAAATAAAAAATAATTTATTTTCTTCCACAAATAACACTTATATCTAGGTAACTCTAGACGAAGATGATATGGTTGGACAATGTTTATTTGTGGGAGACTGGTGCCTGAACTAAGCCGAGGCCTGTATTTCAGGACACCAGGGACTCCCCCCTATAGGAAAGGAACAACGGCTTAGTCGATGAAACAATAACAATACAAATTATTATTAGAAATAAAATACAATTTTAAGTGCTTAGGGCAATCGATTTCAAAAAATAAAATAAATTAAAAGAAAAAATTGTGTCAAGTCTAGTGAAGTTTGGTGCATGAGTTCGTGTGAGGTATAGTATGTATGTAAGGGTGTGAGTAAGGGTGTGTGTGTTTGTGTGTGTGTGTGTGTGTGTGTGTGGGTATGTCGAAATTAATGAAAGGATGGATGAGGTAGGTAGGTAACTTTATATGCAAACAAATTACTTTTTTATGACAAGCAACTCTTCAGTTTTTGCGTAATCCAATTTCAACAACCAATTTGTTATTATTAATTTACATTTAGTTTTATCATAATTAAGAATACTTAATTCTTTATTTAATTTGTTGTAAAGTCTGACCCCTCAAAAATTATAAAACTTTTGAGCAAAACCTGTTTTGGATCTAGTAGTGTTACATAGGTACTGAATAGTAGTTATTGTTTTAGAGAGATCGAAGGAAGATGCATCAGAATGTTGACGGAGTATAGTGAAAAGGATGTAGATTTGTCTGACAGTTAAGACCTCAGCTTCCTGATATAAAGTAGCTGTAGGAAAAAGTCTTGGTTTGGAGAGGCCAACTTTTAGAACCAGCCTTTGGGCTCTTTCTATTTCCAACATTTTAGTTTTATCAGCACCTCCCCACGTTGTAACACAATATGTCAGGATGGATTGTACTAGCGCATAATTAGAGAATACAATCCCGGGATCCCGACCGTTTTCTGGCCCCGAAAATCCCGGGACTGCACTTGGCTAATCTCGGGATTTTCGGGATTGCCACATACAAGTTTAGTTTATATGCCGTAGTCCGTTGCGCCTTGACGATAACCTTGCCTAGGTTATTTAATAGCATTTAATACATAACGACAAAAAACACTTTTAGATACGCCGTCAATGCCGTCATACGATACGTACTATTCACTACACAGGTACAGTCTTAATATGTTTGTTGTAAACTTAGAAGGGACTTCCCCACTCTGAGTACTTCAATACAATACTCTTAAGGTAATTCCCCAATGAATGAACTAACGGGGGAATCACCCGATCATCTCTTATTATCATAATATTTTTGCGGGTATTTCCCGTCGGGGTTTCCCTGTACGAAAGTATTAAATATGCTACTTTTAAGGTGATTCCCCAAGTCCCCAACGAACCAACAGGGAAATCACCCGATCATCTCATATCATAGGGGTCTGAGCCCATTCGTCCCCTAAGATTCGCACCCTGTGCCCACTCGTCCCCTGGAACTTTTGAGGGGCCCATTCGTCCCCTGAAGAATATTTATTTTTATTCATTCTTCTAATATAAGTAGATGTATATGTGTATACTGCAGCTTGGTAGTCCTGGTACAGTCGCGCAGAAAAGGGAAAAATAGAAAATATAGTAATTCGGTAGATATCATGTCTATTTCAAATAAGATTAAGTTTAATAAAATGCCTCTAGGCTCTAGGCATTAAGCCAGTCTTACAAATAATTAATCAACTTTTGGTTTCTTGTACATTTGTAAATGTTTAGCAAAATATATGATAACAATAATATCTTTATGCAGTAAAATAAAACTGTGTAACTATTTAAATAAAATCCCAGTAATAACTGAATTATTCCAGCAAAACAGAATTAATGTTAGAACGTTCATTATTTTTGTACATTAAGAGGGTGACAACGACTCCACATTGAGCTAAAACGAAACACTTAGAATACAAGAACATAATAACATCCACTAATATGATAAAATTATATTGCGGATAAATTGCTATACATATTTAGGAGTAAATAATTTAGTTTAGACTTTTTAGTCAAAATATGACTGTAGTATTCCACTATAAAGTGAATTACCATCAATAATAATACTAATCATATTCCAGGATTCAAATGAGATAATTCGATTCAATTATGTAAAAAAAAAATATTATTATAATATTAACAGTATTGTTTATTTCGTTAGGCGAACTTCATTTAATAAAAGACCAAAGACATTGAACAGTCTCGTATTCGCAGTCACTTTCAAGAACCAATATGTCACCGAGGCAGCCATAACATACAAACAAAACACCTTATCTATTTTATAACCCGTTTTTTTAACAAGCCATTCGTAGAGATACGAAATATTACATCGTAAGCCTATCGACAGGTTATATTATTATCATGACGGATTATCATTCATCATAGCTCTTTTTTCAATGATCTGTTATGATTTATTAAATTAATTCCGTTAATAAACTGTTCACAAGTGTACTATGTTAAACCGTTTCTTATGTAAAATATAGCTAATTTTATCTCAGGGGACCAATAGGTACCTGAATAGGTGCCGAATCTTTAATTTTTATTGTATATATATTAGAGGGGACGAATGGGTACCTTAAAAATAATATTTTTTATTAAAATATTAATTGGTTCCCTACCAGGAGACCAATGGGCACCTATATAGGGGCCGAATCCACAACTTTTATGCTGGGGGACGAATTTTAGGGGACGAATGGGCTCTGACCCTATCATAGTATTGTTGCGGGTATTTTCCCGTCGGGGATTCCCTGTATGAAAGTATAAATATGCTAATCAGATTTTATTTTTTTCATTTATTATTCTGTCAGTGACGGGTTACGAAGGTTTCGTCATTTAAATTTAAAGTAAATTACCTGAAATTAAGTATTTCAAATGGCGGCAGACTTTGTTAAACATAAAAAAGACAGTGATGCGACGTCAGTGTGGAGTTATTTTTTAGTCGCGAAGGATGGGAATAGTGCTAAATGTAAGCGGTGCCCAGCCATTCTCAAGACTTTGGGTGGATCGACTAAGGGATTACATACACATTTGTTATCAAAACATAACATCAAGGTTATATCAGCTTCAACAAGTCAAGATTCTGAAAATATGAACACAGCTCCGCCGCCAACCAAGCGAAAGTTAGATGATTATTTTACTAAAAGTGCCGACGATAGCCTGGATGATGTTTTGGCAAGAATGGTTGCATTAGATGGATTTCCATTCAGTGTATTCATAGCTTCAGATGATTTGAGAAAATTGCTCTTAGCAAAATACCCGGATTTACCAAAGTCAGCCGTCACTGTTCGAAAACGTGTTATGAATTACAGTGAAAAAATCAAAAAGCAAGTAATTGCAGAATTGAAACAATTGAAAAGTGCAGGTGAAAGATTTAGTCTTTCTTTCGACGAGTGGACTTCAACTTCCAATAAACGATACATGGCTGTCAACGTTCATTCATATAAAAAATTTTGGAACTTAGGACTTGTTCCTATTTACGGAAGTATGACAGCTGAAAATTGTCTTCGTATATTGAAAGAGCGTCTCAGTGAATTTGATATTTCCCTGGAAACTGACATCGTGGCTATTGTAACCGATGGACCGAATGTTATGATAAAGGTGGGGCGGCTTGTTTGCACCGAACATCAACTGTGTCTCGCACATGGTATCAATTTGGCGGTCTGTGATGTGCTTTATGAAAAACATAATTATTTGCAACATAGCCCTACCTCAGATGATACTCTGAATGAACCAGCTGTTACTGTTGATTATATGGACGACAGCGATGATGAACACGATTTAGAAGACTTAGACTGTCCAGAATCAGGTTTAATCGTAATGTCACAAAATGATCTTGCGCCAGAACACGTACCAGAGTTAACACAATATGAAAATATTAATGAGCTGATAAAGAAAATCCGCAAAGTTGTAGTGTATTTCAAAAGATCACCATTAAAAAATGAAACAGTACTTCAAAAATATGTGAAAATTGAACATGGAAAAGAGCTGTCACTTCTTTTGGACTGTAAAACCAGATGGAATAGTCTTTTAACAATGCTGGAGCGATTTTATCTTTTAAAAGCATGCATTCAAAAAGCTCTTATAGATCTCAATCATCCAATTCGTTTAGAAGATGTTGATTTTGAATTGGTAAATAAAATTGTTGATGTGCTGACCCCAATTAAATTGACAGTAGAAGCAATCTGTAGGCGAGATGCTAATTTATGCACAGCTGATGCCGCTTTGAAATTTCTTATAAAACAACTGTCTAGCAAAAACTCAGCACTTGCCAAAAAAATGAAAACATCCTTAGTGGAACGTATAAAGCAACGACGAAGTGATAATTTAACTGGTGTATTGAATTATTTACAAAATCCACGAATGAATGATGAAAATCAGTTGTTATCGGATTTGGAATGGCATGACTTATTTCCAGTTCCGACACAGGCTATAGTGAGGAAGCAAATAAAGAGTATTGTTAAAAGACTTAATAGTCGAGATGACACAGAAGAAGAAGAAAGGTCAGGATCACAAATAGATGATGAGCTAAGGCCAGAAACCTCCCAACCCCAATTGACATTAAAGGAAAAGTTACAGCTGGAAATTAACAAGAGTATGAAATCCCCAGATCCTGATGTACAAGTACAAAATGAATTGGGGTTGGCAAATAGTATTAGACGTGAAATGAGTCTGTTCGAAAATGGAGGAGTTCGTGGATATCACTTAGAAACAGCATACAAGTATCTATTGTCTATTCCTCCAACCAGCGTTGAACCTGAGCGAGCGTTTTCAGCTGCCGCTTATGTTGGCAATAAACTACGAAGCAGGCTTGGAAGTCAAACATTGGATGCTTTGATATTTCTGCGATTATATTTTCGAAATACTAAATAGTATTAAGTATATTTATGTTGTCTTTTTAATTTCTTGCAAAAGTATAATTTTTTTGTTTTGTCTTTTTTATTTTCTTATTATTATTGTGATTTGTGTTGACTGTTGTGCAAAGACATTATAAAGTTTTTTAATTACTCAAGTTTTTTTTTAATTTGAGCCCAATTAGAAACCACATAGTCTAATCCCGGGATAGGCCCGGGATCCCGGGATTACGCTTCAAAAATCCCGTAATCCCGGGATTGAAAAACATGCTCGGGATTGTATTCTCTACGCATAATACACCATTTTGAGTGTTTTACCGTCTGCTACATGTCTAAGTTGTTTGAAAATATAAGTCAGTTTTCGGACTTTTGTAGATAAATTGTGTATATGCTCATCAAATGACAATCTTTTATCAATGGTTACACCCAAATAGCGGATACTTTGTGTCGACTGTATCGATGGACAGGTACACTGAGTTAATGGAGGATACGAACACTGATGAGCATATATAAGAGGCTTATCCTGTGAGAAGGTTTCTGAGTTCCTAATTGCAAAAGATATGTATTTGGTCTTATCCGCGTTTAGTGTGAGTGAGTTTGCAGCAAGCCAGTGGCACACCGTATTAAAGCCTTTTTGTGCCAATAAATATACTTCTTCCCAAGAATCACCCGTGAAGGTAAGAGTTGTATCATCCGCATATGATATTATTTTGCAGTTTTGAAGTTTAAGTTGACATAATTCGTTTATGTAACATAGAAACAGTGTGGGGCCAAGAATACTTCCTTGTGGGACTCCGTACTCGACAGAAAGTTCATTACTCAGAAAGTCGCCGATCTTCACTCGCTGCGTGCGATCCGACAAATAATCACTGAGCAATTTTAATTGATATCCCCGTATTCCCATGTTATTTAATTTATAAATTAGGGTGGGGATAGAGACTGTGTCAAAAGCCTTGAGATAGACCTAAGTAGTTCGATTTTGATGCATCTCGGCATCGGTCTCAAACAGTTTGTAGTGACTAACTAGAACTACTCACTGTTATTCGAAGCAGGCAGGAAATCTTTTATTTTTGGTGTATCTGGCAATGTCACCCCTTTGTACCTACACTACCTAGGTACATGCAATTTTCGCAAAGTTCAATGTTTATGCACAACATACCCGTACGTATACACATCCGTACGTAGGTGTACATAACAGGGGGTTTACTCTCTAAGCACGAAATCCGTAGTTTCGACCTTAGTTACGGGCGTTTCTTACTCCGTATCACCTACGGACATAAGATTAGTTTGGGGCCCGAACTAA
Organism: Thalpophila matura; assembly: GCA_948465475.1. Lineage (NCBI taxonomy): Eukaryota > Metazoa > Arthropoda > Insecta > Lepidoptera > Noctuidae > Thalpophila > Thalpophila matura. The sequence continues at coordinate 4,306,406 of OX419191.1, forward strand.
GAATGAATGATAGCACAATTTGACAGTTGTCCCTACTCCCGATGTGTTTTCATCCGTCCGAAAAAAATGAATTTGACACTTGTTTTGATGGAATCTTATGTCTATTGTACTTTCGGACGGGCCCGTATCTTCGTTGACGGACTTACAGAGTAGACCCCAAACCCGCAGGCCGCAATAAATATCGCATTCTTGCAACGTGAGGTTTCACGATTGTAGTAAATGCCTCCCATGAATTTTAACCTACATAGTGTTTAGTTGCTGATTTAGGTATTCAGCAAAAAGATAATGCCCGTATCTATTACAACCCAAATATCTATCTACCCTACCTACCTATCTACACGATTTGTATTCTAGCGCCTTTTAGAATAGATTAGCAATCAATTGTCAATACGGGATATGGTATAGGTTTATGGAGATCTTTTTTTTTATTATATTTTCTTATATTCTATATCATCGTATTATATTAGTTAGATTTTAGAGTGTAAACTAATATTTATTTAGGTAGGTGCCTACTTAATCTACTACTTAGATATTTACATATTATTTTTAACAGACTTTTAATAAAAAAGGAAGCGGTTATGCCTTCAGCATTTTATGAATGTACACCGATTACCTACTCCGTGATCTATGACGATGATTCTTTTTTCATATGGTAGAAGAAGCTCGCGTGGTGTTCCCATATAAATTTTATTAACTTTGGATGAGTAGTTTTTTAACCAGCTTCAATAAACGTTATTTTTAAGTACTTATAAGTGTGCTAAAGATCTTAAACATCGTATAGATTTTAATCTATAATATTGATAAGCGACACGTTCCTGCTCAGCAATGAATGATTACGTTGTATTAAGTAAATAATTGATCAGACACGGCCGGATCCAGCCTTCGAGTCGGGGGGGTGGGGTACCACTACGTTTGCTTTACTATAAACTATTTTTTAGATTAGAAATATTATCAGTGGTGGGCCTAGGCCCAGCTCAGGAGGGGGGGGGGTTATGACCCCCATGACCTCCCTGGATTCGCCCTTGGTCAAGGACATAGATAGGTAGGTACCCTAGGTTTAGGTAAAGGATGTAAAGAGAAACATAATGATTATAAATAAAAAGCATTTATTAAGCCAGTTTGACTTACAGTATAAAAGCTTAATGCATAGATAATCACAATAGGTATGTAATTAGCTAATTAACTTAAAATATCGATCTAAGTAGGTATAAATAATTTAACACTTAAAATTAATGACAAAATTATAGTAGCTCTAAGCCTAACTTAGATAATAATTATATTATTACCTACATTAAGTGGTAGGTATATTTCTTATTTATTATAATCTCACAGTAAAAAAGCTGTTTTAAGTTTAATAATTTTTGCTTCTAAATGTTCAAAAGTCGGTGGTCCACTACGCAATTAGACCGACTGTATTCACGATTAATTAAATAAAAAGTTGTAAATAAAACGCATGCGTTTTTTTCACCGCAATGCGCGCACTTCTATGGCTTTCCATAATTCACTGACTATGCGGTAACAAAACGCACGGCAGTCCACACTTGCGCCAAATAAGGTTTTAGCAAGTTAACAGCCAACTAGGTATGTCAACTGGGCCCCAAGTCTGCTAATGCAATTGTTATAATCGTGTCAGAATAGTGTCTCAATGGCATCGTTTTGACCAATGACGAAAGAGTTAGTCTTACTCTAAGCCATACCGCTTATAATAGGTTTTGATAGTAATGGTGTCGTTATGACACCATTCTTACACTATTCAAATAGCAGAATTGGAGCCCTGGTCGTATCTACCATGACACTATAATTTTCACAAACAATTTTACTAAAAATGCTTATACACAAGGCAGATATCGTAACGACGGCGACGATCCATCTTATCTTTCCCTCTAATGCGTCGTCTGTAGATCTTATGTCTATGGTTCGATCACATCGTTCATATGTGGCGGACGCGACATGATAGCTAGAACGATATTTCAGTGTAACTGCTGTCTGTTGCGATCTTTGATCGATCGTTTGACCAAAAGATTGGATACGATCTCGCCATTCGTCACACACGTACAATCAGTCGTTCGATCTCAAAATCGAACGACGGATCGCTACGATAATCGCCTCGTGTATTGGCACCTTATAGGGTGGCAACACACCAAATGTTTTGCAGCACAATAGCATTTACAGGGAGTTTTTCAACAGGGATTGTAATGTACGCATTATGAGACGAATCTAGTGTTCGCAAAGCGTCAAATAAAACTTATCTACTAATATGTATTGACGTGTGGCTTCTAAGTCTTTATCTAATCACATCACAAATACGTTAGGACGCGTTGAGCATTGCTTTTATTGTGCTGCAAGCTGCAAGGTGTTGCCAATCACTGGGAGTTATACTTAACTTTATATAATTAACTGATATGTACAGCCTTTTGAATAATTCACATCGTAAATTCCTCTTTAAAATATCCAATTTTGATTCCAAATAGTGACTTCTGGCAATGATAGCCAAATCATGACACGTAATTAATTAAAACGTAGTTTTCCATTGTCATTCTATCGGCCGACAACGGCCCTCACTGTGTTCCTTAATAAATCGGTGACGAGTTCTGTGGTCCTTATTATTTTGTAGCCGATCTGGTCGATGAGGGTGATGGCTGTGGAGTACGGAGGCGGGAGGTCCGACACGGGTCGCAGTGGGAAACGCGTCGGCTGCGTGTTGGATGCTGCACTCGCCCATGTCATCATTGTCGGTCTGGAAATAATGAACATGTATTAAAAACTAATGAAACATTATTATTCTCAGTCCTACCTATCTATTCTGTACCGACTCGCCGTGTGATATTACCGCGAGAACTGCCCATTTGTTTGCGAACGTTCGAGGGATAATCTCACCGTGACATTCTGCCTTCAACGTTCGCAAACAAATTGGCAGTTCGGTCCAGAATAGACAAGCTAGTGAGAAGCACTATCTCACAGAGAGTAGGCCTAGGCTGTAGTCCACCATGCGGGCCCAATGCGGGTTGATAGATGTCAGGATGTCACAATGATATGGGTATGTCTTCGAATGTTTGGTTCTCAGTTTGTAAAGCAGTGATAATGAAGCAAATTATGCAAAGTAAACTGTGCGCCGGGGTTTGAACCTATGGCCACCACTGCCTCTCATGCTTCACTGCCCTCCACTGCCTCCACCGTGAAACATATGTATTTGATTTCGTTGAGACTAAGAAAATTAGTCGATCGGTAGATCTATAGAGATCTATTGTTGAGTATAACAAAACAATAGTCAATCGATACCTAGATCTTTAAATATCTATCATTGAGTCTAATAACACAATTATTTACCTAATTAGTCAGGGAAATGGGGAGATTCAGTCAAGTCAGTTTTAAAGGAGACTTTAATCATACAATTTCTATGGTTAAAGTCTCCTTTATAACATAATGACCTTTTCTGAAATTATAGTTAGTTATCTATACTTAAATTATCTATACTTGTTGCTTAGACATTTAGTTTAAAAAAATATGATTCAATAATAATATTAGATATCTAACAACATAACTTTTCTTTCATTTATAATGTACCTACCTACCTATAGATGGTGAAATCGTATCGATGTCCTTCTAGCTGCAAAGTTAGAGGCATTGAGTTGGAGTCTGTAATTAGTCTCCGGCGATAGATATCACCAACGCTCTTTAGAGGCGTAAAAAGAGGTTTCCAATTTTAACTGATTCTTATTCCGATTCCAATTTCAATGTAGCTCAGTTGGTTAGAACGCTGCCCCGGTTTAGGCAGAGGTCGCGGGTTCAAACCCTGCCTGTGTCAGTTGTTTTTGCAAATCTCTTATAGGTAGGTATATTTTAACTTTTCAGCTTAAACCAGATGCAGTTGAATAACAGTAGGTAATTATTTTAGAAACACGGATGGAGCTGGACCTCCACATCCTAAATTACTGGACTAGGAAGATACTGACATCCAATAACCCCTGTTGTACTTATATATTAAAGCCAAGTTTATAATATATCATTGATTAAAGCACGTACATTTGCTTACATTTTATTCAAATTGAGTTTATTCAAACTTAATAATCCTCTTCAACCATTTACCTACCTACTGTGGCAGTTATAATTTTTCTACAATTTATTATGCTTTTGCGCATATGTAGGTAGGTGAATCATCATAATTAAATGCATAAATGATAAAAAATCAGTACCTAGTCCAAGTGCATCATATCATGAAGGTACATCACATAATAAAGACTTCATTTTGTATGCTACATGCAGTTATAAAACATAGTTGAATAATGGAACTTGTCGGAATAATAAGTTGTCTTTTCTGCATATTATTGCAATTAGTTGCAATCACTTGACGCATACGTAGATGGCTATAATTTATTGTACCTAAGTATCTACCTCAGTTGCAACAGAAAATCGATTGCAAATAATCATCATATTTATTAATTATTATTTTTTTTTTTTTTTTTACTACTTACCTATATTTATTAGGTACATATTAAAAGTAACGCTACATTGCACCTACCTAGTGTACCTACGTGTGTACTTGTTGCCAACCCTGTATTAATTAACCTATGACTACAGATATTCATTGATAAAGCGCTACTTCCATGTACTAGATATTCCGCTAAGCACCTACATAATAGGGATGATAACTCCTTTTTTTTATTGTGAATCTGTAAACTATTTGAAAAAAGACTCAACACCAAAAAAACCGATGAAACATCTACAAAATTGGCAAAGTTATAAGCGTTTTAAAATGATTTGCTAGACACGGACGGCACTACCCACTAGTGACGTAACACCACCTACGTCCGCTTCGCGCGACAAAGACGGAGCGATACTCCCTCCAAAAACTTTAAAAGCCTCTATGTTTTCCATTTTGTGATAAATTATTATTTTTGCTTTTACTTTTTTGTTGTGCCTATTCCTTCTTTGAAATAAAATAATTTATTTGTACTTTTTTAATAGTAGCTGGCCACTACCGTATTACAAAGTTTTCTTAGTTTCATATCAGACTGTTATTAAACTAAAGATCATCTTTTATACCAAAGCAATCTACATAAATTTATCAACTACACCGTTAAATATTCCTAGTTATCTGTTTAACAATTATCGAGTTGATGCCTAAAAACCGGACAAGTGCGAGTAGGAATCGCGCCTTGAGGGTTCCGTAAAAACTTAATTATGTATGTGGATAGCTTATCCATTATAAAATCAAATATTCCACTAGAAATACGCAATAGCTCTATATGAGCAAGATGCCGCTATTACATACTTCTAGTGGCGCCATCTAGGAGCAGCTGCCTTCACCCGTTAAGGGTCTTGACAGATGGACAACAAAGTGAAAAATAAAAACCAACCATAAAGTTTTTACTAAAAAAAATTCATAGAAGTATTTATGATTCATGCAAATATTTCTAAAAAGAAGCTACTAATTTGTTTCAATATCAGATTTAATGATTTGATTCAATGAGTTAGGTTAGGTTTCATTTCATTTTCATTTCATATGAATAAAAAAATCTACAAATCTACTGAAGACTTGGCTGTATGGGCATAGTTCCCTTTGTTTACCCAGAATGGGTGTGGAAAACAAAAAAAAAACTCTGCTTATATTTTTGGCGTTAAATGGACAGATGACTAAAGTAGGCGCAAAAAAGTCTTTATTGAGAGCTAATATTACGTACTGTCAGTTTTGCCTTTATAAAAAAGCGATGGCGGCCATAACCACTATTTATTATGACATAAAATGATTAATTATCGCATAATGAATGGGTTTACAGCAGCCGTTATGATCCGCTTCATCATGCTTCTATTATAATGAACTATCAACTATCAAAATAATTTTGACAAACCTTGGCGGAATGTTATGGGTCGACAACTGAACCAAGGGCTGATTTAGCCGTTGTGTCAGGGGGGGGTCACATAGTGGAGGTCCAATGACCAGGACAGGCGTCAAAATTACAACAGTAAATCTAAATAAAAAAGAAATTGTATTTTATTGTTTTACTTCAAAATAATTTTAGTCAAGTCCTACCTAACAAAATCGTGATCTTTATTAAAACCAATGAGGTTAGAAAATATTGTCAGTGGTCGACTTAGGCCCGGCCCAGGAGGGGGCCATGACCCCCTGGATCTGCCCTTGAACAAAACCTCGAACAAAGTCACTAGTAACAGCTAGTAGTATTTAATATATGCTTACCTAGGTGGTACAGGCCTGGTGCTGATTGGTCTCATGGTGGTAGAAGGTCTTATGGTGGTAGTAGGTCTGGTGGTGGCCTGCGTCATTGGCCTAGGCGTTATGCCCGCCGATGACGGACTGCCCATCATCACCTCATCTTCCTCTCCGAACCTGGAACGTAGAAACATGGTGTTTAGTGAAAAATGTTGTCATGAGGTTTCATCAGGAACAAAATAGCATTTGTTCAAATAAATCATAATAGATGACATTATAATTATGTATTGATTTGTTATTGAAGTTCTTGTACCTATTTAGAACATGAAAAAATAGACCATGAAAAATATTTTGTTCTAATTTTAAAAAATCTTTTAAGCATGAAAAAATTTATAGCCCGATGATAGCCCGCGTTACGGCGGTCACGTTTTTTTGTATGAGATGAGTCATCTTTACGTAGTATTATATTATAAATGGGATGTAGTCTAGTATTATGTTGTAAGCCCACGTTGGGCGCCAGTGTCCGGGACACTGGCGCCCAACATGGGCCACTTACTCCCTCTCTGTCCTCAGCTAGCTCTGGGGGAGCCTCCGGGTACAACTTGATAGAAAAAATCAAACAAGCAAATTGGGGTATTAATCGCTACTGATGGTGTAATCGTTGCAAAGTACCAGTCATGCACTCTTATATTTAACTAATACTCTAAGTTTTCACGTCCAGCGTGCGTTAGTACGCTAAAGTCCGAGAATCGTTCGAAACGTTTCAGTTCTATTTCTTATGTACTTATTTACTTCCTTTACAAAAAGGTGACAAGTCTAAAGTTTATTTAATACTCCAAGACTACAAAAATAATAAAGTAGGTAACAACGAGTAAGTGATGCGTTATGTCAAATGCACATTTAGGTACAATATTAAGATACAAGGATTCAACATTTGAGAAAGCTAATAATGACACTGAAAATACTAAGTCCCAGTTCAAAATGTGATACTTCACAAGTACCTACTTAAGTCTTGTTAAAGAATTATGCGTTGATAAAATCGGGGACATAAGTAATGTTATAGCAACAACTGTAAATAATGACCCTCATAAAATGTCAGCGTGGAACCTAAAAACCAAAAGTAAAATTACGCAGAGCACTGAACAATAGGCCTCTAACAGACGGCGTTCTTTTTGCGCGATTGAGAACGAAACGGCCAAACAATTAGTGAAGTAAGTTTCACAAATTCTAGACAGAAGCTAGTCTACAAGTGGCTGCTAATTTAAATAGTTAATTCTCTTTACTAAATAAATCAAGAAATAACTGAACAAAATAACTGACCACTTTTAACTGTTTTCTTTGCGCCTTTGCCCTATAAGCTGTTCGTCTCTTGACCTTGTCTCAACTCAATGTTAACATGTACCACCGCCAATTGTTTTTTCTTTGGGAAAGTTGTTTGTTATCATAAGTACAACCATGTAATATCGGTCACTAATTTCCAGCCACTCTATATAGCTAATAATAATTAATCAATTTGAATAATCACGCATTTGAAGAGCCACGAATCTGATAGGTAGGTAAGTCTATAACGAACAAACTATGAACTTTTTCTGAGGGGTTTAAATTGGCGCTGTATGCCGAGATACAGGCTTGTCCTAGTTCGGCTACAGATGCAAGGCATGCTTGAATGACTGATTAGCTTATACTAATAATATTATTTGCCATTCGTTTCAGTTTTTCTATTGGTGAAATAAAGATTTATTATTTATTTATTTATTATCCTAAGAAAAAAAATACGACAAATAAAGACCCCTGCGACCATGTGCACTCCTTACTCAAATACTCAATGCATTTTAGCTCAAATGCCGTTACAAATTAGGAGTCTAACCTGTAATAGGCATGACCATCTTGTAATGCCTATTACAGGTTATTTATACTCAGAAATACAATTTCGAGGTGCTATTGTACATATTTTTCTATTATTCGATGATGGTTTAGCTATTTATAAAACGTGAATCATCAAACGGTCATAATAAAATATGGTGGAGGTTGTTTGGACTTTTCAGAACATTTGGTAGTTCAATAAAAAAAAGACGAGCATTTTTTTTTTACTCTCCATACATCATCGGATCGGATCAATTTGTATGGAGAGTCGACACATTTTTGGGCGATATTAACTGACCTATCAAATATATCTCTGGATGACAGTCCAAATAACCCCTTTATATATGACCACACATTTCTGTTACACGTTGTATAGTAAATTTGAGTCTGGTGCCATTCAATTTAATTTAACAATATTAATTTCTAATTAATGTGTTAGATAATAACAAAAAGATATTAAAGAACTTTGTGAAAAGAGGAATACCAAGGAAACGATCCTACAGTTCGCAAGTTCTATTGAAATGAAGTTTACTTTACGTAATGTAAGATTAATGTGAAATCTCTCTACCTATCAAGATAATCGTAATCCTTATACATGGGAAAGTTATTGTTGCCATGTGTATTGTTATAGAAGATTAGTATAAGAAAATATGCTATAATCAAAGAATTACTAGGAACGTAATTAGGAGGCTCATGCGATATAATCAATGGCGATTCAAAGTGGACGATAATATATCGCTCTTTCGCGTTTTCTTCAGCTATTGTAAAGCATTAATTACGTGGATCACAAGTCGTTAATTATATGCTCAAATTAAATTTAATGCTGAGTTCCGATATTGTTATTAATTGATTTGCAGTTTTTACATTTTTTATGGACTACATAGACCAGAAAACCATCAAAGTTTTATGTATGATTTTGTTAATTGCTCAAAGAACTTGCCACGTTGCGTTCTTTCGTTATTTGTCACTAAGACCTGATAAAACTGCTCAAAAATAATTTAAGGTATTATTTATTTCGAAGCAGTACGAACTTCGTGACTCATCAATTTGATATATACTTTTAAGTGATTTTTTAAATTATAAAAATTAACTTTACCAAGCGGTGGTAGATTGATTACCATAAATCGTTGCAACACATGTTACCGATTGTTACCGAGCAATTAATTCTGCAATCAGGTCTCACACTGAACCAGTCCATCGGAAACCGTGTTTAGAGTTAACGAAACATCGATTATATTATTTTTTTGAGCACGCGAACTGCGAGATTTAGTGAACGTAGCATATGACGTAATTTGGCACAATACCATTTGTTGTCATTTGTAGAATTTATAGAAAATATATATTATTTTAAATGTCGAATAGTTGGTTATCGAGGAACCCATTACCGACCGATTGGTCGGCGAATTTATTTAGGTATTAGCTAGAATGGTTTTAGGCTAGGTAGTACGCCTAAAGCCATTATACGTAATACCTGAATTTATTCTCAGACCTGCTGCTATAGGCGATGAACCAACAATCTAGGATTATAACGTAACAATCGGCTACACGCAAACTAGTACATATCATCTATTTATTAAACCCCGTAATGTGTTTGCCTGGCAAAACTAAATAAACCAGTACCGAATCGAATTTCGACACAATCTAAATACATGTTCTAATACAGCGCGATGGATGTTGTTGAATTGTTAAAAAGAAAGCCACTGTGGTACGCAATTAGGATACTGGTCCAACTAATCAAATTCTTCCTGTAGATGTCTTAGTTCACAAAAAACTTAAGGCGTATGGTACCCTCAAAAAGATAAATTCCGTCGCCGTTGTGGTCCTACTGCTCTTAAACTAACTAACATAAAAATCTAGAAAAAATATACAGGGTGGCAGGTTAGACAGTGGAAATATTTTAAGGGGTCATTGTACTCATCATTATGAACAACTTTTATTATGGGACCAACCGTGAAATCGAGAAAAAAAAATCTGCTGTTCCATATATTTATGTTCACATAACTCAACAAAATGTATGGAACAGCCGATTTTTTTTAGTTGTTCATAATGATGAGTACAATGACCCCTTAAAATATTTCCACTGTCTAACCTGCCACCTTGTATAATAAACATTGATATGTTACCTTTATTTCGAACTAATAAAAATATTGTAGCTTAAAAATTACTGTATGAAAATAATGATTGAAATGAGGTCGTTTTTAGAACTAAATTCGCTACTGCTCCTAAACTAAAGGTGATAATTTTTCGATTTTTGCTGGAGAATATAGGCAATCCATTTATTATGAATCGGAACTTGTCTCATTTCAAAATACGTTTTGTAGTATAAGCAGGAAATAATTTTGCTAATTTTCGCGTGCGTCTTTGCGTCTCCGCGCAGATCAGCCACTATAGAAAAGGTCTTTAGCGTTACCACGCGCCTTTAGTAAAACCACCATTGTAATAATGAAAATTCCAGCTCACCTGTTAAGTATAACAGCATTCGGGGGTGTCGGCTCCGTGGGGGCGGGGGGCTGGCTGGCGATAGTCGGGGCTATCGGGGGCAGTCGAGGTGGCGCCAGAGGTGAAGATGTGGGGATCGCGCTGCCTGCAGAAACACAAGATATTGTAAGTAAAAAGGAGCTTAAAGACGGAGTAAGTAACATTAGAATAGTGGAAAAGTATAGCACAGTAGTAAGGAAAGAGAAATTAGATAACGTTAAGATTACTCTTCGCATTATCTGATTCAGTTAATTTCCGTTGCCAGATTTCGAAACTTAGTAAATAAAAGAGCTGACATTGTGGAATTCACTGGACATGAGGGATTAGTAACTAACAATGGCCATTCTACCTCATCAATCAAATCTAAGAACGTTAGTACTAACGAGTTAGAATAATTATTTCTAAGCTGTGTTTTTTCCTCTGTTAAGTACTATCTGAGAGGTGTTACCTTGCAGCAGCCCAAATCCGAATGTAACCACTGACCTCTAACTAAGCTCTAACTTGTATTTAAGCTTCAAGTCTTTACAAAGGATCAATGCAAGTCGCGACTCGCGCACAATACATATTTTTATTCCAAGACTCCAATACAAGATGCCCACGCTTCCTCAAGGGTAACCATGACAATTAGGTATATTCAACAATAAGATGACAGATCTTGAGCTAAACAAATGATTGGTGACTCAAATCTATTCATACATTAGTCGCTATTTGAATCAAAAGACTCGCATAATATGTAGGTATTATTTCGTTAACTTCCATTAGGAAGACGACATAACAAAAAACTTTGCTAAAAACTTTGAAGACTGGTTATTTCATAATCTAGAGTTAGATCTTTTTGTTAGTCGGTCCTTATTTTTAGAAAATTCGTTTTTTTCTGTTGTTCCAAAGTAGTTGCGGTCTTTCATTACGTAAGCTTTTTGTTTTGTAAAGGATTTTAAAATGTTCGTTGTTTTCTGTATCTAGTGTATCTACTTGTTTTCTTTGATCTTATTATGCAAATCTGTTTGTTATTTTAACCTTGTCTGTTTATTAGCCACCGATTTTTGGTTTATTTTTTAAAGTTTCGATTTAGTACCTACCTACCTTTTGTATATTTATTTTCAAATCCAATTACGTTTATTGATGCTATTCAATTATTACAAGCTAAATTAAATTAACCTATACAGTCGTTCCTTGCAAGACTAAAGTGTTTAGAGATTAAATACAGGATCATCAACCAAGAATCACTCCTGAGCATAATTACACTCTATTACAGCTAGATCAATAATTTCCAATTCATCGCACCACAAATTCCAAAGCCTAGCAGCAAGACTCAAATAAACAGAAGAAATATAAGAAGTGTCTGTTACCTGATCCAGGAATAGTGTTAAACTGTTCCTTAGCGAGGAACTCTTCGAAGTATCTGGTGAAGTCTCCGGTGGGATCCCACCGGGAGGAGAGCTTGGACCACTCGTCGGGGTACTCGTTCTTCAGCCGCTTGATGATCTTCACCGCTGTCCTCTTCTGTCTCTCTGTGCAACGGACGCACTTCGTCCTTAATGCTTCTGGAAGTATTCCTGTAAAGAAGATACGGTCTATGTTAAGATGTGTTGTTTTCAATTTATGCTTTTCCTAAGGTCTGTTTGGCAATATGCAAACGCGGTGATCAATTCTCATTCTGTTTCTAAATGAGGAAAAGGTCTTGTGTTAAATAACAGGTTGTATTATACATAGGTATTACATATTCAAAAATGTTATTATTAAAATTAAGTGATTTTATATTGCTTGACATAACACGTTCTTAATTAAAGTGATATTTTCAATGTTTCCTACCTATTAACATTGCTTTTCTACTAGAGTTCACTAGAACAAGTTGGCAATGGCATTGTATTTAAATGGTGAAGGACGCCCTTCACTTTAAAGCATTCAAGTAGATGTTTACTCCAAACGGTTCGTTTAAAACGTGTCTGTCACTCATATGTATCTAGTTGTATATAGTGTCACTTAAATACTTACTAACCGAACTGTTATTTAGAAAGGTAATTATTGTAAATATCTAAAAAAATCTACTAAAGAAATGATACCTACTTAGGTATTTAAAATAACTTAATCCCGTTTTCTGAAAATTTGGTCAAGGCTCTTGTAAAGCTGACATCAAAACAAATCTCATGCCAACTGTTGTGATTGGTTGACCAAAATAAAATCAACCAATCATGTCACTTGACATGCGATTTGACTACAGATTAAATTGAACAGGCTTTCAGAAAGTAGCGACTAAAGTAATAAGATCATTCAAATTCTTTTCGAATTTTGAATTCTCTCATGATGGATAGGGTATTGGCTATCCACCAGATACTGAAACAGGACCTAATTGTTGAAATCTATATCTACTAATAAATTATTATAAAGCTGAAGAGTTTGTTTGTTTATTTGTTTGAACGCGCTAATCTCTGGAACTACCAGTCGGATTCGAAAAAATCTTTTTGTATATGATAGCCAGATTCATGAGGAATAGTATAATTATTTACCGTCACTCTACGACTTTTAGGAGCCGAGCAACGTGGGTGAAACCGCGGGTGAACAGCTAGTACTTTTATAAAACATGGTTTAGGTACACGTTTTAGGGAGGATATGGAAAAGCTCGATATATCAATGTTTTTGCATCATTTTTTATGTATAATACGGCTAGCACTAGCACACTAAGTGCCAATGCAATAAAAAATAAACTGTGTTTTCATTTATTCATTTTGTGATACTGAATATATTAATCCCTGTCAATTTTATTTAATCGATTTTAAATGAGTGACTCGTAACTCGTAAGTGGAGCTAATTAATTTTTTTAACACTCAATCGGCTTGATCTCGCCATCTTTTTATAGCTCAAAAACACGAAAAAGTTGAAGGTTCTTAATAGCAGGCTAATTTATTACTTAGGCTAATTTTAGCCTTCTTGTAATTAGGTAGGTGTAGCTCAAAAAAAATGGCAAAAGCGAGCGGGTTCTTATGGCAGGCAATTTTTTTACTTAAGTTAATTTTAGCCTTCTTGTTAATCACTTAAAGTACCTATATCCTTATTCCTAATAACATGTGTAGGAACACATAAACTGTAATTACAGTTTTGAGATTTTTTTAGTCATAATTTGACGTCAATAATATCAAATGTACCTTAGTATTTCATTTGCGAAAAATAAGAATGATAATGTTAATTTTTAAGTAACTCTACATTTACGTAAGTACCTAATTGATGATTGAATGTACCCTAATGTCGTTTGATAGCGTTTCGTGGAAAAATTATTAATTAAACTACTTACTTATACTTTTGTCTCACTCAGTCTCTTTCTAAAAAAAAGTGAGAAAAGATTAGATCGATAGAAGATCTTTAGTCCTATTAGTCCATTTGCTTAACAACGCCAACGTGGTTTAGTCGCCATTGCGTAAATGCTCTATGTAGACTAATTTGATATTTATCTTTTTAGGGTTCCGTACCTCAAAAGGAAAAACGGAACCCTTATAGGATCACTTTGTTGTCCGCCGTCAGTCACCAGACGATAAGTGGAGCCATCTGCTCATAGATGACACCACTAGAAGTATGCAGTAGCGCCATCTATGACCATATATCGGAACTCTTAGGGTGCGAGGCATACTCGCACTTGTCCGGTTTTTAAAAAAATGTATGCTCAGACAGGCACAATTATCAAATAATATTTTTATTGAGGAATAATTTATATTTTTGTACCGAAGTAGGTAAGTAGGTTTGTGAGTATCTGGGTATGTAGAGCCGACCTGATATTAATGGATTTTATTGCTTAGCTTTAAATGGATTTTTCGAACGCTTGTACATACCTAACTGTTTTTAAGAAACAACTATTAACATCGTTACGGTGAATGTATGTCTAAGCTTCAATAAATATGACCAATCTATAACTTACGAATATGTCGATAGCTTACGAATCTCGGCCGCAAATTGAACGTTATTTTACTCGAAAATCGTGATTTCCGCATTCTTGCATAATTTTTACCAAAGCGTAGAATAATAAAAACGTCGCAAATATTCCATAGATCAGGGTTTCTCAAACTTATGGCCTCACGTACCCCTGTTAAAGCAGTTTACTGAATTCAGTCAGTGTGGAAGCATTTAGCAACTTGCTAAATGCTTCCACACTTGACTTGACTGAATTCAGTAAAGTGTAATAACTACTTAAAGTTCCCATACATTTTGTCGCGCGCGCGCCTACATGCTTGTCGCGTGTCACACGCGCTCGCCAGGCAGTCAGCCGCCATCGCCATAACGTAAATCTAGGGGCAAAACCCCTTCTCGTAATATCAAATGGCAAACCCCTAAGGGTTCACGTACCCCGCTTTGAGAAACCATGGCATAAATGATAGTTTGAATGTAATGAACTATTTGTATTCTATAGATAGAGTTGCCATACGTCCCGTATATACGGGACTGTCACCCTATTTGATCATCCCGTCCCGTATTACTACTTGTCCCATATTTGTCCCGTATTTCGACAAAATACGAAAATAGAGGCGAATGGCGCGGGCGCCCGCCGCCCTTACGGCGCCGGCGCGCGGTGGCGGCGGCGGAGTGCGGGACGGACGCGCGCATAAGAGGGGGGCGGGTGGATCGCTCGCTCAGTCAGTTGATTCAGTGTTTACTGAACGTAATCTAAGACGGCCGTGTATTTGTGTAGTCCACGCGAACTTGACGCTCAGTGAAAGACATCGAGTTGTTTAGATAAACTATTTTTCTTTTTTACTTATTACCGTGTCGTTGTAAAAGATGCCAAAGAGGAAGTGTCATTTTAAGGATGAATACACCACAGAATGGTCGTATATAAAAAGAGGTAGGACGGAATTTGAAGCACTGTGCTCCGTTTGTAATTCATACATTTCCATAGGTCATGGTGGTAAATCAACAGCAGCTTCAACTTCAAAGGATATTTCTACTTTTATGATAAAGAAAGAC
Organism: Thalpophila matura; assembly: GCA_948465475.1. Taxonomy (NCBI): domain Eukaryota; kingdom Metazoa; phylum Arthropoda; class Insecta; order Lepidoptera; family Noctuidae; genus Thalpophila; species Thalpophila matura. The sequence goes on from OX419191.1 coordinate 4,321,866, forward strand.
TCGGAAGAGGAAATTTTGGTCGCAGCTGCTGAGTTGACTACAGCTTACAAAGTCGTACGCCATCACCAATCCTTTAATTCGTTGGATTGTACTACCAAATTAAATGCACTGATGTATCCAGACTCAAAAATTGCTTCTAAACAAACTACTGCACGAACTAAGGCTACGGCAATAGTAAAAAGTATACTTGCTCCTCATAGTGTGCAACTTTGTGTTACGGATTTAATCAATGCGACGTTTTTTGGAATAGCTACTGATGCCAGCAATCATAATGCCGAGAAAATCTTTCCTTTAGTGGTTCAATATTTTAACGAAAAAGATGGCCAGCAATGTAAGCTATTAAAATTGGGTTCTTTAAATAATGAGCGTTCTGAAACAATCACTGAATATTGCAAAACTTCTCTAGAAAATCTGAATATTCCTCGTGAAAAACTTATCGCGTTTTGCGGAGATAATACAAATACGAACTTTGGCGGCTCCAGCAGAGGCGGGTGTAATAATGTGTTCTCGAGACTAAACGCTGAACTGGGAAGAGATATTGAAGGCGTAGGATGTCCTGCACATGTTCTACACAACACTCTATCCACAGCTGCTGATCTTTTGACTGTCGACGTTGAATCGACAGTGGTCAAGGTGTTCAAGTACTTCCACATTTACACTGTGAGAACGGAAAAACTGAAAGAGTTTTGTGAATATGCTGATGTTGCTTACAAAAACTTATTGTCTTATGTTGGGACCAGGTGGTTATCATTATTACCAGCAGTTGAGCGAATATTAAAGCTATGGCAGCCGTTAAAAGATTTCTTTAATGCTGAAGAAAAGCCACCGAAAGCTATTAAAGATTTTTTTGATAATCCAATCAGTGAAGTGTATTTTTGCTACTTGCATTCGCAGCTTAGTACGTTTGAATCACAAATAAGAAAAGTTGAAAAATCTAACATCACGGTAATTGAAGTGAAGTCCATATTACAAGAGACAATGCAAATTATGATGGAGAGAAAAACATCAAATTTTATTGGAATAGCGACGAAGCAAATTTTGAATCGCTTAAAGCTTAGTTCTGAAAATAATGACATGGTCGAAGCTTTTGAAAAACAAGCAATAGATTTCTTTAATACAGCTGTCGAATATATTAAGAAATGGTCACAACCGCTTGAAAACTTCAATGCCTTCGACTGGATGTCTCTGAACAGTATTCCTGAATGGGAAGAAATTGAACGAACTGTAACATATTTACAAACAAAACAAATAAATATTGAACAGACTGAGACCCTATTTAACCAGTTTGTTTACTTAAAAGATTATTTGAATAAGAATAATGACATAATGAAAACACTAAGCATGGAACAAAAGTGGCTGAAATTTTTTGGAGATACAGAACATTTAGAGCAGAAATCATGCCTATTAAAGCTGTGTGAATATATATTTGCAATTCCAGCCCACAATGCAAATGTCGAAAGAATATTTTCATTGATGACGGCTCAATGGACGGACGAACGGAACAGGTTGTCGGTAGAGACCATTGAATCCATATTGATTTGTCATTACAATTTTAAAATGACATGCGCCCAGTTCTATGATTATATAAAAAAAGAAAAAGAAGTTATTGCAAAAGTAAAATCAACTTCAAAATATGACTGGGCAAAAAAATAAATACCTGAGTAATTTTATGTTAATTTAAAAAATTGTCTACATAAGACCTTTTGAATAAAAAGTATGATTAAATAAAAATAATTGTTTTATTTATTTTACACTTTCAATAAGTTTGAGATTAGAGGGAATCTTAGAAAACACATTAGTTTGTTTCTTCTCGCTATGTAGGAAGGTACACATGCGTGCTATGTTATGTAGTATGGTGTAGTTGAAAAGCCCCGTGTCAGTGTTGAATGTGTTATATACGATTATGAGTTTTGGGTATCGGAAGAAAAAACGTCCCGTATTGGTTCCCAGAAGTTATGGCAACGCTATCTATAGACTGTATTCATTCGATCACGTTCGGTCGATGACGGTATGTGATGATTATTTCCTTGTTTAATGTAAACAAAAGAGTATATTATCCGCACGATTTTAGTTAGCCGGGCAGAAGCTAGTCACGAGTGGGTGCTAATTTAAGTTGCTAGTCATCCCTTAAAGTGCGGTTAAACGGGCTAGTTTTTTGTTGCACAATTTCTTGCAGCAATTGTATTGCCGTGAGTTGATATCTATTACCTATAGCATCCTATAGCAGCTGAAAGCATGCGACAGCAACCTATAGCAGCTTTGGACTCACGATGCGTATAAGCGTGTTCAAAATCATCCAGCTAAATGCGAATCGATGCTGATAAATGTGATTCAGGCCTAAAACTTACATAACCTGACGAATAAGCCACATTTCAATTAAAAAACCGGCCAAGTGCGAGTCGTACTCGCGCACCGAGGGTTCCGTATCAGTTTTGGAGGTATAAAGTGAAAAAATCCGGACCGCATAACTAAGTTAAGATAAATGTGCTGTCGGTTATGACGGAATCCCAACCACAGTTATTAAGGCCACGAAAAATACTATTATCCCAGTTCTTGGTCATATTTTTAACCTGTGCCTATGTTCTGGTATTTTTTCGGATATTTTCAAAACTGCTATAGTGCATCCAATATACAAAGGAGGAGACAGGGATCTTTTATCCAATTATAGGCCTATATCCGTCCTCACAACCATTTCAAAAATTTTTGAAAAAATTATTAATGTGAGACTGGTGAAATTTCTTACTAAATTTAATATCCTGGCGAACAATCAGTACGGTTTTAGAGCTGGGAAGTCCACAGAAGATGCTACCTTGGAACTTTCAAATACAATAGTCAAACATCTTAATAACAAGCAAAAATCTGTTGGTGTCTTTCTGGACCTATCGAAGGCGTTCGATACTGTTTCTGCCCCCAAATTAATTAACAAGCTAGAACAAGTTGGCATCCGTGGCAATGCCCTGGATATCTTCCGCAGCTACTTGACGGGCCGCAAACAAGTAGTAAAAGTCGATACCTTCACAAGTACAGCAGAAACGATGATATTTGGCGTCCCTCAGGGTAGCGTCCTTGGACCAACCCTCTTCCTTATCTATGTTAATGAGCTGTGTCAGTTATCTCTTCCAAATACAAAAATTATTACATATACGGATGACACAGCTCTTATAACTCATGGTAAGGACTGGTCTGAGACTCGTGAGAGGGCAGAAACAGCTCTGAGGTTGGTTATGAAATGGTTGACCTCGAATCTGCTCACGCTCAATGTCGCGAAGACAAAGTTCATCCCCTTCACCCCGGGTATTCTTAGCCAACCTCCAACAACATTTGAGATCAGAACCCATATCTGTCCTTATACAGTGCCTGCCATCTCCTGTAACTGTGCTCAGTTGGAACGGGCTGACACCATTAAATATCTTGGAGTCATAGTGGACAATCTTCTCACGTGGAAAAATCAGGTTGACTCTATTGTGGTTCGTGTTAGGAAGCTGATATACTTGTTCAAAAAACTCCGAGCGACTGCCGATTTCTCATGCCTAAAAATGATTTATTTTGCTCTCGCCCAGTCAATTATCGGTTACTGCATAATAACCTGGGGGGGAACCCACAAGACAACCATGTTGCGGTTAGAGAGGGCTCAGAGAGCAGTTTTAAAAGTACTCGCAAAGAAACCTATTAGATTTCCAACTTCTGATATTTACTCACTCTGTGAGGTCCTCACAGTAAGACAGCTGTTCGTACTTAAAACTATTCTTAAGAGACATCACCTTTTATACTTTGACCCTCAGTATCTCGCAAAGAAGCGACGCTCAGATAGAGTCTGCAACATTGAGCACTCCAGGTTAGCGTTGGTAAGCCGCCACTTTAACCACATTAGCTCTAAATTATACAATACCATAAATAGGAGAGTAATAATCTACCCTCTGACAAGGAATGCACTCCATAAAAAATTGACCGAATGGCTACAATCCATGTCTTATGATGCTACAGAGCAACTTATGGTAACAAAATAACAATCAAACTATAAAAGCACAACAACCTACATACACACACACACCCACCCCTACACCCACTCCCACACACACCCCCACACACGTCAACACATTTACTCTACTATACATTTCACATATTAATATAGTGTATCTCCTTGTAATATTAATTTACTTTGTCTAAAAATTTCCTGAAAGTCTGGAACAATTCCCTAGGTTATTAAATTGTTTAATGAGTTGGGCGTTGATAGCTGCGCCACAGTATTATACTATTGTAGCTGTCATCGTTTCATATGTACAAATTGTGAAAACCCAAATTGTTCCAAATAAACGTTTTTATTTATTTATTTATTTAAGTTTGTTTGTGAAGGAATTTTGATGATTTTGAAAAAACTGTACTAGTTAGGAACATCGTTTTATTTTTGGTGCCATATTTGGGTCAATTTCTATCAACTCTAATTATTTCAGATTTTTCGCCCCGCAAACTTCGGAGATAAGGGGGGGGCGAATGGTATTTTTTCAGACATTTTTCATCATATGTTGAAAACTGTGAGACATAAAATTAAATAAAAATATATTTTGAAATGTGCAGATCAAGCCCTTTCATATGATATGTCACTTGACCTATTAACCCCACTTTGAAATTTTGGACCCCCACTCCGGCCCCTTTTGCAATGAAACTAAAAACATTTTTTAACTTTAATCACTTTCAATAAGGCTGGGTAAACACTCTTTATTTGTTCCAAATTTCAAGTCGATAGCATTAGTAGTTACTGAAATAACCAGGTGTGACAGACAGACAGACAGACAGACAGACAGACGAAGTCGCACCATAAGGGTTCCTTTTTTACCATTTTGGTACGGAACCCTAAAAATGATTTAGTGAATTCAAACGGTGATGTAACCACACTTATAACTAGACACGTAACAGTTTTCCAACAAATTAAAACAACATTAGGTGTACTTGCATAAGATACAATACTGATCAAAGATAATTCAAAATACGTGTGTTGTGCCCAGATTTTGTTATATGCAAACGAGTGCGATGACCTTAAACAGCCTTAAACCGGCTAATTCCAGTTGGCGGATTAAAAAAAGTTTAATATATTATTCAATAAAAAAGACATAGGTAGGTACCTCACTGCTCTTTCGAAAAGAATTAACCGTAAATTATGGATTTTATTTATCAGTTTTACATTTTAATGATTTTGCTTGAAATATTAAAAATCTTATTTCATAATATTTTCTTAAATCGCAGCGGTGACTGTTTTAATCTCGCCAGATATAAATTAATAAAAAACTGGACAAGTACGAGTACGACGGCCTGAGGGTTCGCAATATGCAGTAGCGCCATCTATGAGCAAGATACGCTATTACATACTTCTAGTGATCTAAGGGTCTTCGGACAGACGGACAACAAAGTGATCCCATAAGGGTTCCGTTTTTCCATTTGAAGTACGGAACCCTAAAAAAACAGAAATAAATAAAATGCAGTACATTATTATTATTAAAATTATAAAAATGCACGTTATTACGTACGTTATTATTTTTAATAATAGTATCTTTGTCAACGCGAAAACTAGACGATCGAGCGAATCTCCACTAAAACGAATTTTGTGTTGAAAAGAATTCAACGCGCTCTAATATTTACATAAAAAAATTACTTAACATAAAGTCCACTGGAAATTCATAGCAAACTGTCATCATAATCTTGACTACGGCCACACAAGCTAATCGCATCAATATCTGTTTTTAATTACACCGTATCGGAAAAAAAAAAACAATAAATCATTAATTTATTGGCTTATGTAATGTCAGTTGAACTACGCACATAAACGTACATTCAATAGCGGTATTAGCTAATTAGCCATGGAAAAAAATCTCTGCAAGAAAGCATTGTATTAAAATTAGCCGCCGCGAAAACTGTCATTGTTGGTTGCAGCTGAGTTTCCATTGAAGTTTTTTACCGACATGTGATAGGTTTGTTTGTGTATCTGCATTTTTTTTTATTCTATGAAAGCCGTGTACGATAGTTTTTTTTTTGTTTTTGAGTATAGCCTATTGATGCTAAAATGTAAAAGAGGCGTAATTATTTTATAAATGGATATTAAAATTTCAGTGGTTAGAGCGAGGCCACGGTAGGTAGTAGAGGTTCCAGACCCGTTAGTATCAGTTGTTCTTAAAAATCTTTTATATTTTTAATGAAAATAAGTAGGTATAACATAGCATAATCGGCCTATAATGTTCCCACTGCTGGGACGCAGGCCTCCTCTCTGTGAGAGGGAGTGGGCCGTAGTCCACCACGCGGGCCCAGTGCGGGTTGGTGGACGTCACATGTCTTCGAATTTTTGGTTCTAGGACATGACGGTTTCCTCACGATGTTTTCCTTCACCGTTAAAGCAAGTGATAATTAATTTCTAATACGCACATGACTTCGAAAAGTCCGCGGTGCGTGCCTCGGGATCGAACTGGAACCATTCGCCGTGGGAGGCACATGGTTACACCACTATCACTGCTTTACAGGTACATGGCTATAAAATATTTTAAATTCATAAAATATACATACCTAGTATCACCTAGATGTAAAACATGTTTTAAATTTACATATACGGTGACTTGAAGCTCTAACTTTAAATGTAAAATATACAGGGTGGAAGATTAAACGAGGGATGTATTGAAGAAGGGAGGGGGGAAACCTTCAAATCACAAAAAAATCAGCTTGCAAAAAAAATGTTGTCCAGTGATATGAATATTTTTCTATGGAACAATAGATTTTTTTTTTTTTTGTGATTTCAAGGTTGATCCTATAGAACTAGTATCGAAAACTGAATAGGTACCCTCCTACCTCCTACAATACGTGCCTCGTTTAACTTTACATCCTATTATTAGATGTCTATAGACTTTGACACCCGTCTTCCATTTCCTTAAGAAATCCTGGAGTCAAGTAGATCTTCCAGACATCTTCTTGAATGACGTTGATTCCAGTGGAGTCCAGGAATTTTCAAGGAAACAACTTATAATACGGGTGTACCTAAGTAGCATTTTTGTGTGCTTTTTGTTGTTTTTAAAGTCCGACTTCACAAATTATAACAAAAATCTCAAGGTTACTCTTACCTCTATTTTTTTATGCATTAAAGAGTGTCTGTTATCCATCTTAACGTCTAGAAACTAGTCTACAACTTGTAAACTAGTTTGACTTGATTGATATAGTGTGTAACGTAGTTACCAAATTGCTATAAGCAAAATATTTGATGGATGGGCTGTTTTAATAAAATTAATCTTTTCAATGCTAAGTTCAGCTTATTATAAACGTTCATTATAGAACTGCCATCATCTTTATGTTCAATTGGTCATGATCAATTTATTCACTAGCTAGTGAGCGTTACTAATGTATGTCTTAGGTACGTGAGTACGTCTGACCTGCCGGTCTAACATGCGCGCCGCGACAAAATTTTGTCGACTGTTTTGTCTCGCTCTTTCTCGTGCAAATATGAGACAAATGCACGATAAAAGCGTCGACAAAATTTGGCGGGACGCGCATGTTAGCCGTGATGGTCAAATTTAGTGATCCTAAGGAAGATTTTTTTAGAAAAATATTGCTGTAATATTTGAAGGGTACAGGGAAAGCAGGGTCATTTTTAGTTCTATAAATTAACGTAATGTTAAAAAATATTTTAGATATAGTAAGTATATCTAAAATAGAGATTAACAGAAACAAAATATTTCTCCTGTAGAGTCGCGGGAAAAACTAGTCCTATTTTACATTAAAAGCTATGAAATAATTTATTGCGATTACATTTGCGTGCTAGAAAAACCTTACATCGCAACAGTATCGCAATAGTAACCTTAGGAAACCAGAGATTGCTTATTGTAGGATCAAATAAGTACTAATGTATACTTAGATTATTGCAATATGTCTATTGTTGCAGACTTGTAGAGTTGATCAATAAACAGGTAGGTATTTACCTCAGATCATAGAAACAAGGGAGACGTGCCAAGGCGCTATTGAGCTTGATGCTTTAGTTTGATCACATTGATCGTAATAAAAACGTACACGCTGGCGACGGACCGAACGCGATCGATGATATAAATACAGTGTTTTAGTTTAGTGCTAGTGTTGAGTGACGATTAACAGTGTAAGGCCCGTGATCTCTGCTTGAGCATAGATTGATACTAGTTTCAGCCAATCAAATGGCTTTAAATCTATGCTCAAGCAGAGATCGGCGGTGCTCTAGTATCGTTCTGGAATACGGGCCTTAGATTGAGGGTGTGCGGAATTGTTTATGTTTGGGAAATCTTTTTATTCACAAGGAGCGCTTGTAATTGTGTCGTAAATGGCATAGCTCCTTGTTTCTATAATCTGAGGTATTACCTACCTATCTTACGTTACCTTGTGAGCTAAGCAAGGTTTCAGAGCAAATAACTATTTCAATTTATAATTTTTGTACGGTATGGCAGAGGTCGCGGGTTCAAGACCCGCCCGTGTGAGTTCGTTCTTAAACTCGTATTAATTAAATAACACCATAAGGATAAGCTAAAAATGGCCTTAAGATGTTTAAGATTTTATATATAAAAATATACAATTTTTTGTAACGCTTATGGTTAACTAACAATTTCCGCGATTTCATCCCCGTTTGAATAGCCGTTTTAAATCTTTTACACAACAAACTTTTTAACAAATCGTTTTTCATGTTTTGCAGTTATGTAGCGTGGTACCTCAGATCATAGAAACAAGGAGATATGCCATCATAGCAAATTAGTATGGGAATAACTGATGCCAATTTTAGTACATTTTTCGACACAATTACGCGCATAATTAAGCGCTCCTTGTGAATAAAAAGATCTCCCACGTATTGAACATTCCGCACATCCTCAATCTAACACTGTTAATCGTCACTCAACACTAGCACTAAACTAAAACACTGTATTTATACCATCGATCGTGTTCGGTTCGTCGCCACCGCGTACGTTTTTAATATGAGCAATTTGCTCAAGATCAGGCATCAAGCTCGATAGCGCCTTGGCACATCTCCTTGTTTCTATGATCTGAGCGTGGTACCTACACTAGGATTTAATTGCTTTTCAACCCGGTAGCTGGTAAAGCCAAACAATAACTTTACTCGACTCTTAGACAACTGCTGTTGAAGAGCCCTGTGTGGTCTTTACTCAAAGTCTTATCAAAACCATAACGGTTATACAGGGCACTTTCACCCTTTAACCATAAACAATATTTTTCCGGCTCTATTATCTTAATGTATTTTGCGTACATTCTACTAACATACTCTTGGAATTCCATACATAATTAATGCCAGACGTAAGTAATGTTGACAGCTGACCACAGACTATTTATAGTGAAACCACAGAATGCGCATCACCAACCACTAAACCAGAACAATCATATTAGTCCCAAGTCGCAAACAATATACTGTTGTTGCTATTAAAGTGATGAAACCGCGACGTTCATCATAATTATTGTAATTTATGCAAATGTTGATTCATATTTTGTTATTAAACTTGCTTATGTCATGATCTGGGAAGTAATATTATGTCAGGTTGTTGATTGTAAAATACCAAATAGCTATAGCTAGGATTAGCTGATTTTTCGGTCTCTTTGGCGGAATGAAGAAGATAGGGAGGCACATGGGCTGCACGCGATTGGTTCGTCAGTCGATGCTCGTCGTCTAATTGGACCATTCTTTAGGGTCGAAAATGTACATGCGCGATCTGTGCTCATAATTAGTGCCGGCACCTATACCTTACAGTGGTTCATATCTCAGAGGACTTGGGAAATGTCAAAATTTATGACATACCTAAATGAAAATGCGTCAAGGTCCCTGACTGCATTTGTATGGCAGTTGGGGACCTAAGACTTGCGCAATTGACCGGCGAAAACCCTCATGTTGAATGACTGTAACGAGTATTAATAGCTAGACTGTGGTAATACTATGTTACGACTTAGCGTAGGTACGCAGTAACTGTTGTGATAAGTCGAATCGTTATCGGCCCTGATTTAATAGCAAAAAAAACGCAACCTTATAGTATCTATTTCCTATTTGGCGCGAGCTTGGTAGAGCCAATGTAGACGAGTCGCCTCAACAGATATTATAACATTCATAACTCAACAAACAGCCCCATGTAACGTGCGAGTTATTGCTACAAAATATTTATGTAAGACTCCAAATAATCGGTTCATAATTGGCGAAAATAACGCGTAACCTCCTCCTTTTTGAATTCGGTTAAAAATAAATAAAATTAATGGAAAATTAGAGGAGCTTTTCAAGTTTTTGGCGGGGGATATCCCCGTCCATATCACGCGAAACGTGGAGTTAGGTAGGTACTTTAGCGTTTTATTATATCTAAGTATTTATTTTATTTTATTTATATTATTATGATACTTATGATATTATCAATAGTGATGGGTTTCTGCCCGGGAAAAAACCCCGTTTTGAGTTTATGCCCGGGCATAATAAACCCATCTATATAGTTTGGTTTCTGCCCGGCCAATAAATTGTTTCGGGGTTTTTGCCCGGGCAGAAACCCATCACTAATTATTAATAATCATAGTTTATTTTTATTATAGGTTACTTGTTTCGTATGTAGTCAACTTATGCGACCTGTGAAGAATTTAATTTCACTTTTTTTATTTGAACTAGACTAAAATCCTTTCACTATTTACCCACAAACACTGAACGTTAAACGATACATAATAGGTAGTGTGTTTTTGGCACTTCTGAACCTTTTTAAGCATTTTGAGGTTTGTTTGTATTAAATTGTGTAGGGAGTTTATGAAAAGCAGAATCAAACTTGTTTTCATTATCACTGATAGCTTAGGTATAAAATTATCATTTTCCTAGAATATGTAACACAATGAAGGTAATATCGCCAAATCTTGAACTATAAAATTGGATTACCTATAATTTGATAATTCTGTATAATTTACGTGAATCAAACCGCAAATTAGCATATTATTATTTAACATTTGAATCTTAAGGTCGAATCGGTTATTGATTTACATAATTAATTTTATTTCTTGAACTCGTTTTGTATCAAACCACAGATATTTTATAACTTTACCTCATTCAGATAAATATTGCATAAAAAATTACCTACGATAATTTTCTTTTATAGTAAGATAAATTGATTAGGAAGAATATTAAAATACTGACGTCAGTTGATTCTACAAAACTATAAACTTTCAATAAGTAAAGGTTAATAAGTAAATATGCAGATTTTAAATAAATTCTCTGAATGTGATGCAGTCATCATCTGATGTTCTTGACATTTCTGTGCACAATTTAAAGCTGATTTTACTTAGAACGTTCCTAACTTATCTACAAATATATTTGAGAAGAAACTGCGTGTGCGCAGCGGAGGGTGGTGTGTAACGGAAACTAATGCACTGGTTGAGAAAGTAGAAAAGGTACGGTTGAATTGAGACTGACATTACTGTGTGCGATACCCATAACCACAAAGCAAGGCTTAGGTACTAAATAAACTGTTGAATATTTTGTACGATAATGTTCGCAGGGCGGTGACGAAATTAGGTACGGTACCGTATAACTTTGTCAGTTTTAATTATTTTTTACATCTATAGACTTATTTAATTAAAATCTATTTGGAGTGATTTAGCTTTTGTATAAATAAAAAAAATAATCATGTTGTATTTAGAATCAACGATCCTTTATTTATTTATTTATTTGGGACTAACAAACAGTTACACATTAGATCTTATGAACTAACTTACAAAACAGATACATGATACAAATGTGCAACTAACACCGTTATCCACAATATACAAGACAGAATATTTATTGTTATGAGCAAAACGAATTAAAGTTAAGAAAAAAAACAATTATTAACAAAATTAAGTTTACTTTGCTCTTCGTTCCATAAATTCTATATTTACCTTCGTTCCTTTATTGTAAAACAATCTATTGACGTCTTTATGTGTGTCATACCTAAGTACCTACCTACTCTATGTACCTGACATGCATGTAGACATGTGTATCACCTTGTTTGGTCTACTAAACTTCCGACACAGTGTGCATAGGAACTGCTTGATACATAAGTACGGTCACAGAATCGGTAATGCGTAAATATTTAGTTTTATGAATTGACCCAACCACATAAATCTACTTATACAGGGTAGCGATTAGGTTATCACATTAAATAGTACAACTGTTAATACAAGTACATTTACTGACCTGTAAAAGCGACAACCGGCAATTTTTTTTATTGTGTATATACAAAGAACGCCATTTAGGATACATGGTTTCATTTAATGTGATAACCTAATCGCCACCCTGTATAGATAATACGTGTTTTCTGTGGTACCAACAAACAAAGAAATAGATAGAACCGTCCTTTCTATTTCTTTGTTCGTTGGGACTGAAGCCTAATACCTACCTATTTGTTTACTGGTCGAATTTCCTACAATTATCAGTCCAGTGTTTTGAAACTGCTAAGTGTTATACCTTCCTACATTAATTAAAACATAATTAATTACACTTGCTTTACAAAAAAATATATTTACATATGTATTGCATAATGTAGGTAGTGTGAGTGAGTACACACAGTTCTAGGCTAACCTAGACTATTCATTGCTTGTTTTAGCTAAGAGCAAGAACACGCTTGCAATTAGTCGTTGTGCGATAGTTGCTTGATCAAAAGAAAATATGGACATAATCGCTTGATAGCAACTGTGCGCCCCTATTTCTTCTACTTTGCTTATGGCACTGCATTGTAATAATAATACTTACAAGTTTTTTCACCGCAACAAAATAGTTGTTAGGAACAACATAGCAAATTAATTAAATAAGTAGGTATATGAATGAAAATAGACACACCAAGCCGTAAATCGCACAAAAACTGTTGTACTAGTAAAATGGTCACGGTACAAAGTCACATACTACAAAGGTACATAATAGTCATTCATCTCACTCAGCTGTATTCAAAAGCAAGGGATATGACTCACCCGTGTTTATATACCTAGCACCATATAACAAAAACTAATTGGTCGTTTTAATACTTAAATGTAGCGAGTACTTAGTTTACTTAAATCAGTTTACAAAACAATGTTATTTTGTTGTTAAACATCAAATCAAATTCGAACTGTTTTATTCAATCACATGTGTATTTAGAGAATACAATCCCGGGATCCCGAATCTCGGGATCCCGGGATCCCGACCGTTTTCTGGCCCCGAAAATCCCGGGACTGCACTTGGCTAATCTCGGGATTTTCGGGATTGCCACATACAAGTTTAGTTTATATGCCGTAGTCCGTTGCGCCTTGACGATAACCTTGCCTAGGTTATTTAATAGCATTTAATACATAACGACAAAAAACACTTTTAGATACGCCGTCAATGCCGTCATACGATACGTACTATTCACTACACAGGTACAGTCTTAATATGTTTGTTGTAAACTTAGAAGGGACTTCCCCACTCTGAGTACTTCAATACAATACTCTTAAGGTAATTCCCCAATGAATGAACTAACGGGGGAATCACCCGATCATCTCTTATTATCATAATATTTTTGCGGGTATTTCCCGTCGGGGTTTCCCTGTACGAAAGTATTAAATATGCTACTTTTAAGGTGATTCCCCAAGTCCCCAACGAACCAACAGGGAAATCACCCGATCATCTCATATCATAGTATTGTTGCGGGTATTTTCCCGTCGGGGATTCCCTGTATGAAAGTATAAATATGCTAATCAGATTTTATTTTTTTCATTTATTATTCTGTCAGTGACGGGTTACGAAGGTTTCGTCATTTAAATTTAAAGTAAATTACCTGAAATTAAGTATTTCAAATGGCGGCAGACTTTGTTAAACATAAAAAAGACAGTGATGCGACGTCAGTGTGGAGTTATTTTTTAGTCGCGAAGGATGGGAATAGTGCTAAATGTAAGCGGTGCCCAGCCATTCTCAAGACTTTGGGTGGATCGACTAAGGGATTACATACACATTTGATAACAAAACATAACATCAAGGTTATATCAGCTTCAACAAGTCAAGATTCTGAAAATATGAACACAGCTCCGCCGCCAACCAAGCGAAAGTTAGATGATTATTTTACTAAAAGTGCCGACGATAGCCTGGATGATGTTTTGGCAAGAATGGTTGCATTAGATGGATTTCCATTCAGTGTATTCATAGCTTCAGATGATTTGAGAAAATTGCTCTTAGCAAAATACCCGGATTTACCAAAGTCAGCCGTCACTGTTCGAAAACGTGTTATGAATTACAGTGAAAAAATCAAAAAGCAAGTAATTGCAGAATTGAAACAATTGAAAAGTGCAGGTGAAAGATTTAGTCTTTCTTTCGACGAGTGGACTTCAACTTCCAATAAACGATACATGGCTGTCAACGTTCATTCATATAAAAAATTTTGGAACTTAGGACTTGTTCCTATTTACGGAAGTATGACAGCTGAAAATTGTCTTCGTATATTGAAAGAGCGTCTCAGTGAATTTGATATTTCCCTGGAAACTGACATCGTGGCTATTGTAACCGATGGACCGAATGTTATGATAAAGGTGGGGCGGCTTGTTTGCACCGAACATCAACTGTGTCTCGCACATGGTATCAATTTGGCGGTCTGTGATGTGCTTTATGAAAAACATAATTATTTGCAACATAGCCCTACCTCAGATGATACTCTGAATGAACCAGCTGTTACTGTTGATTATATGGACGACAGCGATGATGAACACGATTTAGAAGACTTAGACTGTCCAGAATCAGGTTTAATCGTAATGTCACAAAATGATCTTGCGCCAGAACACGTACCAGAGTTAACACAATATGAAAATATTAATGAGCTGATAAAGAAAATCCGCAAAGTTGTAGTGTATTTCAAAAGATCACCATTAAAAAATGAAACAGTACTTCAAAAATATGTGAAAATTGAACATGGAAAAGAGCTGTCACTTCTTTTGGACTGTAAAACCAGATGGAATAGTCTTTTAACAATGCTGGAGCGATTTTATCTTTCAAAAGCATGCATTCAAAAAGCTCTTATAGATCTCAATCATCCAATTCGTTTAGAAGATGTTGATTTTGAATTGGTAAATAAAATTGTTGATGTGCTGACCCCAATTAAATTGACAGTAGAAGCAATCTGTAGGCGAGATGCTAATTTATGCACAGCTGATGCCGCTTTGAAATTTCTTATAAAACAACTGTCTAGCAAAAACTCAGCACTTGCCAAAAAAATGAAAACATCCTTAGTGGAACGTATAAAGCAACGACGAAGTGATAATTTAACTGGTGTATTGAATTATTTACAAAATCCACGAATGAATGATGAAAATCAGTTGTTATCGGATTTGGAATGGCATGACTTATTTCCAGTTCCGACACAGGCTATAGTGAGGAAGCAAATAAAGAGTATTGTTAAAAGACTTAATAGTCGAGATGACACAGAAGAAGAAGAAAGGTCAGGATCACAAATAGATGATGAGCTAAGGCCAGAAACCTCCCAACCCCAATTGACATTAAAGGAAAAGTTACAGCTGGAAATTAACAAGAGTATGAAATCCCCAGATCCTGATGTACAAGTACAAAATGAATTGGGGTTGGCAAATAGTATTAGACGTGAAATGAGTCTGTTCGAAAATGGAGGAGTTCGTGGATATCACTTAGAAACAGCATACAAGTATCTATTGTCTATTCCTCCAACCAGCGTTGAACCTGAGCGAGCGTTTTCAGCTGCCGCTTATGTTGGCAATAAACTACGAAGCAGGCTTGGAAGTCAAACATTGGATGCTTTGATATTTCTGCGATTATATTTTCGAAATACTAAATAGTATTAAGTATATTTATGTTGTCTTTTTAATTTCTTGCAAAAGTATAATTTTTTTGTTTTGTCTTTTTTATTTTCTTATTATTATTGTGATTTGTGTTGACTGTTGTGCAAAGACATTATAAAGTTTTTTAATTACTCAAGTTTTTTTTTAATTTGAGCCCAATTAGAAACCACATAGTCTAATCCCGGGATAGGCCCGGGATCCCGGGATTACGCTTCAAAAATCCCGTAATCCCGGGATTGAAAAACATGCTCGGGATTGTATTCTCTATGTGTATTACAGAAAAGGTATTAGAGCAAGATGTTGCCTCAAAATCACTGGACTGAAAAAATAGAAGATATTATATACAATAGAAGAGCTGTTTAATTTATAAGTAAGGGGTTGTCTAGCCTAATATAGAAAGTACCACGCGTTTATGCAGCAAATGCCGCATAAAGGAACGGCGTTAAAAAACGAAATGTGTTAGTATTCACGGTACGCCTATCTTTGCGGGATTTCTTAGCACCACCGCTAAGGCGGTGTGATTCAGTCGGTCCTAACGTGACCTATTAAGCGAGTATTCAGAGTTTCCGGTTAGATTTGTGAGCAGACTGTGAAAGAGTTGCTTACCAATATGCTCACGATTTTCGGCACTGGATAGTTCAGTTTCTTTACGCCTAACCCAAAAAATGTCGCATAAGTACGTCGTCATCGGCATCGTGTTGCGCGTATGTTCAACAGTAGTAATAGTCTAGCTAACAGTCGTACTAACAAACGAAGAATAAGGCATAGGCAACGTGCTTTGATAAATAAATGTAGGTATGGTTAATCTGCCGTTATTTTTGAAGCAAGTTAGGTTTTTAGGGAATGTTCTGTAAAAAAAATAATAGCAAAGAACCAAGGCTCGGATACCGGTTAAATTTTCAAACCGTTATTATTTACTTGACGCAAAACCTTTATACTTCGGTTTTGTTCGCATAAACCGGATTTTTTAAACCGATATTTGGAAGAGTATTTATATAAAGGTTTTTTCGGATTAAACGGTTTAGAGCAATAAAAACCGGTTAATACGGACGCACTAAAAAGAAACGCCGCACGTCTTCATACCGCGCCACAGTCTGTAATTTTGACTTAGATGTGGCCAGATATATTTTATGTATTAATTCGAAAGAACTTGTGATACTTAATAATTGGTAAAAATTCCCACAGTAAAATTGTCTATAATTTCAGAGAAAAAATTTTTTTTGTGAAAGTTCAACGACCTCAAAGAAAAGTTATTGTTTTTTTTTCTCCAAAAGTATTAATGGTATCGTTTTTTCCAATACCACAAACGACGTAATATCAAAATATTTATCCATATAAAAAATTAAGGAGCTGTAGCTTTGTTAATGAGATACATGAACATTTTTGAATTTCACTTTTTATGAAAAAAAAAATTACCCCTATCATTACCGCATTTTTTTCTTTGATATAAATATGTACATAATTGTTGTTTATCACGTCCTAAAAAATTACATACGTAACTCAAAGGGGTGGTGAGAAAAAGCGTTTCTAAATATTTTAGAAATTTCTATGGAAATAGGGTTGTCCAAACGATAAAAAAAAAAAACAAATAAAAAAGTTACATTTTGTCGATGTCGTCATTATCGCAATCGATAAATACTTCGTCTGACGATAACACGATGTTGATATCGTCGGAATCACATTCGAATACATCGACAGTTTTTTGCAAGAACTGGTCGCCGTGTATGAGTACGTTATCCTGAGTCGGCTTTAAAAGTTTTAGAACTTTTTCGGGAATTTTAGACCTTTTATTGTTTTTTTGTCTCTTGTCAATTGACATACTCGACAAAAGCGGGTCAGAAGACTCTAAAGCTCGGTGAATCAAGTCAAGGACGGTCGCTTTACGACTGAACTTACGAGTGTGATGCTCACGATCGTAGCGCCAAAATTTGTTGCGTGATTCACCGGCTTGCTCTGAGAGCATTCCTATAGGTATAGGAATAGAATCAATAATTTGTGCACCATGCATTAAAATTTTGTGCATGGTGACAGACATGTTGTACCAACTATATTTTTGGACATATTTTGTTGCGACATCATTACAAAACTCCTGAAACTTCTTAGATTCTATTTCTAAGCCGCATGATAATGTCACCAGAATTGTATGAAGGTCATTGACGAGCCATTCTTCAATACCTAAAATATTGCCAAACGTCAATCGATTGGAATCAGACAAAGCCGTACGGGCAGTGTTCCCATCATTGGTTGTACCTGAATTTGGACGAACTACGTCAACCAATAAGCCCATTTTTTGTCTGATTTCATCTTGTATTTGTTTTTTTCTTCCTTCTACAATTCTAGCTTCTGGTGAATTTTTTGAAACTCGCCACTTTTGCACAGCAGTGTCATTTTTATAGCCCAAATGTAACAAGAACTCAAAAATTCTTATCCACGCATGCAATGGGCTAAGTCCATGACGCAAAGCTTCTTGATTTACAGGTTTTTTAGATATCACATCTAAATTTTTGAATTCGCTACAAGTAGCTCCACAACAGGCACACCGTAATTGTGAAGTTGTGTTTGTAATGGCATTAAACACCTTTCCATCTATGATGGTCAAGTATAGTTTTGGGTCTCCAATAACTGTTTTTCCCGAAGAGTTTTCAGCAAAAATCGGCGAAAGATTCTTTATTTCTTCTTCAACTCGGGTTTTTTCGTTTACGATTAGTTGTGTTGTTTCTGGGTTATATTGGATTCGTATTGGGCGACAAAACCTGTAAGATTGGAGATTCGGATTGATCCATAGTACATAACCGTCGTCAATTTTTATTCGTAAAGGTATGTATGTGGTTGCAAACAGGCAATGTTCATCATCGTTTGCATCACTGAAGCTTTGTTTGTAGGCAGATTGTCCAGTAGTTCCGTCAAAACCCCATGAAGCCTCGAATACGCAATGGAGTGTATCTATTCTTTTTTGTTTGCAGTACTCTGAAACTTGTTGGTCGCACACGTCAATAATTCGACGAAAAGTGTGCATGACTAAATCTGATAACGGTATTGTTGCTTCCCGTTCTGATATTTGTATATCCACATCGGGATAACATAACTTTTTGACCATTTGAATTTTGTAGTAGGGAGGGTAAATATTAGACCCACGAGATTTGGCTCCTTCACGAATACTAATATAGTCGTCAACAGATAGTTTTCTATCTATAATTAAGCATAGGGCTTCATTAGGAGTATAAGGTTCATCAGTTTTCTGACATGACCTTATTAGTTTGGCAATTTTGGTAGACTCGGTAGGAGATTTTAGGCACTCTTGAACAACAAATTCAAAGTCACTAGCTGCAGCTTTTTCTAATTTGTTACCTGTTTCATCTACCACAACTTTTGAAAACACCTTGATCCGAGAGTCCAAAGGGTAGTTTTCAAGTTGTAGTTCCAAAGACTTTCTTATACGTCGCTGACTACGATCGCTAACATTATCATATTGGTTGGATCTAGAAGTTGAAGGAACATCTAGTGACTGTCTAACTTCTTCTGAGGCTGAAGGTATTATTTTTATTAAACTTGTTTCAGGTTCATCTTCAAGGTTTTCGCGTCTATTGCAGTTTATTTGTTCTAAAGTTTGGTGGAGTTGAAGATTGGCTGTAGAAGAAAGCCATTTTTTTATTTTTAGCTATAAAAGTTTTGCGATTCCTACTACTAGCTTTGTAAAGCTGTTCGCATTTGCAAATAAACCTGGTAGTATTTTTTTTAAATATGTCAAATTCTATTTGTGTGTAATTAGGAATACGCTTAGGGTAAATTGCACTCAAAACTATTTTTGTTCTTTCGTTTTCAGGAATATCTAGTGGTCGCGATTTGGGTCCTTGTAAATGAGCTCTATTTTCTAATAACTTAAATAAGTCAAGATGCGTAAGTTTCTGAGGCATTATTGATAATTTAGCCACTTCTCGCGGCTCGTCTTGAGGGTCAATATTCTCTTGCCCCAAGTCACTCGGTTGAGACCCGAAATGACAAGCCCCAGGAGAACGGGTCAATTCCTCCTCAGGGACAATATATGACTGGTCCGATTCCATTGTTTCCTATGAATTCAGTTTTCCGAATTCAGTAAAATGTTTAGTGGCTGCTCCCCTGCGTTACCGGGTAGGCTACCATGCCACTATTAGATGTAAGGGTACGACAAAACAATTCAACATAAGCCCGAAGGCATCTATCTATATGAAGCTACGTTTCATATTGATATAATTATGTACATATGAATGGGAGTTTTAGCCAGTAAAAACTGTTACTGCCTTCACCACGTGGAGGTACTCCCAGCTTATGTTGTTAAAGTTTTTGTCTTTCACATTTTAGGATAGTATAACTTTATAAGTTATAATAAAGGTCATATAATATCAATAAAATAGAAAAAAATATTCTATCGAATTGAAACATCATTCTTTTTCGAAATCGGTTTAAAAATGCTAAGGTTTTTGCGCGTGTGATATATTCATTTTAATAATCTAGTATAATTTGAAACAATCAAATGACGATTTTATTAATGACCGGAATAAATTAATCTGTTAAGAAGGTTAGTGACAACCCTGAACAAAAATTTTAAAAAAATATTTCTCATCATCCCTTTATTCTTTTGAGCTGATATTTTTTATTCAAATGTATTATTATGTCGTACATATTTTCCATTAAAAAGAAAATGCGGTAATTTAAAAAGAAACTGGCAAAAAAATATTTATGTTTTTGCTAAAAACATTGAATAACGTCTTTATTATCCGCGTTTCGAATCTAGTTTTTGGCAATATAATATAGTTTTGCATTTTCTTAATGAGAAGATATTTAATTTATTCGTTACTGATGTACCTGAAAAAAGATATTGCATTTCTATGGTTTCTATGGGGTTTTCTCGATAACTGCTATGTAGCCAAAACTACTCAAAAAAAAATTGTCATTGTCTTTGATAAGCCTCAAAAATAGTAAAAGCTATCAAATAAACACATAAATTGAACCTGGCCACAAGTAAGCCAAAATTACATACCGCGCCGCTATGCGCGGCTTCTATACAAGTTGTAACGCGTTTACCGACATGCCGTTCGTCAAATAAACCGGTTAATTTAGGTTAAAATAAAGTTCTTGAAACGTTCACGTTCTTAAGAAAAGTTCGGAGGAAAACCGAAATAAACCGGTATTAACCGGTATTTTTTAAACCGGTTCCGAGCCTTGCAAAGAACGCATATCAGGTACACCGTACTTTGTTAGGGGTTCTTGTAATTGCTCATTCATGTCACAGCCTAGCTATTAAGTACAGTTGTTCAACGCGAGGGTTTTCATGGTCAATCATCCAGTTGCAGGGGATTGCGGGGCATATGTACCCAACTGCCGTACATGCAGTCCGGGACATTGACACAGTTATTTAGATGTCATTTTTGAAATTTCTCAAGTCCTGATAATGTATGGGTGTTGAACCTGAGGTTTATAATCGTATAAGTACACTGTGTTCATTTATTATCATTTATATCAGTGGAGACTTTTAAGCTTTTAAATAGCTGACAGGTGCTATTTAAATTTTTGTTTAAAATACCTAAACTTAATTACTAAGGTAAACAATATTATAAATACAATATATTCATGATTAAATGATAGATAATAATACGGATGCTATTCTATACATCAGTATGATTTACACGACATTCGTGATATTGATATTATTTTCTTTAATCGATTCTTGATCGAAATAACTAAGCGAAAAATTTTAATTAAGCAAATAAGCATAAGATTAAAATACCTAACCAATAAACTATTCAGTTAATGTTCCCGTTTATACTTCCAATAAGTTGAAAATACAATAAATTATGTTAAAAGGTGACCTTATTCAAAGGCGCCACTTTTATTTATTAGTCAATAAATTAATTATTAACTTGTTTTAGCAACAATAACAGACTACCAGAAGCGACGGTAGGTACCTACTGTTATAAAATGTCAATCATCATAAAATATTTTTAAGTAATCATAATCATCATAGATTCATAATGATATTGTGTTATAATTTCGTTATGAATCCATAAATAATCAATTGATATAGCAGTATAATGATTGTTAATAAATCAAAATTGAGATCCAGAAATTGATTTCCAATATAGGAGTCAAATAGGAGTCTTCCTTCAAAGCATCCGATATTTTGCGAATCTTTACATTTCTAACTATAAATTTACCATATTATTACCCAAATAAATCTTTGACTTTGGTTGCAACTTTTGACTTTACATTGACAGCTACACAGTGTCCGAAATAGCGCTATTCACTCATTGAGATAATTATAATGTTTATTGTACATACTAAATAAATAAAAAAAATCAGAGTGTTTGAATGAAATTATCTGTTTAATAAGTTAAACGCAACTTATCCAGAGGTGGCCAAACCGGCTAAAACGTGCTTTTTTGCCTAGGTTAAGGTATCTATGTAAAAGATGTAAGACATAATGCAGATAAGCAGCAAATAAATTCGTTTGTCCTCAATCCATTCATAATTGTAAACATTTAGCTAAGTATTTGTTACAAGTGGTGGGTGCTTCACACAGGTCAAATAGGGCTTATAAACCTTATAGGGCTTATTTGAATAGTGGTTACCAATACCCAGTGAAGCATTACCTGTTCCTTCCTAACTTGTTTCAAGGACGACTACATTCATTAAGTTAATTCTATACATAGTTTATACAATAATACACATTTAAATAAATGTTTGTTATTTTTTTTCGACGTAGCAAATATTGTCTATAAAATTTATTGTTTTATTTACCTACGTTTTTTCTATTGGTTTTATTTTACAGTTCTGTTCTCTGATCACTGCGTAACTTAAAAAAAAACCGGTCAAGTGCGAGTCGGACTCGCGCACGAAGGGTTCCGTACCATTATCTATAAAAACGAAAAAAAAACATGTCTGTTGTATGGGAGTCCCCCTTAAATATTTGTGACCTTAACTGTTTATGAGATACAACCTGGAGACATACAGACAGACAGCGAAGTCTTAGTGATAGGGTCCCGTTTTTACCCTTTGGGGTACGGAACCCTAAACTGAACCTTATCTTTTTTTTTCTTATTTTCTAAATATTTATCAGTTTATATTAAAGTCACAGTGTTTGAAAGCCTTACAGTTTATCGCCCATAGATTTGACAGGACCAGAAATGTCAAAATTGACATATTGAAAGTGAAAGATCCCGTATTGGAATAACTGCATGTATGGCAGTTGGGGACTCCTTATCCCTCACAACCTCCGCACATTTGACGAAAACCCTCGCTTTGAACAACTGTAGAGAGTTAGACTGTGGTAACATTTTAATTGTTTTTGGATGTCGCGCGATAGTCATACATAATGTTATAGTAGAATGTAGATGATATAATAGATGAGTATCAGCAGAAGCCATTAGCGTTATATTTTAAATATTGTGAAAAATAAAATAAACGTCTAAGTTTTTGCAGTTAGCCTTCACTCTTTGAACTGAAGAAGTTTTGTTTGTGTAGGTAAGTATGTAAATTGTAATTTTATTCAAGTAATTCTCGTTAAACTCTTCTGTATTTTCTACAAAAATTACATTGCAAATATGGACATCCTTGTCCCAGTTTTGTTGACATCCAGTTAGTCATAAGGCGAACAGCTTAGTCGAAATAATCTACTTTATGTTGGATCTGAAATTAATTTCAGTGTCCAAAAAGATATCTAATTATCTTTTTTTACAGAGTTCACGCTTAAGTAAGTTGAAGTTTATAGTTCTATTAGGCCTGCGCGAAAGTAGGTACCTATCAAACATAACAATTAATTTCAAGGATTCTATAGAAAAAAGTCCATGGAATAAATTGTAAAGCTGTAGAACTGAAAAAATACCTACCTTGTGAATAAGTAGGTACCTGATATATTTGCAGATACTAAATTCAGATTTTTTAGTACTTAACAAACAATTTAAAATAATATTTGGATCTTTATAAGAACAAATTTTTTTTTTGAATAATAAAAAACTGCTTGTCACAAAAAAAAAGTGTTTTTCGTTATCGATTAAGTAAGTTTAATGTTTTGGCCTTTTTATACAAATTGTTGCTGTTTTTACATTGATTGAACACATTAGCCACCAATTAGTAGGTATATTAAATATTATCCTTTTTCTAATTACGACCTTTTGTAGGAGTCGGTGCCACAATATTTTCCATTGAAAATATTCATTAACCCTAAAAATATCAAGGTAAAGGTGCCCTTATCAAAATGCAAGACAGCTTTGATAAAGACACAAAGTTAAATGTAGTTTTTACGTTTATACACGTCTTCTTATTATCTTTAGGTACCTACCTATCGTTTTTCATTTCACATGCCGAAAATGATAGGTACCTACTGATTCTGTTGTACATCGCACTAAACTAATTTTAATCACACTGTATCTCTTTCTTACAAATATAATTGAAAAAGGACAGAAAATATTTAGAACTGTAAAATTAGTCTACGCCTTTGTCATACGGGAAAATAGTCGTGACCTATTGCGATAGAGACTAAATTCACATTGAAATTAGGCAATTCGACTAATTTGACAGGATCAAATATCTTCTATTCCTTTTTCATGTTTTTTTATTAGAAGAAACCTAATCAGACTAAATTAGTTTAATTTGTCAACAACAGAAACGGCACCATTTTTAACCTCAACTACAAAGACTAAAACATAATCGCGGGCGACCTTGACTCATTATGTTTTTTCCTGTGCTCATCAGGTATTTAGTTTTAATTTATGTTGTCTATGACACTCAATAGTCCTTATTTATGCCATTCCATATGCACACCTGCCTAAATGATCGCTAAATACTTGGTTCCACCAAAGTTTATAGTCCACCAATGTCTCCTAGAATTATAGGTAGACGGACTCATGGGATTTTCTATAGAAGACAGTATTCATTAGTTTTTCAAGTGGTAGGTACTTGCGCCACATACATTTTTATTTAGTAACTGTACTCTTGTACAGTACTACGTAAAATTCATTATTCATTACTATAGTTTTTGCTCATGCCATGACCTTTACCGTAGACGTGCTAATTACTTATTGGGTGGAGGGCATCGTCCGGATGACTCACTCACTTGACAATTTCGGCCATTCGGCCACAAGTGTAATTAGGGTTGACAAAAAAAACAACGAGTAATTTTCAAAAAAAGAAAGATTTTTAAAACTCTTTTTTTTTGCCAATTTTTTTAAATTTATTTTATTAATTAGTTACTAGCACTTTGCTCGCGACTTCTTTGGTGTGACCCATAGGAACTGTGCGTTTTTCGGGATAACCTCCACATATTATATAATTAAATAATTATACAAAGCACTCTCTTTTTATAATATCAGTTCTAGTATAGATTCTTACACAAAGCACCAATATCCTACATAAGTACTTAAAGCACCAGTAGGTACAGTCCCACAAATATGATTTTCAATAACTGATAAATTAACTTTAGAAATATGGAATGTAAGAAATTCAGTGATTGATTTTTTTATGTTTGAGACACAAACTGTACTTACTACCTATTATATTATTTTGTATCCTTTTTTGGACCGATTTTTTTTTTGGTATCTATAAACGTAAAGGGAATTTATCATTTTGTTCGGAGCTCAGGCTAAAACGTGAACAAGTTGTTCAATTAAAAGTGTTTTTACCAAATTCTGACAACAATATTTTTGTAACCCAGTTAGTGTTGCAGGAAATTCTATGTAAAAAAAGTCGTAATAATAGGTATTTCAACCATTTACATACCACAAAGCGCGCAATCTTAATTACTTAGATATAAA
This sequence comes from Thalpophila matura, assembly GCA_948465475.1. Taxonomy (NCBI): domain Eukaryota; kingdom Metazoa; phylum Arthropoda; class Insecta; order Lepidoptera; family Noctuidae; genus Thalpophila; species Thalpophila matura. The sequence goes on from OX419191.1 coordinate 4,347,452, forward strand.
AAAAAGAACATAAATCGAAATAAATGTTAAATTGGCTTGTAAATAAATTAGTACCTATCCATCCATGTTTTATAATTAAGTATAAAAATGTCTAATCTAAATACAAAATCCTTGGCAATAAAAATTATAAATTCGGAGACTACAAATTGAATAAATTATACTTAGAATGCAGTTGTTTTTATTACTACTAATATGGAACAAAAACCAGCTCAACTAGACCATAGACTCTACTGGTTAAGTAGAATCCGGGTAAGATCAGCTAATTTATTGAGCTACTTATCCATTTCCGTGTAAAACTTGGTGGCCTGCCAACAGGATCCACTTTCCACTGTGGCATTTACTTAGTTCTAAGGCACGTTTCTTGACACTTTCATTTTTATAGCCAAGTGTTGTCGATAATAAAGTATTATTTTTATATTATTTGGTATTATTTTTCGATGGATATAAATACAATGCAATTTAAATAGATTTTTTTTCTGTTTTTTTTTTCTAATATTTTAAGTTTATGCCAGAAGCTGTACTTAAATAATCCGTGGTAACGGGGTTATATGTATATACCATTTACATTTTTGATCACTAATATTACAAAAATTCATAAACGGTAGTCATTTTGCGAAGTTGGCATTTTGTGAATATACCGTGAATATTTACCTACCGATTCTTGACAAAGTGTGACATGGAATTAGAATTATATGTAAACAGTGTTTCAATCTAGAAAGTATTTTTTTTACATGGGAGGTAGCAGTGCTATGGTAAAAAAAAATCCAGCTTACAGTGCAATGATAAAATAAACGGAAGTGTCAGAAAACATTATGTTATTCTATTTTTTTAATATGAGTACATTAGGTAGTTACATACGTCGCGCATCACACGCTTTTTTGTTATGGTACTTTGAATCATGAATGGCACATAATTAGTTATCTGGGCATTCAGCTCAACAGTTATAAAGACGACATTTTTATCGCATTCTTTGTTTATAAGAGCACTCTAGGTTGATTCTATTTTGTTATATGCAAAGAGACTGCTCTGATACTTTTTCAAAATGTTAAGATTTATCTATTATTTGCCTTGATAAACCAAAACTCAAGCGGTTACGCCACGATATTCCTCAACATAAAACGAAAGTAAGTGCTTATAACCAATGATTACCATAAACAGCCTTTACATAACCGGCACATCCTGAACAGGTAGCAGCCCTAATCTAATAACACATTCTACATTGCGCCCGCGATCAATGATCGGCTCCAATGATCGGCTGGCGTGACGCGCATGCGTAACAACGACTGCGGCGACCTTACGTACAACTGTGTCATGCAACGGTCGGCTTAAAATCTGTGGAAAAGTATATAAACAAAGGATTTAAGGACTATTTGTATACCAGAAATATTTGTCAGCACTCCGGAATGCGGTATGCTGTTGTACAACCCACTGTGGTTATTTTTAATCACACGTCTATATCTCTTTCTTGAAAATTTCATTGAAAAAGGGCAGAAAAAAAAACACTAAGAACTGTCGAATTAGTCTATAATTTACTAGAAAATAATGTAATTGCGAGCTAAAGCGGTCGGAACTAAGTACACAGTGGCCTAATTTGACATGACTATGTATCTTCTAACTTTTTCTCATGTATTTTGCTAGAAACAGAATTAATTTAGTTTGTAAACAAGAAAATTGGCTTCAATGATTCTCTAATTGAAAACTCATATCTAAATTGATTACCGTAAGATCAATCCACGGAAGAGAGTTTATTAATCTCCCGTCTTCGATTGTTTTCTAATACAAAAACTCAAAGAAACAATCGAAGACGGGAGACTAAACTTTCTTCAGTGGTTTAAACTACGATTGATCTTACGGCCATAAAATGACTGCTTTTTGAAAGTAACCGTTTGATAAAAAAGACAGGTCCCAAAAGGGCACACTCTTCACCGATTCCTATCTAAAAATCTTCCCAGAGTATTACTTGTTAACCAGTTTACGAATTAGCGATGTCGTGTAGATAACCAATGATCTTTCTCATGTCATGCTATGGTTATGCAAGCGATGCTATGGCTTTAGCCGCAAATTGCGGGCCTAAGTGACATTTTCCATGTCGTAAAAAGAGAAACTTTTCATACAATAGTAGTTCAAATACAAGGTGGGATATCCGCAACATGGATCTAAGCGAGTGTCGCTTGTGTGACTTCGCCTTCACACGTGGTTGTTTAGATTTGATGTCTGATGTCAATTGTCACGTTTCGTTATTTGTAGGGCAAGAAACGGAGCGCGGTGTCGCGAAACACGGTGTTTACTCCGATGTGCCGATTTCACTTTGCGGAAATTGGTAGGCGGCACCTGTAGTGGCATATTGTATTCATAATACTCAATAGTTATAATAGTTAATATTTTTATTCAGTGTACTTCTTATTAATGCTGGAACGCATATATCTCCCCTCTTGGAGGTGGGCGCTAATAGCTGCGACACAGTTTATAAACTAATGTAGCTGTTAACGTACACAACATTTTGTAAATTTGTTTATGTTCCAATAAAATATTTGATTTGATTTGATTTGATAATGAGCCGTTGTTTGATTTGGAATTTGGCACTTTCTTGTCAACTATTCTGACAATCCGGTTTCAGTCATAGTACTTGTTCACTAATAAAATGGCGGAATGTGTCGTAGCTCTTAAAAAATATTGTATCATTTTATACCACATTTTATGCAAATAAATATTCTATTCTATTCATTTACTTAATGTGTGGCCTTTAAATCTCCAGCGTCTAGCAGACTATTTTTACAACTCATGTCTATAAAATTAAGGAAATAATAAATCAACATTTTAGTTTACAAACCGCAAGGATGTTTCGGTACTTAAGTTATGTGCACTTTGTGAGTCTTAGCCACTGATTACATGTTTGAGATAATGTAATATAATTACAAGTAGAAATGGCGCAAGTCATCTTTTTAAGTTTTCAAGATACGCCCTTTTTGTTTATTAAGGTAGATTAGTAGGTACATTTTATATTTTTTTTAAATTTACATCGACTTGTCTGTGAAGGGTCTAATGAAAAAACCTTGGATCGATGAATTTATCATTAATCTAAGGATAAAACAAAAGACAAACAGGACCTTGGAAATATCGATATTCGCTGATCAGATAGTTGCGTAGGAAATAAGAGACAAAATTGAACTCCAAAAAACTAGCAGGTCATATATATTATTTAGATGCTCATTTATCGGACCAAAAGGAAAAAATCACACTAATATTATAAATGAGAAAGTTTGTGCGTGTGTATGTATGTTTGTTACTTCTTCACGCTGAAACGGCTGGACGGATTTGGATGGAATTTGGCAAAGCGGTAGTCTGAGACTTGAAAAACACATAAGTTATTTTTTATACATTTTCACGCAGACGAAGTCGCGGGGAACAGCTAGTTACTTAAATATAACCTTAGGAGTATAAAAACTTATAACTCTAGCTAACAGACTAGCAATGTACCAAGGTATATCAAGAATCTAGGTATGGATTATACCATTCTTAAGAGAAAAATACACGATAATGACACATCGAACGGCGCGTACGTGTTCCACGCGCGCCTCAAAGAGATGTCAGCATCAAAGAGGGGGCCCACTAGGGCCCAAGCCTGCCGGGAAAGCGGGATTGTCAGGAAGGCATACCGCTGACCCGGACAAAAGGGCTAAGGAAGGAACACGGGTGGGTTTTAGTTAGTAAGAGTCTGACACTCCCTTCCGCTCCGCCCAGAGCGGGAGGGGTCATTTGATGATTTCACATCCTCAAAAAAAAAAAAAAAAAAGGGATATCATGTCGGCAATGTTAATTAATGGATACGACTCAGGAAGCTGTTTAACTTTAATCAAAATTATTGTAATCGCCTGAAGACGAGCACTTTTTGCTTAAGTTTTTATTTGAGTCTTAGTAAAATAATTCTAAGTTCAAGGTACTACTTACATAAATAAATATGAGAAGATCAAAATACTATATTACACACATCAAAAGTGTCTAGGGATCAAGCATTTTTATGCGGATTTCTTGAGATTGAGATGTGGCTTTGTAATAAATTTATGATTTTATAAATTTATATGGATCCTTTTTGGTGCATTTCATAATTTGAATCAGGAACTCTCAATCAAATTCGAGTAAAAGATGAAAATAAGCTGTCAATATTTTCCCTATAAAAACATACAACGCATTGAAGACATTATTAGTGCTACTGTTTCCCTACTACTGATTAAAACCAACGTTATTATGGAGCGGCGACGTCATTTAAGCAGGGAAGAAATGCTCAGAGCCGTGGGAATGATAGAAGCTGGTTCCCGGCAACGTACTGTAGCTTTAGCTCTGAATACAAGTCAGAGTGTTATCAGTCGACTTTGGACACGTTACCGAAGCACTGGTACCGTGGCTGAGCGCCATGGAGGACGGTATCGCTGCACCACACGGAGACAAGACCGATACATTCAAATCTTAACTCGAAGAGCTCCAACAATAACCGCCATGATGTTAGCCGTGAGGCTTCATCACTCTTCAGGGAACTTAATTAGCGACCAAACAGTCAGAAACCGCTTGCATGAAGTGAACCTTCATTCCCGAAGACCGCTACGGGTACCACCTATAGCAATGCACAATCGTAGGATTCGATATCAATGGGCTCTTGAACACAGAAATTGGGCAGAAGAACAATGGCGTTTCGTGTGCTTTTCTGATGAGTCTCGTTTTGGTATGAGACCGGATACAAGACGTATACGACACTGGAGAACCCCTGGACGCCAACAGCGATTAAAATCCTGCCAGAAAGTCCATCCTTATAGTGGTGGAACCATCATGGTATGGGCGGGTATTTGGATCGGCGGAAGAACTCAGTTGATTTGGATCAGAGGCAACCTCAACGCTCAAATTTATGCTGAGACGATTGTATCAGACGTCATCGTTCCTCTACAAGTGCAAATCGGTCCCTTATTTCAGTTAATGCATGATAATGCACGACCGCACACCGCAAGAGTTGTAAGACAGACTCTCGCCGCAGCTAACATCAATGTCCTGCCCTGGCCTGCTCAGTCGCCAGACTTGAACCCGATTGAGCATGCATGGAATATGCTACAGAGAAGAGCTCTGCCGAATATGGAGGGTATCCAGTCGCAAGAAGACCTTTTTTTGTTGTTGCAACGAACATGGGCGGCCATTCCACAGCGTGATTTGGATGAACTCATTTTGAGTATGCCAAACCGATGTTCTTGTGTTGTTAGTGTTCGCGGTAGAAACACGGATTATTAATTGTTTAAGTTACCCAATAAAATTTTAAAGAAAACTGTTATTTCAGTCTTTTTTTCGAACTTTAATGTTAGTGGTTCAAATGTCAAAAATCCCTTTATTAGGAAAATGGCAAATTTCTTTATTAATGCAAAGGTGACTTGGTTTATCGTTACTGTGACAAACGAAAACACTTTATTTGATGAATCCTTAAAGAAAATTTTAATTAATATCAATCAGGAGAAAAGTTATTGCAAAAATATATGTTGATCCCTAGATACTTTTGATGTGTGTATATCGGGAAATGCCGGAAAAAAACCCTATAGGTAATAAACACATCTTGATAATTGATTCAAATTTAATCATTCTCATTTAATAAATAAAACTTAATTCGACGTTATGTATCAACGGAAAAACACACAATTATTAGTCAATTATCTTCGTAAGTTCAAAACTATATATAATTCGCAAAAAAACATCGCATAAAAAGGTTGGACAAATTTTAATGGTCGGGGTTTACAGAATAATACTGATTTAAAAAAATCTTGAGAAACCCAATTTTATTTTTATTGATGGCTCACTTTTTTGGTGTCATTATATTTACCTATTTACTTACCTATTTATTTTAAACAACTAAATGCTTCAATAAATTACCATTATTATCTACCCGTAGCTAAATGTTTATGGCGATCCCATGCGGGTGAGATTGCCATGATTTTTTACAAAGCATTTAATTTTATCTACGCTAATAACAGGTTACACCTACGTTTGCAGTTATTTTATCTTACATAATAAACGTTCATATAAAACCGTAAATGTGTCAAAAATATATTAAGCAATTATTTCCGAATCTTAATGTTAATTTTAACAAAAACATAAAATTATTCGGTAATTAGTCAGTAGAGGTAGAATGATTTATTCGCTTAATAAAGAACTCGTGTTTCTTGTGTACCTATTAATTAAAATAACTATCCAATTTAATTTACTAGACTCTAGAGAATTATGTTTTAACATGAACTAGCTAGGTAACTACTAGCGGCACCAGTTATGATCACAAACGTCACCATCGGAACTAATCAGGGTCCGTGGTAACCATGACTTTATTTCGAGCTTTTCTTAGCAAGCAGCGCCCTCAGTCGCGCGCAGACTTATCTAGCTGGTTTTTCGGTCTCTTTGGCGGAATGAAGAAGACGGGGAGCGCCGAGGCAGCACGCGATTGGTTCGTCAGTCAATGCTCGTCGTCTATTGGATTATTCTCTATTACGTATAAATGCATGAATAAGCAGTGATAGCCTAGTGGTTTAACCAAGTGCCTCCCACGGCGAATGGTTCGAGTTCGATCCCGAGGCACGCACCGCTGACTTTTCGAAGTCATGTGCGTAATAAAAATTAATTATCACTTGCTTTAACGGTGAAGGAAAACATCGTGAGGAAACCGGCATGTCCTAGAACCAAAAATTCGAAAACATGTGACGTCCACCAACCCGCACTGGGCCCGCGTAGTGGACTACGGCCCACTCCCTCTCACAGAGGAGGCTTGTGTCCCAGTAGTGGGAACATAATAGGCCGATTATGCTTATGCTATTACGTATTGTCAACTGTCTATTGGGCCAAAAATATGTGATCATCTTTCCTGCTGGATACTATACCTACTTGCCTACTAATTTTGATTAGACCAGTAGACATAGGTGTATTGTCAGTTGCAGAAAAGGTCATTAAGTTTTAAAGGAGACTTTAACCATACAATTTCTACGCCCCCATAACAAGTCAGTTTCTTACAAACGTGACGTTTCACTAAAAGTTGTTTTTGTTTTTAAATTTGGAACATCCTTGCTATTGCCATGTCTGGCACGTACCTACGTACCTACCTAATATATTATGTTACACGCGAATACAAAATACCGGTTTTACATTATTTTTCTCGTTTAAAATCCACAAATAGATACTGCTGAAGATATTTTTAGACGGTTTTTAATTTTATAATCAGTTGTTCGATGACGTCTTTGGTGCTATAATTTTTGTTAGTTACGATTCCAATTTTAGTTTTTTTTTATGTAGGTACACGGTGCTTATCGCTGTGTTAAATCAAGGTCGATTGCAAAATATTTTAGAACTTTTTAACATGGCCTAAGCCCGGTCAACAACATTGCAAAAAACTGGTACCTATCATTAAAATCAAGAGAACTTACTTTAGAATAACTTGATATTAATCTGTCTATACTATAATATTATAAAGTTGAAGAGTTTGTTTGTTTGAACGTGCTAAGCTCTGGAACTACCAGTCGGATCCGAAAAATTATTTTTGTATATGATAGCCAGATTCATGAGAAATAGTATAGGCTATTTTATATCACGCTACGACCCTCAGGAGCCGAGCAACGGGGGTGAAACCGCGAGGCACAGCTTATAAAATTAATATCGCAATCCCAACACTATGTGTGTATGTATCTTTATTTGTCAACGTTTCACAATATTCATATAACTAAACAAAGCCCCACAAAACTGTTTTCACAGTTTATTTGAATTACTTTTTTCGCTTTTCGGAATGTAAAACGATTGTGAGGCCTTTTAAACCGCCTTAATAACTATTTCATAGACTATCTGTTCGTACCAATTCAACATGTTTGTAACATTCGCTATGCACTATGGCCAGTACCATGCCTACAAAAGTTGCGAAATAATTATATTTGTTACGAAAACTACCTAAAGCAACAAAAACTGAATAAAAATCAACAGTGCCCTTAATTATAATTGTCTAATAAAAGTAAACCATTGTATGAATGAGTCGTAGTCACGAATCCAACTATAAATCTAATTTTGTTTATTTTTAAACAATGGGTACGCCTTTCCCAACGCAATATCTTTTGACTATTTTTCTCGCATTCGGCACCTCTCTCGCTCGCACAGAACCATATATTTTAAGAATGTTAAATGAAAAGATGCATTTTTTAAAAATGTAATTCGCGAACTACAAAATTATATGAATTATAATATTATAAACTCAAAAAATATTAAAAACACATGAGATAAACAAACCTCAGAAACAGATCATAATTGTTTTTATTATTAATTAACCGACTTCAAAAAAGGAGGTTCTGTATTCGTCCCGTATGTATGTATGTATGTATGTAAGTATGTATGTATGTATGTTTGTATGTGCGCGATTTTCTCAAAAACTACTGATTCGATTTGGATGGGGTTTTCACTAACGTAATCTACATACTTTCAGGAAGGTTTTAGTATATAATACATTATGTAATCATTCCTATGTACAAAGTTATATGCATAAATGTACACACTCCGTAGAAGATTTACTGTTGAACGAATTCGTGAAAGTAATCTAACACGGGATAAAGAACTAAAAAGGGAAAAATAAAAAACTTTTTAAAAAAAAATAACCGACTTCAAAAATCCACTACAAAGAAAATAATAATTTTGGTTTCGGAAGTCGGTGGCAAAAAAAAGCAAACAAAAACCAAAGCCACCGACTTCCGAAACCAAAATTATTATTTTCTTTGTAGTGGATTTTTGAAGTCGGTTATTTTTTGTTAAAAAGTTTTTTTTAAGTTTGTTTATTAGATATCACAGTAGAAATGTGTTTTAATTATTTACCTGTATAATTAATATTATTTTGTAGTTCACTAACAGATTACATTTTTCAAAAATGCATCTTTTCATTCAACATTCTTAAAAATGGTTCAGTGCGAGCGAGATTGGAGACAAAATTCCGAGAGCGCCCTTAAGTACATTCAGGTACTTTATGAATGTAAGAAGAAGCAAGTTGCATCTACAGAAATGGCAATCCACAAATCTAATAAACTTTCATTTATTAATTAATATTATTACTTGACTCGATCTTTAACTGACCAACATCTAGATGCTGATCCTGCTTTGGTACTAGTATAGTATTATGTCTTTCAGGCTCATTTGCATGTTAAATTATTTTGTGAAGCAAACAAAGTGTAACCCTTAAAATACGTTTCTGAAACTGAAACATATCTTAATCTCCGACAAACGTTTCTCTGCCAAATGTTTCAACTATAAGTACGAACGTTTCGCCGACATAACGATTCATACATGAGTTAAAACCATTTTCTCTGTGGGTAAAACTTGTACCACAGATAATATAATACTATACGTACAGATGCCTCATCTCATACAAAGAAATGTGACCGATTTAGCGCTGGCTATCTTCGGGCTATACATTTTTCCGTGCTTAAAGGATTTTTCAAATTTGAACAAATCTTTTTCATGATGTATTTTTTCATGTTCTTAATTTTACACAAACTTCAATAACAAATCGATACATATAACGCCATCTATTATGAGTTATTTCAACAAATGTTTCTTAGTTCCTGATGAGACCCCGTGCTTGTACTTAACGTGTAATTGCGCACTTCTAGTTTCGAACTTTAGTCACAGTGCAATGCAAATAGACATGATGATACTGATCGCGCCATCAAGTCTTCCGTCATACAAACATGTTGTTTCGCAGGATCCGTAATTTTCTACGAGTGTGTCTAATCGCTAATTCCGTGTGTACATTAGGTTTAGTTTTATGTCTTAGCAAAAAGTTATATAGGAACGCACGGCTACAGATCAAGCTATACATTTCCAGTATAAGCTAATCTCGCATTATATAGGATTTCCTTACAGTGAGAGGTCAGTGTAAACTGGAAATGTATAGCTTGATGTGTAGCCGTGTGTACTTCACAATATTGTGGGTACTGAGTTCCCAAAGTCCTGCGCTTCGCTCAATGATCCTACGAAAGGACATTCTCTACTTCAAAGAGATTCTTGTTGTAGATAGGTAACTACACGATACCTGGTATTTTTAGAGCAATCCCTACGATACTAGTGTTGCATCCTTGATACACACAAATACTTGAATGCCTTACAAAAATATACGAGTGCTAGAATCTATGTCACAAGAAAATTTGTCGGCTTATTGATAGGTGCCGCAATTTGTTCATACATTCCGCCAATACGACGACGGGTTAATCCATTAAGAATGCTCCAAAAGAAAATTCTGTGACTTTTAATATAGAGTTAGTACAAATGATTGTTTTTATATATTTTCTCTTCTTATTAATAATGATTATCTACCTACCTACTATGCAAACAGTTCTAATAAATCATCTTAACATTTTTCATTTTTAATTTTCCAAGCATTTTTCTAACGGTATTTCACATGCTTATCGGTTCTTTCAAAGAATATTAGTTTTAACAGCCTCTTTAATTAAATTATCGTTATCGACAAAAAAAGATAATTATTCTTGCGTCATCTTGTTCACAAAGCCTAGGCAAGCGACAGAGATACCAGTAATTAAATCTAGAATGTTTTCCAGCGCTACACACCTGTGACTATTTATATCGTATCCAGCAAATTACCATACACATACCATCAGATCGCAATATCGGAAGTCTATCATTAACTTATCAGGTGGTCTGAACGAGTATGATGGACAATGGACATTATTTTTTTAAAAACATAACACAATGAAATTTCCTGTGCCTTGTGCGCAAAATTATCTATTCAATAAAAACAACGCATATTTTTTTAATTATTCTTTGGTTACCCATTAACATACTTAAAAAAAAACTTTATACTTAATTTAATGTTTTAAATACACATTAATTAGCGCTTGGACTTCCTATTATTAGATATGCTTTAGACTTTTAAATTGTCTATTAATCTAGTTTTTCTTGTCTGTTGGGTTTGCGAATAAAATAAACTTCTACTGCTTAAAAAAATTGTGTTTGTTTAAATTATCCTAGTTTCATCATAAAAATATTCTTCTTTCTTTTAAAAGAGACGGTAATTTAAATTGTTTATCAAGACAATAATATATGTTTTGCTATAAAATAATAATAAAATGAAAACGAAACTGTAAAACCCGTCTTTTAGCTTTGACGGTCGGTTGCAGAAAGATAATTAAATTTTAAAGGAGGCATTAACCATACAATTTCTCTCGTTAAAGTCTCCTTTAAAACTTAATGACCTTTTCTGCTACTCAGCGTGAATCATGTGACAGATGAGATGCTACTCAAATATTTCATTATTTATACCATTTAAACCATTTCCACTATCGAGTTTCATGTTTATATATCAGCCTAGACTAGAGCATTCACCAGCTAAAACAGATTTTAATTGAAATAAAATTATAACTTAATTACAGCCTGAAGTTAAAAAACCTTGAAATGCAAATCATACAGAGCACAATACATTCGATCAGCCCGACAAGAGTCTGAGATAGATACCTACAGAAAGTATCTAAGTCACCGTAATATATTTATAATATTGGTGAAAGGAAACGAAGTAATAGGGTCTCGGCCGCAAAGTACCGGCACTAAAAGGGCTCGCCTTTGATAGTACCTACTAGTATATTATAACCGTTAAATACTGAGAGACTATTGAGAAAATTGCACATTTACCGCAAAGAGGTCGCAATAGAGAGAAATGTTGCTGCATCGTCTAAGAATGTTGAGTTTTACAGTCCTTTTCAGAGTGGGGGTTAAAAGAAAAGAAGTACCTACCTATCTTTTGAAAAATGTTTCGGAAAAATTTATCAAAATAGACAAACAGATTCACCAAAATGAATGCAAATTAGGCGCCGACACTCAGCTTGTTGAATCAACCCACAACATTCCATACATAAACAATACTATAATACTTACCTCTAATTTATGCGAAATTCTCGCAATTTCATAAATTTATATAGGTAGGTAGATACTGATTCTAATATATGCGTTTACGACGATACACACCTGCAGGTGTAGGATATTTATTTATGCACATATTGCTATAAAAACATCGAAATTATCGAGGATAATACAAAGTATCTTCACACATTAACATAATTATTTACAAGTATATGGTTTCTTTGTTTACTTCAAGCTCAGATCATAGAAACAAGGAGATATGCCATCATAGCAAATTAGTACGGGAACAACTGATGCCACTTTTAGTACATTTTTCGACACAATTACGTGCATAATTAAGCGCTCCTTGTGAATAAAAAGATCTCCCACGCATTGAACATTCCGCACACCCTCAATCTAACACTGTTAATCGTCACTCAACACTAACACTAAACTAAAACACTGTATTTATACCATCGATCGTGTTCGGTTCGTCGCCAGCGCGTACGTTTTTAAAATGAGCAATTTGCTCAAGATCAGGCATCAAGCTCGATAGCGCCTTGGCACATCTCCTTGTTTCTATGATCTGAGACTTCAAGCTACTCATAGGGTGACGCTCCATTGAAGCAGACCGTCTCTTCTGCACCGACACGCTGCGTGATATCACCGCGAGAATTGCCAATTTGTTTGCGAACGTTTAAGAGAGAATCTCTCCGTGACATTCTTCCTCAAACGTTTGCAAACAAATTGCAGAATAAACAGAAAAATAGGAGCGAAACGCAGCGGAGCTGTGTGAAAAATCCCTTTATTTTGACGGCCAGAGAAGAGCCAAATTTTCTAACAGCTCCGCTTCGCTCCTCTCCTCTTCAATGGTGTATTACCCCACATAGCATGTAGACTTTTTAACCTCTGTAGAAATTGCGCTGTGCTTACTAATATTATTACAAGCAAGTTGCGCTTTTGACTTTAATGTTAAGCACGTTTGAAAGCTCACAAACTTTCTGATCATAACTCAGCAGCTTCAAAATACGACAATGATATTCATATGCGTAAAACGCAGATATAATTTTATTATGCTGCGTTGTTGGGACTTCAGTAACTTTCTTAGCAAAAAATCCAAAGGTATTGCATGCCTGCAAGCTTTCAAATGAACAACGACGTTAATGACCATTGTCATTGTGGTCGTGATGGATAGGTGTATGGAAAACGTTCAAAAAATAGAGCCTGCTGCTCAAACGTCAACTAGCATCTTTATGCGTGGTATACCTAGAAACTTGGTGGTATGATCGAGCTAGGGCGAGTAAGAGTGGGCGGTGCCCACCCTACAAAACTAATTATTCACCCTAGAAAAATCGACAGTACCTATTGAAGAAATACTATAGGTACCAGTAGCGAAGGGTCAGTTTTTGTAGAAGGTAAGCGAAGCTACAGATACTTACCTGGCCAGGAAACCTAATTAATAAAAGTAGGCAATACTGCCAGTGCATGCAATTTTCAAAGGGAAGCCGGTAGAAATCGTATTGTAGGGCCCCTTCACCGCTGATAGGTACTGTTTTCATTTATTTTACAGGATACCTGCTCCCGTAGGATAAATCCTTAGCCACGCCAATGCCTGGCGAATAAAACTTCTTCATGGTAGCATTGGTAGCGGTGGTATAACCTCCTCCTGGTACAGATGTATGGGTCGCGTTAGTCAGAATAAATTATGGCGAGGGCCGCAGAAGCCAGTTATATTTATAACAAAATTATATCCAGTTAGAATTACCTTTTCGTGTCTGTTCTTAATCTTATCTTATTACTTTAAGTGAGCAATTTGACATATAATATACATATAATAAGGTGTGTTCTTGTTTTCTCGGAAACGGATCTTACGATTTGTATTTAGATAATGTTTTACTTTCCATATTTATTTAGATAGGTGTACTCCTTGAGAAAATCCCAAGCGAAGCTTTGTCGCCCAGGTACATACATATTATCTAAGTGTACCTATGTATGTATGTAGGTATTGTGTAGTTGTTATTTAGAAATAGGTGTAACATTAGCGCATATTTTGAATAAATACATTGAAATTAAACAAATTAAATGTAGTAAGATTTCCTATTTTATCTTGTGATATATTTTGATAGGTATACTTACACTTTCGATAATCCAGGATTAAAAAGCTTAAAGATTCGAGTGTCTTTCGGCCATCGATTTTAGCGAATCTTTCGCCACTGAAGCATGCGCATTATGCGTAAAAAGTCAAAGATGCGTAAGCGCATTATGATGGGCGTATGTTGGGTAATTTACATATTTCTCTATTACTAATCAGTATTTATTAATATCAGTAATAATTAACAGCGGAAACTTTATACGTCCACACTTATAGCGTTCTGTAGTAGGTGATAAGACCTATATAATAAAAGTACTTAAATAATGGTACCTACATAATATTCTATGATACAATCTCCCCTTCACTATTGGCGCGACTCCGTCCATCGCGTCCGTCTTTTATATATATGTATTTACAAGGCATGGGACAGGAATTTCATAAATATAAATTCCTGTCCCATGCCCTGTATAAATATATAAAAGACGGCGATGGACGGAGTCGCGGACAATGGCTAGTAATATTATTACTAACCATTGTCCGCGACTCCGTCCATCGTGTGGGAATTTAGAAAAAAAATATTCCTAGTCTACATCCTAAAGGGAACTTCTGTGCAAAATTTCAGCTTTCTAGGTGCAAGGGTTTAGGCTAGGCGTTGAAGAGTCAGTCGGTGAGTGAGATTTTTAGTCAAACATTAATTGGGACACTAGGCTATTTAAGGGCCTAACTATGGACTCTGAGACTCACCGGAGGACTTTCTATGCCTGGGTCACTAACTGAGGCCTATTTAGGGCCCTAACTGGGGACTTTCTGGAACAGACAAGAGGATTTCTTATACCTGGGACACTAACTGAGGCCTATTTAGAGCCATAACTGGGGGCTCTTTAGAACTCACCGGAGGACTTTCTATGCCTGGGACACTAACTGAGGCCTATTTAGGGCCCTAACTGGGGACTATCTGGAACTCACCAGAGGACTTTCTATGCCTGGGACACTAACTGAGGCCTATTTAGGGCCCTAACTGGGGACTCTCTAGAACTCACCGGAGGACTTTCTATGACTGGGACACTAACTAAGGCATATTTGTGTCGTTAGATTTCAAATTGAATTAAGTCCAAAATGATTTAATTCATAAAAAGCGTTTTTTTTTCTGTTCGAGTAAGGCTTTTTATTATCTCATTCTCAGGATGGTGTGACTATCAAAAATAGGATTCTCTATCATCCTTTCTATCATTGTTTCTATGAAATGTTTATAGATTACGAGAAAAACGAATTTCTAATTTGGTTTTAGGTTTATTTTGTCAAAATGAACCAAGTCCTTCGGACTTAGCTTCGTTTGATCTAACAGAATACTGGACTTAGTGCAGTTTGAATCAGTCGTGGCGACAATCAACACACAACTGGGCGCCATTTTGAACGATCGCGTCGCTCTGATTGGCTCAATGCGACTTGCTGCGTTTTGATATAACATGTCAAATGGACTTGGTTCAATTTGAAAAAAGAGGTGTATTTTAAACTTATTTTGCTTGAAAACTACAGGGACTTGGTTCAATTCGGTAAAATATTTTGAAAGATACTTCCCCTGCCTTTTAAATAAGAATAAAAGCTAACTTTATGTCAAAAGTGGACTTGATGCATTTTGAAATCTAACGACACATTTAGAGCCCTAACTGGGGACTCTCTAGAACTCACCGGAGGACTTTCTATGACTGGGACACTAACTGAGGCATATTTAGAGCCCTAACTGGGGACTCTCTAGAAGTAACCGGAGGACTTTGTATGACTGGGACACTAACTGAGACCTATTTAGGGCCCTAACTGGGGACTGACTCTCTAGAACTCACCGTAGGTCTATGCCTGGGACACTAACTGAGACCTATTTACGGCCCTAACTGGGGACTCTTAGGAACTCACTGGAGGACTTTCTACGTCTTTGCAAATACTTATTTATTTTGAAAAAAGGACTAATATTGATCTTACGACATAAAACCAGTTGGTAGTTCCGCACGTGCGAAATTTAAAGTGCTGTGACTGTTTAAAGTAAAACTTTCACTGTTATCTCGCAGAAAAGTGACAGTGTAGGTACTGTGGTCAGGTTACGTAATGAAATTGTGGTGAATGTCAGAAGTAAAGGCACATGAACCAGTGAAATAATAAAATACACCCTAATACCCAAGATGGTAGTCTTTGAATCCAACGAAACATTGAATTAATTTATGATTGAACTTATATTCATCAGTATGGGCGCAAGCGCGACTGAGACTTACGTAAACATAACTGACAAAATGTGGGTGCAATCAGACGCAGCCCGAGGGGGTGGGGGTTCGTGGTGGTCATGACCCCCCCCCAAAATCATACAAAAATGCGCCAAACACGGTAATTCACGGTATAGCACGCGGGCATTAATCGATTATGACCCCCCCCCCCAAAGTTTTCAGCCAGCGGTATGACCTCCCCAAAATCGTCGGCTGCGACCGCGCCTGCATGCAAGTACTATACACGTCTGTCTAACCTTTCAGAGAATACAAGCGTGATGTTATGTATGTATGTATTATCATATCAGCCAAAAGAAATCCTCCAAGAATTGTCACAACAACTCGACGACCTTCGCTAGGTCATCGAACTACATACCTTGTGTGGTCTTTATTATAGAACTTTTATTAGTTAAGGCGAAGTGGTATCCAAAGAGCGATTTGTGTGGACCAAGGTCATTGCACATCTTATTTAAATTAAAAGAACTTATAAAATGTATTACGAGACCATGTCGCCGTTCTATCCAACTGATTTGCTTGATTTTTTTTTATTGATGTACAGGTTTGTCATCAAGCATTGAAATGCTGCGGAACAGCACAGGTCTTCTAGTTATTTATTAAACTTATTTCTTTTAAAAATGAAATAAACTCACTTACAGTAAATAAAACCATAATTCACTAAAGAAAATTCCATTGAAACATCTCTAGTAACAAATGAATAAAACTGATAATATTTCCCTCGCGACTAAACTCCGTGATTTTTTTTCTATCGACTCAAGTTTAGTCAATCGGCTTTCGGACACCGTAACTTACTAACTGGTAGCATTACCAATTAAAAAAAGTTGGATTCGTTGTTTCACATAAATGCTTAAAATTATCTCCGGTGTAGTACAATTTCTTGATGATATACAAACAAATACTTTCCGAAGAATAAATTAGTAGAGGTAGACGCCTCTAAAAACGGTAAAATTTTAGTGTACCTTAATCAAAAATTTTCATAATGATAAACAAACAAACACTGCGACGAATAAATTAGTAGAAGTAGACGCCTCTAAAAACGGTAGAATTTTAGTGTTGAAAAACCGTTAGTGGTGACATATGCTATTGAAGAAAAGTAGATTATGTTTAGATAGTAACCTTCCCACGCGCATTGCTAAAGCCAATAGAAATGGATTACTTACAAGATACTTGTCGCCGATGAACTAGTTACCCGATACTTATGCTCCACTTCATATTCATTCTAAGTATTCTGGTACTTGAATTATGGATTTGTGTCGGTACAATGTGCCGATGCAATTCTTTTAGACAGTTGCTTTGCATAAATTGCTGGATGACTGGCTGAACGAGGGACAGATTGAAGGAATTTAGTACTCGATGCTAGTTCGATAAACTACGGGACCAGCCCAGAAACCACGAAAAAAAATCGTCTGGCTCCACACGATCGTCTAACAGTCCCTGTTCGTCCAACCTTCCACGTGTGGAGAGATAGTTCGTGCATGTTTGACGGTGTTGGACAGTCTTTTTGTATCGATAGTGAGTTGGGACAGATTGGAGTCATGTGGGAGTGTTGGACTGTTGGACGATCGTGTGGAGCCGGCATTACATTTTGTCGAGTGATATGGATATTTTTGCATGGGCAGTTGTTTTTTTTTTTGTGATTTCATGGTTGGTCCCGTAGTTTATTGAACTTGTATCGAATACTGAATACCCTTCTTCAATATATTCCTCGTTCAACCTGTCACTCAATTTAATGATAAGTATAATAATTCGCAGATTTATGATAGGCCTCCTTTTTTTTTTTTTTTTTTGAGGATGGGAAATCATCAAATGGCCCCTCCCGCTCTGGGTGGAGCGGAAGGGAGTGTCAGACTCTTACTGCCCTTTCGGACAATCTCGCTTTCCCGGCAGGCTTGGGCCCTAGTGGGCCCCCTCTTCGATGCTGACATCTCTTTGAGGCGCGCGTGCCACACGCGCCGTTCGGCACGGGCCTGGTCCTGATCGGACGGTGATAATTATAATAATTCGCAGATTGATAGGCCTCCTGCGGCCGCCGCAAAAAATAGAATTCTAATTGTGTCTTATTTTATTGCATTGATGCCTTAAAATAAAGAAACCGATAGAGTATTTTTTAATTGGTTGTTGGATTATTATACACACATCAAAAGTGTCTAGGGATCAAGCATTTTTATGCGGATTTCTTGAGATTGAGATGTGGCTTTGTAATAAATTTATGATTTTATAAATTTATATGGATCCTTTTTGGTGCATTTCATAATTTGAATCAGGAACTCTCAATCAAATTCGAGTAAAAGATGAAAATAAGCTGTCAATATTTTCCCTATAAAAACATACAACGCATTGAAGACATTATTAGTGCTACTGTTTCCCTACTACTGATTAAAACCAACGTTATTATGGAGCGGCGACGTCATTTAAGCAGGGAAGAAATGCTCAGAGCCGTGGGAATGATAGAAGCTGGTTCCCGGCAACGTACTGTAGCTTTAGCTCTGAATACAAGTCAGAGTGTTATCAGTCGACTTTGGACACGTTACCTTGTACCATAGGTAGGTCTGTACTTGTAAGAATTAGTAAAAATATAAGTAGATAGCACATATTTTTAGCTATGTTCACG
Organism: Thalpophila matura; assembly: GCA_948465475.1. Classification (NCBI taxonomy): domain Eukaryota; kingdom Metazoa; phylum Arthropoda; class Insecta; order Lepidoptera; family Noctuidae; genus Thalpophila; species Thalpophila matura. Next base: position 4,366,314 of record OX419191.1, read on the forward strand.
TAAACGCGCAATGACACCACAGTCTATAATTTCTTTATACTGTGATGACACGCTACACAAATGAAACCACATTTTTTACAATCTCCACTGTTTTTATAAGACATAACTTGGTCACTTTTAGAACAGATTGAACTAAAAATAATTATGAAGACAAACCACCTGCAACAAAATTATGTGTATAGTTCAACAGCTTTGAAAACAGAAACAGAGCGCTTACCTACCCGCTTTTTTATTTTAATAATTTAGTGTAGTTTTTTGGAAATCTTCCGTTGCAGGTACATAATTTTGTAGGTTTTTTTTGCTTTTTGTGTTTTAGTCATCTGTTGTGTCCAGACTCAGAGGCGTAGCGTAAAAGTGATCATCTGTGGTTAAGACTGGGGGCATCGCATTTAAAGGGGCCTCGCGAGGCCCCTTTAGGTGTGAGGCCGAGGGCCAGGGGGGTGATTCTGGCGGGTTCGATATTGATATCGCCTTCGATGTATATTGCAACAAATGTCAAAATGGTAGGGATTTTGACAGTTGTTGCAATATATATCGAAGGCGATATCAATATCGAACCCGCGAGAATCACCCCCCAGCGCCCACTTCGCCCACGCCTTACGCCACTGGTTGTGTCTGCATTTTTATTATTTATGATTTGTTTATTTTTTTGTTTTTCATTTTGTAGGTGATATCAGCAGTAGTAGCAGTAGTGCTCAGCTTCATTTTCAACATTAATCATCAACCAGACCATCGGAAAGCCGAATTATTAAACAACATCAGTTTGATGTTCAAAGTATTTAGTATTGCCATCAACATTATCATAAGCATATTTTATTCAATGCAAATTGATACTGATGAACGCTTCAAACAGTAAAGTTTTATTTCTTTTAGTCTTTTTCTAATAAAATTGTATAATATATTTTTATATACGATATTGGCATGATATTACTTGTTTTCTGAAGTCTTTTATTTGTAGATTTATCTAAATTAGCTAAAGTCGTTTATTAATATACAATGTACCTAAGTAAGTATTACGTAATGAACTGTAAGCATATATTAGAAAACGTGATGATATTAATATTATTAGAAAATAATATCTAAAAAGCATTAGCTACAAGCAATATGTATTATGAAGTTCAAGTTTTAAAGTCTGTAATGTAGGTACCTAGCTAAAATAAATATCTAGGTACCTACTAAGAGCACTATAATATGTATTAAATGAGGTGATAATTTTTAGGTAGGTAGGTACCGTACTGTAAATATTTTTTCTATTTCTAATAAAAACATTTATTAAAATATAATTGTCTGTTTCTTTTTGTTTTTGCCTTTTGAGTCACTTTCAAGTAGGTAGTTTCAAGGACCCCGCAAGCGAGCGTAGAGCACGCTCGCACACACGACGCGACGCCCGCACAAACGGCACAACACAACGCATCAAGAGCATTTTGTAGAAGTATTTTAAAAAGCCAATGACCAAAATTGGCGCCTGTTTTTTTGCAACTAATTTTTATAATTTGATTAATGGCCGCCACAAAAAAACAGGCGCCAATTTTGGTCATTGGCTTTTTAAAATACTTCTACAAAATGCTCTTGATGCGTTGTGTTGTGCCGTTTGTGCGGGCGTCGCGTCGTGTGTGCGAGCGTGCTCTACGCTCGCTTGCGGGGTCCTTGAAACTACCTACTTGAAAGTGACTCAAAAGGCAAAAACAAAAAGAAACAGACAATTATATTTTAATAAATGTTTTTATTAGAAATAGAAAAAATATTTACAGTACGGTACCTACCTACCTAAAAATTATCACCTCATTTAATACATATTATAGTGCTCTTAGTAGGTACCTAGATATTTATTTTAGCTAGGTACCTACATTACAGACTTTAAAACTTGAACTTCATAATACATATTGCTTGTAGCTAATGCTTTTTAGATATTATTTTCTAATAATATTAATATCATCACGTTTTCTAATATATGCTTACAGTTCATTACGTAATACTTACTTAGGTACATTGTATATTAATAAACGACTTTAGCTAATTTAGATAAATCTACAAATAAAAGACTTCAGAAAACAAGTAATATCATGCCAATATCGTATATAAAAATATATTATACAATTTTATTAGAAAAAGACTAAAAGAAATAAAACTTTACTGTTTGAAGCGTTCATCAGTATCAATTTGCATTGAATAAAATATGCTTATGATAATGTTGATGGCAATACTAAATACTTTGAACATCAAACTGATGTTGTTTAATAATTCGGCTTTCCGATGGTCTGGTTGATGATTAATGTTGAAAATGAAGCTGAGCACTACTGCTACTACTGCTGATATCACCTACAAAATGAAAAACAAAAAAATAAACAAATCATAAATAATAAAAATGCAGACACAACCAGTGGCGTAAGGCGTGGGCGAAGTGGGCGCTGGGGGGTGATTCTCGCGGGTTCGATATTGATATCGCCTTCGATATATATTGCAACAACTGTCAAAATCCCTACCATTTTGACATTTGTTGCAATATACATCGAAGGCGATATCAATATCGAACCCGCCAGAATCACCCCCCTGGCCCTCGGCCTCACACCTAAAGGGGCCTCGCGAGGCCCCTTTAAATGCGATGCCCCCAGTCTTAACCACAGATGATCACTTTTACGCTACGCCTCTGAGTCTGGACACAACAGATGACTAAAACACAAAAAGCAAAAAAAACCTACAAAATTATGTACCTGCAACGGAAGATTTCCAAAAAACTACACTAAATTATTAAAATAAAAAAGCGGGTAGGTAAGCGCTCTGTTTCTGTTTTCAAAGCTGTTGAACTATACACATAATTTTGTTGCAGGTGGTTTGTCTTCATAATTATTTTTAGTATTTAGTATTGCCATCAACATTATCATAAGCATATTTTATTCAATGCAAATTGATACTGATGAACGCTTCAAACAGTAAAGTTTTATTTCTTTTAGTCTTTTTCTAATAAAATTGTATAATATATTTTTATATACGATATTGGCATGATATTACTTGTTTTCTGAAGTCTTTTATTTGTAGATTTATCTAAATTAGCTAAAGTCGTTTATTAATATACAATGTACCTAAGTAAGTATTACGTAATGAACTGTAAGCATATATTAGAAAACGTGATGATATTAATATTATTAGAAAATAATATCTAAAAAGCATTAGCTACAAGCAATATGTATTATGAAGTTCAAGTTTTAAAGTCTGTAATGTAGGTACCTAGCTAAAATAAATATCTAGGTACCTACTAAGAGCACTATAATATGTATTAAATGAGGTGATAATTTTTAGGTAGGTAGGTACCGTACTGTAAATATTTTTTCTATTTCTAATAAAAACATTTATTAAAATATAATTGTCTGTTTCTTTTTGTTTTTGCCTTTTGAGTCACTTTCAAGTAGGTAGTTTCAAGGACCCCGCAAGCGAGCGTAGAGCACGCTCGCACACACGACGCGACGCCCGCACAAACGGCACAACACAACGCATCAAGAGCATTTTGTAGAAGTATTTTAAAAAGCCAATGACCAAAATTGGCGCCTGTTTTTTTGTGGCGGCCATTAATCAAATTATAAAAATTAGTTGCAAAAAAATATAACAAACAACTACGTTTAGCTTAAAATTCAGTCCGAGCTACGATAAGTATATCAGTTTATACAGGATGATTTTTGAGATCGGACTTCAAGGTGAAATCCGAAACTTAAGAAGAACAAAGTACCTAGTCAAAGGAGATACAAGTTAGATTTTGGAGAAAACTGAAACTGCATTTTTATTTTTTTTAAAAAGCGTCCAGCTTGGCCTGGCATCGATCACGATTATTTTGAACAATTTTTTTTTAAAGGATGATTTTCTCCAATTTGTAACAACTTTACACACCATATTATTATGTTTTATAACTTTTTGATTGGTATAAACAGAAGGATCCATTTTTGCGAAAAAAATAATAATTTAATATTTTCTTGGTTTTAGCACTTTTAGCGCGAAAGGCGGCTATGCCGCCCCTCACAGTCTGCCGCCTCGGGCCATGGCCCCCATGGCCCTAGGGTAAAAACGCCACTATCAAGAGCAAGACAAGACTCGTGTATTGCATGTCCTTCACTAAAAAATATAAGTAGCCAAACATTAATAAGACTTGGAAATTATGTACCGTAGGTTTTATTTTCACAAATAAATAAAAGTGGAGTCGCTAGAGCAGAACCCCTTTGCTCGAAGGGTGGATGCTGAGTGTAAGTGGTGAGTAGGCCAGTGATGCCGGACCCTCAGGGAGCAAGTGATATGAGTTTAAAGTCCAGCGAAGCCTCTCCACACTTCAGCCGCTTACGTTCCTGTTGCTCTCTTGTTGCGATCCGAGCAACTATTTTTAGGGGCCCCCATCAGTTAGTGAGTTGGCAAGTCTCCGTCCGCCATTTTTACGTGTCCATATACATTGTTCCCGCAGGCGCCATAGGTTCCTCAAAACCCAGTCCACTACCATCCCATCACAATAGCTCAAGTAGTTTTTCTCCACATTTATTACAATAGTTCTGCACAAGCTAGGGGTTGTACATTAGTGCATTTCTATAGTTCTACAGGCACAATCGCCGGTTATGTCAGCATTACCTACATTTTATATTCAACAAGTTGTTGTTAAGGGTCTCTACGTGTTGTCTTCGGCCCCACGTACACCTTCGAAAAGTTTCGGGACTATGAAGTCCCGTGTAACAAAAGCAAAATAAAAAAAAAAACCAGCCAAGTGCGAGTCGTACTCGCGCACTGAGGGTTCCGTATAAAGTAAAAAAAATCGAACCACATAACTAAGTTTGTTTGTGAAGGAATTTTGATGATTTTGAAAAAACTGTAGGTACTAGGTTAGGAACATCGTTTTCTTTTTGGTGTAATATTTGGGTCAATTCCTATCAATTCTAATTATTTCAGATTTTTCGCTCCGTAAACTTCGGAGATAAGGGGGGGGGAAAGGTATTTTTTCGGACATTTTTCATCATATGTCGAAAACTGTGAGATATAAAATTAAATGAAAATATATCTTGAAATGTGTAGATCAAGCCCTTTCATATGATATGTCACTTGACTTAGTAACCTCACTTTGAAATTTTGGACCCCCACTCCGGCCCCTTTAGCAATGAAATTAAAAACATTTTTTGACTTTTTTCATTTGCAATAAAGTTAGACAAGCATTCTTTATAACTGTTCCAAATTTCAAGTCCATTAACCCTGTAATCGCGAAAAAAAAATCAGCTGTTCCATACATTTATGTTCACAGAATTCAACAAAATGTATGGAACAACTAATTTTTTTTTCGCGATTTCAGGGTTGGTCCCATAGTAAAAGTTGTTCATAATGATGGGTACAATGACCCCTTAAAATATTTCCACTGTTTAACCTGCCATCCTGTATAAGCGGATCAAGGGCGAACTAAAATTCAATCAAAATCAAACAATCCATATATGTATAAGTTATCAATAATTAACACTTTATTTTCAAACAACACTAATTACAATGTTTACAGATACCTACAGGCATAATAAGTACATACATAATGGTAGATAACCGATTAATAAATATGGTTTTTGAAAGAGTAAAAGAAATAAAAAGAAGGTCAAAGGAAATAAGGTTTTTTTTGTAATAAAATGGTAAATAAGTTAGGTTAAATACTCAAAGTATAATGATCATGGGGCAGTATTCTATAAGTAGGTACAGTTTATAGTAATAAAACCAGCATTTCGGTGCACAAAAGAGATGGTACATACTATTCGCTTTTACGGTGTAACAGCTTAACGAAAATCGTAACCTTACCTATTCTAAACCGACTGGTTTAGAATAAGGTTAGGATTTTCATTAAGAGGTCTATTGCGTCGGTCTTTAAAAAAAAAATACGACTTTGTTTGAAGATTTGGAATTCGTTAAAAAATCTCCAAAGTTGTATTTTTTTTTTAAGTCCTACGCAAAAGTTTAACGCTGAGGGGTTCAGATTAAGTTACTAAACCCATGCTTTCAGCTTTCGTTACGCTGTTACTTACACCCTGTATAGCTTCATCATCTCTCTGTAACACCGAATCGATGATAATAATTAGGTATAGTAAAGCCTGGATTTTCCTGTTTTTTTAATTGGCTGACATAGGTCAGACAAATCGTCGGCCATGCTTCAGCTCAAAAGTGAAGCATGCGATATTAGTGAAGCTCTACCGTAGCTATGAGCGAGGTTGCCAAGCGGCTATAACCCACCTGAAGCGTCCATCCTCGTTGTATACGCTGCCATTGTGGCCCCAAAGTTGCCTGTCTCTCATACTGTCCATACTCACAGCCAGTTTGAGTCCTTGTTTATATTGACAATTTATCACAAAGAACACCAGTTCATCATCTTTAACCAAAGGCTCTAAATAATATCTATGCCTGACTTCGTCAGAATTAGTCGAGCCCCAAACTTTTCTGTCTCCAATATCATCTACATTTACGTCCAACTTTAAATACATGTTGCAATCGATATTGTACAGTTTGAACGTCACGCCATCGCTGTTCCAGAACGGGATGACCTTCCAGCTCACTCTCTTACTAGTTAGGCCAAGATCATTGTCACCCCAAGCAATTCTATCATTGTATGAGTCAGTATTCGCATCTAGTTTCAAAGCCAGTCTGAATTTTTCATTGACTATTGTCACAGGGTCTTCGTTAAAGATAAGTTGGAACGAATTGGGGAAATAATGACGTACAATATCTTTAGCTCCACCGTGCCATAGTTTATAAGCGTAGGACATGACCTTCCGCGGAGCAGCGCTGATAAGCTTCATTACTATTTCGCTAATAATTTCACCGCCACCCGAGACTTCGAAAGATTTACTCAGATTCGTTGCATTGTCATAATTACCGTTAATGACGTCATTGTACAATTCATCCTTGTGCGTGCGTATTTTCAGAAAAGCCACGTGATTTTTGTATAATGTCAAGCCTTGAAGTTCAATGGGCAAAGTAGCATCTAGACAAGGGAACAGGCTTTTCTTCGCCAGTTCGACGGCGAGCTGTGAGATCTCCTGTGAGTCTCCATGAACTCCGTACACGACGACCTTGCCAAGATCGTTGTTCACGATGCGCGCGATGTCCTGAGCACAGCTTTTGTTGATGTGTTCTCCCGCGACAGTAACAGTCATGACGGAGTTGTCTTTGATGTAGGCGCTGGTGTCGCAATTGGTGTAGCTGAGGACAGGTATCCTATTCGGTATTTTCCTGTCGCGGTCCGGGCCGCTGCTCACTAGTCGGTACTGATGATTGACATTGTAGCAGTTTGCGAAGCCGCTAGTGCCTTTTCCAGTTACAATCCTACCTTCGCCCCAGTAATCGACATGATCAATCAGGTCGTTGAGAGATTCAGGTGTTTGCACCAAGTTGTACTCGCCTAGGTAAGGAACCTCGGAGTAAGGAAACACTTTGTCGACGTTGGTGTTGTAGTTTGGTTTGCCGGCAAGCTTCCAGACGGTAATGGAATGCATTCTGAAGTTTAGCGCGTAGATTTAGCTGAAAAAAGTAAAACAAAAAATTTTTAGAACAGAGTGGAGCTCATGGCACAGCGGCCGTGCTGATCGATCGATCTGCGAGGTTGAGCTGCACTTGCCGTGGTAACTCCATTCACTGACTGACACTGATAGAATGGATCCCCATCGATGGCAGGATGACCCTTCGACCCTTGCCAGTGGCGGATCCAGGAATTATTTTTGGGAGGGGGCTGAGGGCTCATCAGATATGAATTTTGGGGGGGCTAAGACGTAGCAATCAAAGGCCTAAACTACCAATCTAATCTGAAATCTGTCAGAACTTAAGATTTTGCCCCACCCCAAATGGCTTCTGACACAAGACACAATCGATTGCCGTGAACTATATTATGTAGGTAGGTCAAGGGACAGGATTATGATAGTCTCACTAAAATGGACACAGTTTTCATAAATAAAGAAGCGCAAAATTATAATAATTAATTAGTGCAAACTTACCAAATTGAAGTAGGTATACCGATGTAACGCATGTACCGTAACGTACGTAACGTATCTATGTACAGCATGGGCCATCAGGTTCCTTTATATACTAAATGCATCCAGAATAGGCATAAAGTTATCACTTTATCAGTGATGGTAACCACAGAATTATCATACAAAATTATCAACTTCGGAAATGTAAGCCGCAAACCGACAAGTGTCATGCCTAAATATTTAGGTATATCCCTAGCTAGGTACCTACTACCCAACCATACTCCACCCCAAAAAAAAAGTTTTTTGAATTTGTGTCTATTTGTCTCTTTGTGCGCGCATCACGCAAAAAGTAGGTACCTACTGAACGGATTTTGATGTGGTTTTCACAGTTCGATAAAATCCAGGGTCTAACTTAAAATCTAGGTAGGTAAGCCTCGATTCATCTAATTCCGGTGGGATAAACCAGTGAAAAAGCTTGACCTCTTGGTAGTACCTACTAGGCACCCTACACTACCATATTTGGTCGATTATATAGCCGTGTATCCATTTGAGCAGCCTCTGGCTGAGCAACCTCTACTTGAGGCAGACTGAGGCTGAAACGGATGGGTTCCCTACTTGTTTTCGAAAGTTGATGATTCGATTTTTATTATATCGAACACGGTGTGTCGATAATTCAGTTGTACGATGTTTTATTCCGTCGATGCGTTATTGGTGCGATGTAACGTTTGTGCGAAAAATCCTATTACGAAAAACCCTACAACGATTGCTAAAACAAAATATAACTTTTTCGGACTTACAAGGGGGAGGGAGGTGGTCGACGGAGCCCCGCTACGCGGGGCTCCTATTTCCGTCAGCAAGGTTAAAAGTAACTTAACACGAAGGGGTTGACGGGGGCTTCGCCCCGTCAACCCCTTCGAACCTAAATTGTCCGTGTCGGGGTGTCCAAGTTCCCGAGCTCGCTTCGCTCGCTCTTGGACCCTAGTTAGGTATAATTACCGAACAAATGAGCAATCGTTGTAGGGTTTTTCGTAACAGGATTTATTTATTTATAGGTAGGTACCTACACGGCTTTAGAAGGTTCATCTCGTTGGACTCCTGACCCGTAGCTTGGACCCTGTTATTGATGCCAGTGGGGAATTATTTTTTACAGTTTTAAAATAAAAAAAATATATTTTTTTATTAAAGTAAAACTGATTATACCTAATTTATATCATATGATATAAATTAGGTATAATCAGTTTTACTTTTCGTTTATTTTAACGTACCTACACAAGTCTTGTAATAAATTAATTAGGTATTATACTTACCTACCTACCTACTTATTTTAAAATATTTCTACATCTGGCCAGACTTGGAGATGGCTGATGGAATAAAGTTATGACGAAATGGTGCCCAAGGTCAAACGAAAGAACCCGGGGCAGCCCGGAAGCTTGTTGGGCAGACGACATCGTCAAAGTAGCCAGTAGAATACCTGGACCATGATGAATAGATATAGGGAGTACCTACCTACGAATTTAATATGGAGACAAGTTGAAAAAGTGTCATACAACGTAAAACAGCGCTGCAATTTGCAAAAAATCCAAGATATTTTGAATTTCGCGCGCAAGCTTGACGGATTCCCTTTCAAGTTGAAAAAGTGTCCAGCGTTGCAGTTCAAAAACCCTCCAAAATGGCGCTAGCATAGGCAAAGTATATACATAGTAAGTAGGTACATAGTATGAATGAATTGAGCAGTCTGTTGTTGACGGATTTAATTTTTTGATTAGATAGAACTTTTGCCGTTTTCTTTGAAAAGCCTCTTGCTACAGTAGCCTTTAACATCACCCTAATTTAACGCATTTTGACGGACACTTTTCACTTTTTCACACACAGAGACGTACTGACCTCTACACTCCCTGAAAGGAAAACTTTGTAGTTGTGGTTCGTTCGCACTGTGGCAGAAAAAAATAAAAAGTAGTATTTTACTGAGTTATTTGCAAGAACTTCGAGAGTTAGTAGCAAAACAAAGACCCAAAATGTGGTAATGGCTATTACCTTATTCTTGCTTTACACAAAACCGCACGGTTGTCGCAGTGGCTGAGAGATTGGCTGCTGCACGACGTGTCGCGGGTTCGATTCCCGCATTGCACATAGGTCTGGCTGTTTGTGTAAAAAAAAAAAAAAACCTCATCACTAACTTAATGTTTTTGAAAAAAAAAAAAGCGCGGGAAACCTTAAATTTGGCGGTCGTGTATTTTGGTTGTATTAAATTTTTTATTGGTTTGGATATACATATTGTAAATATTTAGTGTTAGTGTGTATATATTAATATTAGTTTAGTTATATCTACGTGTTATCTTCATATTTGGTAAGTTTTTAACTTTTTTCCGAATGGATCCTCCGGATGATCCCGGAGGGACCATTCCCGATATAGCCCACTATGTCACAATTTCCAACAATGAAACCAGTGCAGTTGATACTGATGGATCTCTCAGCGGCGGTTTAAATGCTAAAAGAAAAAGAGTGTCTGCTCGACCCACAATCTGCAAACAATGTAATAAAAAAAGGCGCAAAAATGGCGGCAAACGACACAACGATTGTGGTTGTATTGAGGATATGGAGATTTCACATACAAACAAGCCTAGTTCAGATCCCCCAGCTAGCCCAATTACGGGTCTCAACATTGACGGAAAATCTCCACAGTTCACAGTTGCAAGATTATTTTACAATGCATCAGATGCAGCCCCATATGTTGTTCACATACAGCGTGAACAAGTTAATAATGATAATGTTTTTTTAAATGCAATTGCCTTTGGTCGGTTTTTAAAAAGAAATTCATTTCATAACATAGTCAATGGCAGCCTTAAAAAAATTGGCCGGAACAGACTTTCCATATCATTTTCAACTTTCCAGGAAGCCAATTTATTTTTAGACAGCAAACTTTTAATAAATGAAAAATATAAAGCATTTGTTCCCACCTTTTCTGTCACCCGCATGGGTGTAGTAAGAGGTGTACCTTCAGATTGGTCCGATGAGGAAGTCAAAGAAAATATTTGTGTACCAATCGGTTGTGGTGATATTTTGAAAATAAGAAGGATGAAAAGGAAGATAAGCATTAATGATCAATATGAATTTAAAAATACAGAAACTGTTATCTTAACGTTTGATGGTCAAGTTTTGCCTAAACGTGTATACATGTGTTTTACAGCATTGCCTGTAGACTTATATATATATCCCACTATTCAATGCTACAACTGCTGTAGGTATGGTCATGTCAAAAATGTATGTAGATCTAAACCTAGGTGTTATAAATGTGGACAAGGGCACACTGGGAATGGTTGTACAGCCGCTGAGGATAATTTATCATGTTGTCTTTGTAAGGGCTTTCATGAAGCCATCAGTAAGAAGTGCTTGGAATATGAAAGACAAAAGAGTATTAAAGAATCTATGGCCAAATCATGTATTTCATATGCAGAAGCCTCAAAATTATATCCAATCATTTCCAAAATTTCTTATGCTGATGCCTTATTATCATCACCTAAACTTTCTAATAATTTAACTACATCAATTCCTCAAGATTACTCACCATTCCAACAAAATAAAACTCAGTCATATAAAAAAACAGTATTTATTAAACCTCGTTCTCCACCTTCCTTTTCTAAAGGTTATGATCAACAATTCCATCAAGATCTTGCAAGGGACAGTAGAATGCCGGATCCAAAGGATGGTTGTGCACTTGCTCCCAGTGATAATTTGTCTACATTATCTGTAAATGATTTAATTATAGCTTTGATTAAGTCTTTGACACAATCTCATTTAATTTCACCGTCCATCGCTGCCCCTGTATACAATGCAGTTACTGAATATTCAAAAAATAATAATGGACAATCCAGCCAAGGTATTCCAATGGAATTGCCGAAGCGCAATTTCTAAAAAATCAGATATATTTTTTCTAGTAAATAAATATAAACCTTTTGTTTTTGCTCTTCAAGAGACATGGCTTAAGCCGGGGTCTTTGTTTAAGATTCCTGGCTATGCCTGTCTTAGAGAAGACCGCTCTGATGGGTATGGCGGTGTTGCCTTACTTATCAGACACTCTTATTCTTTTTCAGTATTCTCTATTCCTTCTCATAATAATGATTTTTCTATTATTGCAGCAGTTGTAAATAATATTTGTTTTGTTTCTGTTTATATTCCTCGTCCATCTAACATTATTTTTAATGAACTTGTAAATATTTTTTCTGATCTTCCTAAACCCTTTATAGTCCTAGGTGATTTTAATTGTCAGCATCGATCTTGGGGCAGTTCTATGTCTAATAATTTCGGTGATGCTTTATTAGATATCATAGATGATTACAATCTGTGTATTCTAAACACTGGTTCTCCAACTCGACGCACTGCTCCAAACGAAGCTATCAGTGCTCCTGATTTATCCTTATGCTCCTCCAAACTAGCTTCTTCTTTAACATGGGAAGTTATGTCTTCTACTTTTGGCAGTGATCATTTCCCTTTAATCTTAACATTTCCATTCAATAATAAAGCTTATTACAAACGTCCTCCTCGACTGAAGTACAAATTATCGGATGTTGATTGGCATATGTTCAGGGAACAATTAGATAAAACTATTTCTGTACTTCCGGAAATTAAAATTGGTAGTGAGCAATCTTGTAATGATGCCCTAACTAAGGCCATGATAGAAACCGCTGATAAACTTTTCCCAATAAAAAAACCATCTCATAATAAAATTCCATCTCCACCTTGGTGGGATAAAGATTGCACAGATGCTATAAAAAAGAGGAAGGAGGCTGAAAAAAAATACTACGAAAATTCTACCGTAGAAAATTTTAATATTCTGAGTGAAGTAGTAACTAAAACTCGGAAATTGTTTAAAAAAAAGAAATTTGTTAGTTGGAGATCTTTTTGCCTGGCTATTTCTCCTAATGTTCAGCCATCTGTCGTATGGCGTAACATTAGAAGATTCAAATCAGCGTTCACAGAGACATCAAGTACTTTACTCCCACCCCAGTTACAAAATCAGTTTTTAGACAATTTAGCGCCCTCATATGCTCCAGAAGAATCAATCACGTATTCAATACCTTCATCGGTGAGAAACGATCTCTCAGGTCTTAATAGCCCATTTACTCTTTCAGAACTTAAAGGTGTAGTTAGTCATGTTAAAGACTCCGCCCCGGGAGAAGATGGAATTCCTTATTCTTTTATGTCAAATTTAAGTGATCTTTCACTTTCTTATTTTATAAAATTGATCAATACTATAATGATAAGTGGCAATGTACCAGCTTCCTGGAAATCCCAAGTAGTATTGCCCATTTTGAAACCTAACAAAAATCCATCAAGTAGTTCAGCTTACCGACCTATCGCCCTTTCATCAGTATTGTTAAAAATTGCGGAGCATTTGGTCAAAAATAGGTTAGAATGGTATTTAGAAAGCCGTGGCCTATTGGGTGAAAGTCAGTATGGCTTTAGGCGGGGTAAAAGTACACTAGATAGTCTTAGTATATTCGTCACTGATATTAGATTGGCTTTTTCGGAGAATCATTCTATAGTATCAGCATTTCTCGATATTACTTCTGCTTACGATAATGTTGTTATATCTTCTCTAAAAAATAAACTTCTTCAACTAGAAGTTCCTATTTTGCTTACTAATTTCATTTTAAATATCTTGTCTGAGAGGTGCATAAATCTTTCAGTTGAGGATTCTAGTTCTAGCTTTGAATCTAGATTCATATGGAAAGGTTTCCCTCAAGGATCGGTTCTCAGTCCTTTGTTATATAACATTTATACCCATGACCTTGAATCTTCTATAGGTAGTGATGTCAAAGTACTTCAATATGCCGATGATCTTCTTTTATATTGTCCTCACCACTGTATTGCATCAGCATGCAATTCACTATCTTCCTCTCTTAGTTCCTTAAAAAAATGGCTTGATCGCAATGGTCTGGAGCTGTCTGCTTCTAAAAGTTCCATTGTTTTCTTTTCTAGAATGCGCCTTCCTCCTCCCATTTTTGTTTATTATGATGACAATCTCATTCCTGTAAAGTCTTCTGTAAAGTTTTTAGGAG